>VZTN01016887.1:0-250703 GCA_013400515.1 Erpornis zantholeuca
CCTGTGTCACCAATGGCCACCCCGGCACCCCAGCTCCAGTGGGGTGGCCCAGAACTGTAGCAATTAAGAAAATTCTTTTTTTAAGACATTCACTCTATATTGCATCAGTGTTCACGGAGCTCAGTAGGGCTTCCTTCACCTGTTGCTTATATCAGTTTGGAAACTTATAACAAAGGCAGTGGGAATACATACACAAATGCCTTGCTTGGAATGTGAATTATGAAATTTCTCTGGCAGTTTCCCATTTTCCACCTTATGACTTCAGCACTCTTTGTGGAACTAGTTTGTGCCATTAATCACATGAAACTTTACTATGACTGCTCGGTGGAGCACCTGAGCTGGGCAGCGTGTACCACCCCAGGCTGTCACGGTGGCATGGGAAATGCCAAGCACAAATTCTCCATGAGATGAGACATGCCCAAGCATTTTTAAATAACGGCAGTTGCAAAAACCTTGTTTAATTATAATAATTTCTCACTCGTTTCGGAGAACAAACTCTAGTTTAATATGATTAAATATTTGTTAATATGGAAGAATAATCTCCCGAACTATGAAAATAGAGACATTGTGGTTGAAATAGCACTATAAATTAGAAAGGAAAAATGATTTGCTTCCATACAATTAGATAGCTTAATTTATGTTGTTTTGTAAGACAGTATCATTCTAAAGCATCTATCAAAAAGCAAGCTGTTCAGATCCCTAGCTTATTCAGATACTTACCTACTGGAATTTCCTAAGTTATCACTGCATTTTGGATACTGATATGTGACAGTTTCAATGGGTATTTCACAGGCACCTTTAAGAGTCACATCCCTTCTGATATCCAAAGGATTTTAAAAGCCTTATCTATAAATACCACAGCTTTCATAATTTTAAAAATAAAATTGTCTGTCATAGTTTTAAATTAAGGAGATGACTACCAGATAGTTAGATAACTACAACAGGATTCAGAAGTAGCTTTTTGAGCTGTTCCTTTCTTGATGTCCCAACCCTTGGGTGTTGCTCTGCTTTCTCTTTCACATTCGTCTCTTGCATCACCCCAAACCTTTAATATATATATATTTTTTAATTTATATTTACATATTTACATATATTTATATTTATATATAAGATAAATGGTTCATTCTCATTGTTCTGTTTCTAAGGAACAGAAAATGCCTGTGCATCCTCACCATCAGCATTATGTGGGTAATGAACTAACACCAACTTTTGAACAGATTGAGCCTCTTTTTGTTCACCTGTGACAGGTGATGCAGTGAGGTATCCTCTCCTGTTTCTAAACATACAGCTGCTGCTCACTACCTTTGCCATTTTAGCATGTAGTTTTTGTTGCAACTCCTCCCCAGGTCACTCATCATAAATCAGCACTTAAAGCACAGTCAGTTTTCTCATACATTTTCCCTGGAGCACAGGTATTTCTAACCAATATTTTCCTCCAGTGGGAAAGGTGGGATGCAGTCGTTGTCACCGAGACATGGTGATGTTGCCTTTCCTGGTCTTAAAATTAAAGCCAAAACACGGTTTATGGGGAAAAGGGGTTTTTACCTCAATATTTATTTCAGGATCCTTGGGTGCAGCACTTGGTCCAGGTGGGATGCCCTGAAATGCACACAATTATAAGCCTTGCAAAATTAACATATTTATCAAAGATTCCCCTGTGAGAGGCTGGAGTGAAGCCCTCGTTGTGAGGAACCTTCCCCCTGGCTGGGCCTGGCTGAGGTTCCCAAATGTGTTCTGGAGAGGCCCTTGGTGTCTGGGGCTCCCAGGATGTTTGCTCTCCTGGTTTAACGGTGCCGTGGGGCTGAGCTGAGTTCTCAGCCTTGGGGAGGTACAAGTGTGGGGCTAAAAGCACTGAGAGTACATCAAACTATACAAAAGGGTATACAAGAGGGATATGAAAGAAAAGGCAAAAAATCATCCTGGCGTCAGTGGGATGATTGGCAAAGCTGGAGTCATGCAATGGATGGCTACAAACTCTCCAGAAGAGTCACATGAGGACAGAGAGGCAGTTGTGCAGCCCTGTGTGTGAGGGAGGGTTTTGAATGTCTGGAGCTTGATGATGGTGAGGAGAGAGTTGTGTTTATGGGTGAGAATCAGGAGGAAGGCCAGTGAGGCAAAGATCCTGGTGGGAGTGTGTGAAAGACCACCAAACCAGGATGAAGGGACAGGCACAACACTCTACGGGGTTGCTGGAAGAAGTCTCACTATTGCTGGCCCTTGTTCTCATGGGGGGCTTCCACTTACCAGGTGTCTTCTGGAAACACAACACAGTGCAGAGAAAACAGTCCAGGAGGTTCCTGGAGTGTGTGAAAGAGAACTTCACACACTCCAGGACACAAGGGAAGGTGCCTCACTGGGCCATTCTTTGCAAACAGAGAGGGACTTGTGGGTGAGGTGGTGAACTTGGACCTACCGTAGCACCTTCTGGCACAAACCCCCATTGCTGAGCTGCTAAAAGGAAGAAGCAGCAGCTGCACCTGGAGAGGTCATGAGAATATTCTCCAAAGCTGCTGATTAAAGGGCTAATTCTTGAAATGAGAACCATCTCCTGTACATATCCCAGCCCTTCACTCATCAGCAAACTCACCAGCAGCAGCACGATTTCAGGCTGGAATTTCTCAGCCACCTGTTGAGCTGCAGGACATGGCTCCGTGTTGGGCTGCAGGTAGCTGTGTTGGGAAAGGTCTCTCCAGAGAACTTACAAGCAGTCTCTGTTAAGCAGAACATTTCTTAATGTTATGCAAACAAACGTACAGGAAAATCTGGCGTTTGCTTTGGATGATGGAGCAGTGGTCCCTTGGTGTGGTTGCACCACAGGACATGAAACCCTGAAATATTTTGAGGACAATAGTAGCCTGTGAATCTACTGCATGCCATCAGCAGATCTGTCTGGTTTTGCTTTGGGGAATGAAGAAGGCAGAGGCAATCCTGAAAGCTCAAATTATGCTCTGAACTTCTGCCAGCTACTAATAAAGGTCAAGCTGTAAATGACAAGAATGTGACTAAAACAATGTTGCTGTATTTTTTCCCCCTCCTTTACACACTAAGAAAAAACTGTCTCTTTATAAATCTACCAATTACTGGAAATCAGGACAAAGATTCCCCAAAATAGTGTCATTGTCTTCAACAGGATACAGTTTCTCTTCCAGCTTCCAAATCTTTTAGGATTACATCTGTATTTCTCGTTAAATAGAGGAGAAATGTACTTATAAAGGAAAAGCTGAGACTCTCTATTGTCACATACACTAGAATTCACAAGTTTAAAATACCAGCTAACGTGCTGCATTCAAGAATTTGTGGTAGTTTCTATAGACATGGCATTAGCTGTGATATACTTGGTACTTTAGAGAGTCCTAGATTTTAGTCACATTTATTTTTAGTGTCCTAGAATCCAACAACAACATAGTGCAGCAAAAATATTTTGATTTTCTTTCAGTCTGTTTCATGTCCTTTCAGATGCTCACAGCATCCCCAAGATGGCACTATGCCATAGAAATATTAAGAGAGGACACAGAAGTTGAAATTAAATCATGGAAAATAAAAGCAACTACAACATTTTGCAGAACTGATAAAAATAGAATCAAATGTGCATATTTAAACCAGTGCATAGAATGCTAAAGCATTGCTAATATTTAGTTAACAGTAATCATCAAAATTTATTTTTATGTAGAAATTTTTTCTGAATATATTGTAGAAAGAACGTTTTGTTGTCAAGAGATATATATATCACATATATCATTAACTGTATACCAGTTTAATGAGGGGTCCTGGCAGTGCCAATCAATTTCTTTCTGTCATCAATATAATGGACTAATCAATGTTAAATACTAATGTGGTCAAAAATACCTTTTTCTGGACAATTTTCTGCATGTCATGCCATATATGTGCCGTCATGTGAAAAGGGGAGGTTTCCTCAACTCTTAGTGTTTCATTGATCTGTCAGTGCTCCGGGAAAGCTGAGCCCCTTGTGCCTGACCAGTCTGTCAGTGTTCCCTCAGGGGAGCCCTGCACCGAGCAGTCCTGCTGGATCCGAGGGTATTTGACTGACTTGGTCAGGGAAAAACCCCAACAGCACATGGGAGAGCCCTCAGCAGCTCTCCCTTTTCACCTGAGTGTGTTCCCTGCTTCCAGCGCCCAGGAAGGATTCCCGCTGACAGTTTACAGAATAACACTCTTTATTAATATCAAATTGTGACAGGTTAAGTTTCGAGGATTGTCGGTGATAGTGTCTGACTGCAAAAATGTATTCAAAGCAATACCTAGATAAGCTCCAATCCCCAATAAATGTATTCAGCACAGACAGAATGATTCTCACTCAACAGGAATTCCTATGGGTAGAAGACAGGTTCAGGCTGTCAGCTGATCCCAGAAGTTACTATGGAATCTTCCCTAAATTTTCCCCATTCTCTACCTATTTTTATTTTGTTTCTTTATGTTTAGGTGGAGCATGAGTGACCCTAGTCATACATACCTTAGTTACTGATTGGTGTAAAATTCTCTCACTTTGCTTTTAAAGGTACAGTAAAACAAAAAAAACTGGAGTGCATGGCCAGCGAGGGGTGGTTGGACCTTGGATGTGGGTGTACATTGGGGTGTGTATTAACATTGCAATTAGGTTATAATGAGCCAAGTTTGTTGGAGGAGAGTGATTTTGCCCCAGTCATCAGCAGGACATCTTCTCCTCTCTCTGAGCTGCAAAGTGCCATCGAGTTCCTCTTCCTGTGAGGATTCCAGCAGAGCCTGGCCATGGTTTCTCCACTCTGGCCCACCCTCCATTCCATCACCCATAGCTGGTGCTATGGTTGCAGGCTGTGAGTGTGGAGAATCATGGTGGGATCTGTGAGGGACTGGACTGTTAATGGTTAATGACTCAAATAATCGACCATTTGACCACCCAGGTGTAAAGGCCTGCGCACCCAACACCCAGGACTGTAGCTGGGGGTGGAACAAGGTAAGGGCAAATCCTGCGAGGTGGGGAAGTGCTTCTTCTCATGCCAACGTCCTTACACAAGTGGCTCAGCTGTGAAAACTCCCCTCTGGAGAAGTACCGGGATATTCACAGCATGAAGGATTCATCTCTGCACATGGGCCATAATTAACTCAACCTCAGTGATGCAGAGGCAGCTGTAAGGTCTTAGAAGGTGTCATAGGTGTCCCCTGATTACATTATCCAATGTAAAACCCTGTCCCAGGGGAGGTACCTGAGCATTCCCACCTGAACCTTGACTCTGTTTCCTGGGCTTCTCCCACCAGATCTGGACTGCACCCATCACTTGGACAAGACTGGTACCCTCACCACTGAGAAGACCAGAGGAAGAAGACAAATGTGATGCTGTCAGGATCCATGGACTGGTGATTTTGTCTACTTAATCCATCTCTCTGTCCCACTGTTGCCTTTCCCTGGTCTTAAAATTAAAAGCAAAACATGGTTTGTAGGGAAAAGGGGTTTTTACCTCGATATTTATTTCAAGATCCTTGGGTGCAGCACTTGGTCCAGGTGGAATGCCCTGAAATGCACACACTGCCCCCCACATGCCGAAGTGCACGCAATTATAGGCCTTGCTAATTAGCACATCTATCAAAGATTCCCCAGGGAGAGGCTGGAGTGAAGCCCTCGTTGTGAGGAACCTTCCCCCTGGCTGGGCCTGGCTGAGGTTCCCAAATGTGTTCTGGAGAGGCCCTTGGTGTCTGGGGCTCCCAGGATGTTTGCTCTCCTGGTTTAACGGTGCCGTGGGGCTGAGCTGAGTTCTCAGCCTTGGGGAGTTACAAGTGTGGGGCTAAAAGCACTGAGAATACATCAAACTATGTAAAAGGGTATATAAGAGGGATATGAAAGAAAAGGCAAAAAACCATCCTGGCATCACCACTGCCTCTCTCCCTCTGACTCTCCCTTTTTCTAGTAGTTTCTATTTCTCCCTCTCTACATCACATTTGCCAATGCATTCAGAGGGGCTAAATTATATCCTGACGTTATTTATGAATAATTTAAAATTTGTTTGTGGCCTGTAGGAAGGCATTCTTTTGTTAAAATTATTGCTACATGAACTATGCCATGAGAAATGTGTTTATAGTATTCTGTGCTTTATTTTTAGACTGTTCACAAAATGACAAGCACGTGGATTAAAATGTGTCTTTCAAAACAGAAAAGTGATACGTAAAGTGTGACAAAAATGATCATTGTCTGCCCAGATTTGTTTACTTCACAAATTACTGACGAAGGTTTGAGAACAGGAGATGCATTCACAAATGCAGGTCATAAAAATGGGTATAAAAATGGAGATAAGCAGAGTAGTGACAGCCTCCTGCTCTGTGAAACAGAAGCAGCACAATGTCACTCTGCTTATTCATTACAACCAGGTTCAATGAGCTACTTAAGCAAGCGTGTAATTTAATTGCTTTCATTCATAAACATACCTACCTGTTTAAAATAAGATGCTGGCAGGGAAAGAAATGGTTAGGTATCTCATTAAACTAGGTTTCTTAATTCTTGAGTGCTCTCCATTGCCTAGAAACATCTGGAAGTTCCCTAGAAATCATATGTAATCAACATTCCTGGAAGTGTGCAAGGCCAGGTTGGACAGAGTTTAGAGCAACTTGGTCTAGTGGAAGGTGTCCATGGCAGGGACAAGAGGAACTTCCCTTCCAAACAGTCTATGATTCAACCCCAGTGAGATCAAATACATAATTTTATGTGAGTTCAGGGAATTTTGTAAGCTTGTAGCTACCATAAAAGCAAAGGAACAGCAAATTGAGAGTGTTATTGAGACAATTTCTCCCCCTCCTTTGGTTTTACTTCAGGAGAACCCAATAAAAGTAGATAATTGCCCACCACGGACAATGACAAGACATCATCTGGAATTTGAATTATTCACTCAGTGAAAGACTTTGTGATAAAAATAGAGAGGCAGAGAAGAAGATCAGCATTTCACAACAGACAGCTCACTTGTAACCTTTGCCCAGTGATACTCCAGTGTTTGGTCCCAAACACATTTCATTTTCTTGTTTGGAGGATGAAGGAGATACCCAAATACAGCAACATTGGTCCCTCATGTCATATATTTGTGTTATTTTAGGTAAGAGAAAAGGGCATTATGTTAACAGTGTTTTCACTTGACTGGATCAGCTCAATTCCAGTTTGATACCAAGATCCACAGTATGAAGGAATGGCAAAAGAGTCTCTAAAGTGGACTCAAGACTGGATCAAAATACATCTAGCCGAGGGTTGAGTAAGAAACTCTTTATGGTCTGAGTGCCATAAAGAATATGAGTGAATTTTGTCTTAATATTGAAAAAAACCATGACGGATTAGTCCTTCCCTATATTTATACTCTCTATGGAATGTAAAATTCTACATTCAATGTGACACTTCAATCAACTTTTTTTTTGGTGTAGATTTGGGTCAAAAACCAACAGAGGTGCTTTAAAAACTTTTAAAATCTTCTCCTAGTTATGAACGTCAAATCAGGTTTTGAAAAATGAATGATGTTTGGTAGCTTTTAATTTGCTGTATCCGCAAATCATGAATGTGCTCATTGTCAGAATTGCAATAAATATTTTCAACTAGTCTAAAATTTCAGAACGTTTCATTCTGTGATTGCCAAGCTGGTAAAAATACCTTTTTTATTATTACAGCATACAGCCAGAACAGAGCACAAACAAACATAAGAAATAAACTAGCAAATAGAGCAAACCTTTCTAAGTAATTTAAGGCATCAATTACAAGGCACTTCATTGTGATCACCACAGGGATCTGCACTGCCTTGCCTCACCTACCTGCCATATTCATCTTAGCCTGCAGGACTTCCACTACAGGTCCAAGCCTTTAGGGACACTCACCATGACCAGCTGCACAGCTTTGCCACCAGATTTTTTAATATTTATTTCCAGGCATGCTACAGTCAGGAAAAGTATCACAGACCATACTCCAGGGTCTCAGTGACCACCTCATATCAATGCACATACATCAGGACAGCCTCAGCACACACAGGCTCCGCACTTTTTCTGACCTTTGACATCCACTTTCTGGGACATGGAATCCCAGAATGATTTGGGTTGTCAGGGTCGTTAAATCTCATCTCCTTTCAACACCCTGGCCCCAAGAAGGAGCATTTTCCACTAGCCCAGGTTGCTCCAAGCCCCATCTGACCTGGCCTTGAATGCTTCCAAGGATGGGGCAGCCACAGCTTCACTGGGCAACCTGTGCTGGGGCCTCCCCACCCTCACAAGGAAGAAATAGCCAATCTAAACCTACCCTCTGGCAGCTTGAAGCACAACCAGGCAGAGTTTCCTAAAAATTGCTGAGATATCTGTGTCCCATGCCCCCGCCATTTCTTGTCTTTATTTGTCCATGACATCTGGTGCTTCACACACAAAATGCAGGAGAAAACTGACTGTACCTATGAGTAGGTAGGTGGGGTGCAGAGCCCATGGAGAGGATATAGTCGAGCTGCCTTGGCTGCTGGCACAGTGAGCAGGACAGACCTCTCAGCAGACATGACTCCAGGAGGTCTCTGCCATCCCAACATGCAGTCCTCATCAGGGCACAGCAAGCCCTGCTCCTCCCTTACATAAAATAAATCATTCTGCTTACTGTTCGCTTTCTTACTATTTGTAAGAGGGATAGAGAGAAGGGACAGGAAGAAAAAGTCTCTTTGGATGCAGTTTTTCCTCCACACCCATCATTGCCTCTCCCCAAAAAAATCCTCTTGGAGAGGCCTCAGTCCGATTAAGGCTGCCTTTTGTAAGATCACACAGCACAGTCACACAGAGTCAGGGAGCGGCTCAGGCTGGAAGGGACCACCATGGCTCATCTGGTGTCACCTCCCAGCTCCAGCAGGGCCATCCCAGAGCATAGCAGCGTGTCCAGATGGTTCTGCACAATGTGCTCAGGGCTGGGCCCTGCCCAGGGCAGAAGTTGTGCCTCCTGTGCGGGGAATTGCTGGGCTCAGTCCCTGCCCGTGGCTCTGGGGCCATTGCTGGGCCCCCGGAGCAGAGCCCGGGCCCTGCTGGGAGCCTCCCTGCAGCCAGGGACAGCCAGGCCTGAGGGCCCCTCTCAGCCGGGACTCCTCTCCAGGCTGAGCAGCCCCAGCTCCCTCAGCCTTTCCTCATCGGGGAGAAGCAACATGTGATTAAAAAAAAAAATCCCTTTACAGCTCCCCATAAAATACAACCCATCCTTATGCTTTCCCCTCTTTCTCCAGGACAGCAAATTCACCAGCCTCAAGTAGACCTTGCCCACACAGTTTCACCAAATTTGAGTACTCTGGAATTAGGCTTTTATGTCCTGCTCTGCCTGGTCCCTTCCCCATCCTCCTCAGGTCCCCCTGCACCGATTGATGGTCACATCCTTTCCAGCTGTGAGTTTAGGAAGATATATTTTTCACATATACCTGGGGGTTATGGCAGTCAGGGAACCAGTGTGAGAAATAGGTTGGTATCTCCTGCATGTCTTTTCTTAAAAAAAAAAAATAGGAAAACACAAATTCGTAAATAATAACAATAATTACCCTGAAAACCACTGACAGACACATAACCATTCATTCCCATCCTATTGATTGATATATGAGGTACAAAAGGTTGAAAATTACTTTTTGTTTTATGGGAAATCAATATTTTTACATTTTGTTTTACTTTTGTACTGGCTTTTTTTAATTTTGCAAAGATGACAGTTAAAAGAACTTCATTTGATAATGTAAATCTTCATTCAAAATATGATTTGCCATTTTAGTATTTTTTCCATTATGGCACGTCATGTCAGCTGTCCAAGCACATGAACAGTTTGACACATTTTACTCATCAGTGTCAAAATTTCAAACCTATTCATTATAAGTTCCAATCAGCAAAGACACACTGAAAAGAAAACAAATAAGACTTTAAAATCAGGATGGAGAATCTGTTGAGTTCACTGATATTGCAGAAGTGCTTTACAAATGAAACAAAAATAAAATATTTCAACTCCCATATTAGGACATTACAGGAGTAGCTGTACGATAATAGTGTTGCTAGGATAATACAAAGACCTTTAAACATTGTAGCTTAATTTATTGTAGAGAATTTAAAATGTTTAAAACTAGAAAAAATTCTTTTAAGTCTTTTCCGTTTTAGAATTGTGTGAATGTGAGTCCATTTCAGTAGAATTAGAAATAAAGTTAAGTTAAATCCACTTCCCAGTCAGGAAAAAAACTTCTACTTTCTAAAAACCACTATTTAAAAAAAAAATTATATTTTCTAATTTCTAAAATTTTACTTATCAAGATTTTTCCAAGTATTTATATCTATTTGTAGCTGAATGTTGTTCATTTTTTGCGAAATGTGGAAATGTTTCAAGTTTTTTGAGACAGTTAAATGTTAAGAAAGAGATTAACCATCTCTGAATGGTTGTATGACCAACAAAGACATCTTCATGGACGTGGCATGTTCTTGTCCCACATAATCACATATCCAAGAGCAGCTGGATCAATCTAGAAGCCTAGATTGATTAGCCTATGTCACTTGCTAATAAGAGACTAAATTACGTTTCTTCCACCTTCTATCAACTCCTAAAGGAAATAAAGAATGCAACCAAAATATTTAAATGCTCATCAAGATTTAAGGAAAACTATTCAATAAACATGATAAATACATGTTTCTGCAGAAGAGCACTATTTGTACTTTTATTTAAACTCTTCATGGAAAAGCTGTACCTTATGAAAAGATAAGAAGGGAGAAGGACTAGTATGCTATCAATCGTTTTTGGAGCAAGAGAAACCATAGTAGAGGTTGCAAATATCGGAAATAATACTTCAAACCCATCATTAATAATAATTCTCAGCCAAAAGCAGGTACAGGTGAAGGAAGATACACAATATAGTTTTTAAATATTTAGAAAAAGATATTGCAATATAGAACGTGAAAATGCATCTGGAAGTGAACAGTATGAAATAAGAAAATGGCTCATATTCAGAGGTTACATTAGGAGTACTTTTTTTTTTAAGAGTTCAATTTTTCCTCTTAGAGGTACTGAAGATTTGTTCCCAGCTTTCCCCTGTGATGCATTCCTGCATTTCTGGTTACTTGTAAATTCATACACTAATATACCTTTCATATCCCATCCACAATCCAGCCTCACACAGGGGTGAGACCAAAGCCCGTGGAAAATTTGGCATTTAATTCAAGATACCTGGCTGCATGGATCAGTGAGAATTCATGGCCAGTATGGAGAGTCCCTGTGATGTGAACCATTAGGAAAACAGACCTGCATGATGAGGCACAGCAAACCACAAATCTCCCCTGTGGTCCGGCTCTAATGGTAAGAAAAATGCAATAATATTTGTTCCTTCTATTGCACCACTCAAAAGAAAACAGAAAGCTCCTAGAGACTTCAACGAAATCAAGTTTAGCATTGAAAGAAAAAAGGCAGAAAAAAAAAATCCCTAATTTATGTATTAAATTTGGCCAGCAGCAGGCAAACTTTCTAGTAGGCTCTTGAAAATTAGTTACCTTGTTTAGGTAAACTTTAGCCCACAAGGGCTGGAGCATCTCTCCCACAGGGAGAGGTTCAGGGGCCTGGGACTGTTTAGTCTGGAGAATAGAAGACTCAGAAGAAAATTTTTAAAGTATATAAAAACCTGATTCGGTTTAAACCCATGAAATTTTGCCTCAACACAAGAAAGAACAATTTAATCCCATTCTCTTCCTCAACCACCATTTTGATGGATAACAATGGCTTCACTTCATAAACTTGCACAAATGAATGCAGAATTACTTCACTAAATTGCCTTTAACCTTCAGAAGGATCAATTAGAAGGACACTAAAAAAAAGCTCTTTTTTTTTTTTCTTCTTGAGGGGAGAATGAGTTTTGAGGCCTGGTAAACCTCTTTCTTAGCATCAGGAGTGGAAAAAAAATCCCATACACAAATATTCCAGAAGAGATTTAATGCTTTGAAATACATCTCAGCTCTGAGCTTTGGAGACAAAACTGACCAAATTTTGTGCACAACATGCTGTTAATCTCTGAACACCTGGGACTCTGCACAGCAACACAAGCTTTATTTTTATATTAGAAGATGTGTCCAATAACCTAATAGGCTGCATGTGTGAGTCTAGTACTAATTATATATCAATGGAATTTGTCTTTAACACTCAATACTTCACTGCACTGCCTCTGCTGATCTGCCAATATGTCTACAGGAACACTCTATTTCTCCATTGCCCTGTGTGAAAACTCAGCACCTTAGAGACTCTTTTTCTCTTCCTCTCAATCTTCCATCCCACACATAATTTGTGGGATGGACAAAGAAGCCTATACAACAATAAATAATATTTTTTTTTTCCTTTGTTTTGAACAGTATCTCATCGAAGACCAACTCCTTGACTGCACTGCTCCTGTTGCTCTGAGAATTATCTGGGAAAATAGATTAGAAATATCAGAAGGGACAGACTGACAGGAAAAGAGACACAGAACTTGGAGAATATCAACAAAAAACCTAAAATGTAGAACCTAAAACCAAAAAGAGCTAAAGCCTTGTTATTAAAGGAAAAGAGCCTGCAGAGAAAAAAAAAGGGATGGAGATGAATTAACCCATTTCAGGCTAATTAACTCATACAGGGTTATTAACACCTGTAAGGTGGTCAGTCCCATGGCACAGCCTTGGCAAAAGGGCTGGATAACAACATATCAGACAAGAATGTCAGTGTCAGCAGCATCTGAATTGGAAATACAGAGATGTCTGGAGAGGGTCTTGTTCCAAGTGATGCCTTAAATGGCTCCCTAGAAACAGAGAGCAGACAGGAATAAAGGAATCAAGGAGGGATTGATTGGAAAGGCCTTCAGAGGTACACTCTGGGCTCCAGAGGCTCCTGCCTCAGTGCATCCCAACATGGACAAGGACAGCTCCCGAGTTCTTCCCACTTGGATCTCAGCATCAATTCCCCAAGCAGAAGCCAGGCAAGGATGGAATTTGCCCAAGCTTGCCCCCCTGTCCCCAAGATTGTGGTTTGCAGTTGTTGGGCCTAGGAGGGTCTGGGTGTCCTTGGAGAGCTGGAGAGGCTTTGTTGTGTGTGTGTGGGCATGAGAGAACAGCACTGAACGAGCTCCAGGGAACTGCAGAGTGACACTGGGCAGGGCAGGGCTGGGAACATAGAAAAGTTAAAACCTAAGGCATCACAAGCACGATCTCATTTACAAGGAAGAGGAATATGTGCAAGTGGGAGGGGAAACTGCATCTTTTAGGAACTACTTACAGAAGTGTATTGGGAACTCTGAAGGTGTTCATTGACATTGTGTGTCTAGACTTTTTGTTTATCTGTTGTATTGCTAAGAGTGACCATGGTTGCAGAGTTCCTTGCTGCTGTTTAATGATATGTCGCTCCCTAATCAATAAACCACTTTGATTTAGAGCAAACTACAAGCAGCTTTTGCCTGCAACAATATGAAAGTCTTAATATTGACTGAAATTATGACACAGTAGGCGTGAGAAAGTATCTTTTAATGCTGTTCACATGAAAAAGTTGGGTTTTTTTTCAGAAGCACCTAACAGAAAACAAGAGAGGAGGAGCTGCCAGTCCTTTATCCTCACTGTCAGACGTCTTGTAGCTCTGGCTCCTTTGCTTTTTCAAGAGACAAGGCACTATCAAGTCTCCCTGAGCAACCCTTCTGAAGCCTCCAGGTGTGATCATTCCTGCATGCCCACTCATGTGGAAACCAGGGGAAGATAATTCTGTACCGTTTACAGACATGGGAAATTAATTATTGAGTTTCATTGTATATATTCTCAGAAAATCAGAACACTAATATTACTCAAAAATCTCCTTCTCAACAGTCAACTCTCTCCCTGCTTTTATTACACATAAGAAAAAATTTATGTAAATAAACCAGATTTTCTTCCTGTTGTCATTCCTTTCCACCTGCCCTTAACAAATGCACAACTCTTTGGCCAAAAGCTGGAGGGAATCTCCCATGCACCAGAGAACCCCAGGCTAGATCAAATGTACCAGAGGTTCTTTCTTAAAGGCGTTTACAGCATAATGGATAGGTAGTTCCCTGAAGAATTTCCTTTCCCAGGCAGTTGAAAATCATAATGTAAAGTAATCTGAAAGGTTAATGATCAATTAGACCTGGGGGCAAACATTAACTAGAGGGTTTGAAGGAGTTTGTCCCTTGGGTTTTTGCATTTTTGAGATGCTCCATCAAGCCAAACCTTCAGACTTTAGCTGAAGTGAATTGCTCATTCAGTGTTTCTTCCAACATGTAATTTTGTCCTTTGGGGAAAAAAACCAGCAGAAACAGATTTCCCACACTTAGAAAAAGAAAAGTTACATATATTTACAACATCTCCATAGGTGATGAACGTATGTTTTTTCCCTGCCAGTGTAATAAATGCAATAAGGATAAAAAATGTAAACACCTACGGTAGTCAGCATAGCCATGTCTGACAATGCCATTATCTGTATTTACCTCATGGATTAGAGCTCAGTTTCGGAATGAAAACTCTAGTGTGGTTTATACACAACATCCCTTCATCTATCACCCAGTTTTTATTCAGTTTTATTTAACACAAAGAAAATCTTTTGTCACTTCAATTTTCTAGAAAGGCCTTGCCATTCTGAAAGGAGCCATAGATAGGGGAGCTAGCACACCTCCCCTGTGTGATCCCTGGGCATCTCCTGCACTGGAAATATCTGCTCCCTGAACTACTGGAAAAAGATTATGGCTCTGCTGTGCTGAACACATAGGCAAGGATCCATCTTCCTAAGATGTCCAGAAATACTTAGAGAGGATGTAGTCAATAAATACTAGAATTGTTTAGGTAAAAAAAGCCCTTTAAGACCGTCAAGTCCAACCACTCCCCCAGCTCAGCACACTGACCTGTGTCCCCAGATCCTACATGGCTTTTAAATCCCCCCAGGGATGGTGACTCCACCACTGCCTTGTGCCAGGGCCTGACTACCCTTTCCATGAAGAAATATGTCCTAATATCCACCCTGAGCCTCCCCAGGCCCAGCCTGAGGCTGTTCCCTCTCCTCCTGTCCCTGTTTCCTGCGAGCAGAGCCTGACCCCCCCTGGCTGCCCCCTCCTGTCAGGGAGTTGTGCAGAGCCACAAGGTCCCCCCGGAGCCTCCTTTGCTCCAGGCTGAGCTCCTTTCCCAGCTCTCTCAGGAATTCTCCAGCTCCTTCCCAGCTCTGTTCCCTTCCCTGGACACACTCCAGCCCCTCAAGGTCTCTCTGGCCATGGGGGCCCAGACCTGGACACAGCACTCGAGGTCTCTCAGCAGTGCCAGCACAGGAGATGTCACTGCCCTGGGCCTGTGCCCACACCGTGGCTGGCACAGCCCAGGGGCCATTGGCCTCTTGCCCACCTGGGCACACCTGGGCTCTGTCCCCAGCACTCCCAAGGCCTCTTCCATCTTTCCAGCCCCTCTGCCCCAGCCTGGAGCTGCAGGGGGTTGGGGTCACCCAAGGGTGGGACCCAGCACTTGGCCTTGTTGACCCTCACACAGTATTTTGTCCATCTCTTCACCCTGGTTAGGTGACCTATAAGAGACTCCCTCCACTGTGTCTGTCTTGCTGACCTTCTCCTTGATTCTTACTCACTCTTGGCCCAGTAAACAAGGCAGGAGAAATCCTGGTTCAAGTAATGGTGAGAGGTGTAGCATTTGAGGTCTCAGTGCATCATTAGGAAATTCATAACTTCTGTTACCAAAGCATTAACATGCTCTACATTACAGTTGCTATTTTGTTGCACCAGATTTTTTTTAATATAATGTCTCTCTATTCTATGGCTTCTACAATCCAGCACCGAGTGGAAGAACAGCATTTGTTGCAAACCTTGACACAGAGAAGAGCAGTTTGAAATTACATTTATATCCATCAGAAATGCAGAAATGCATACTTCATTCCTTGTTTGTCATGTTTTTATGAGAATAATTGTGGCTACCCTCATATTTTCAGCTGATTTTGAGGAGCGACTCTACCACCGTGACAGAACAACAAACCTATTCTGTAAAGCTCAGACTACTTAGCATAAAACTACAGCATCAAATGTGTTGTGGGGAAAAGCTGAACGGGATTTTATTAGAGTTATTTTAGGTAACAGGAGCAGTTTATGTGTTGAGCACGGAGTTCAGAAGACTAATATGCATGTTCTCCTCCACCAGTCTGTTGAACTGCAATAAGTATGTATTAAAATAGAAAAAAACCAGCAAATTAGTTCATGCTGAGATCCATGCTCTGAAGTAGTGCTTGCAAAACCCAGCGGGTAGGCTGCAGTGTGGCTGTGACTTTGTATTCATAAAGCATCTTAAAACCTTCTTGGAATGTGGTTTTCCTCCTTCAGAATCCTGCTGGTTAAATGTTAAACTTCATTGGCTTCATCTGGTTTTCACAAAGCATTGTCTTAAGGACACTGAACATCTGAGATTATGAGGTATTTAGTTCCCCACATTGCAGTGTTCTGTGACAGAACTGTGATTTTTAGTGGGCTAAAATTTACAGTGGAAAAAGTCTGGATGAATAACCATAAAAATCCCAGGGTTAGGATGCTCATCTCTTACCACACTGGAACTTATTGTAATGCAGTGAAGAATACAATTAATTCAAAAGCCTTTGACTGCTTTCCATGCACTAGAAGCTTGAGTCTATTAAACCTACATAAGTCTTGGTCATTTATTAGGAATGAATTTCAAAATTGTACAAATCCATTTTTTATACAAATAGCAGAAGGCACCAGACCAGATTAATGACTAAAGAATTGCCTGCCAAATTTCTTATTTAATTAAAACTTTGTCTTTTTCACTCTAAAAACGAGAAGAAAACTATTGGAAGCAACTTAAAATCTCTTTTTCATATTATGCAAAAGTAGCTGAGCTTTACTAATAATTAAGTTTTTCTGGTTTTTGTGTGAATTAGTTTAAAAAGTAGATTGTGCAATAGAATTTAAGACTCAAATTCCAACACAGAAAACAACCATCCATTCACTGAAAAATTAATTCTATGAATTATTTTTACATCACATAAAACACCCCCATTATTTTATGCTTATTTATTTAGGCCAGAGCAGTGTTTCAGTGTTCCAGCAGCTGTGTGTAGATGCCTGAAAATGCAACAGTGTCCTAATAATTTTAAGATCTAAACCCATGAAAATTTTGGGTTTGTTGACTATGGGAGGATCTCCTCGGCAGGACAACTACAAAACCATTTCAAATTAAAGACAATTTCACAAATGCAAAACAGAAAAAGCAATATTTCTCCCATTAAACCCGATTCCTATTTGATTTTGCTCTTTTCCCCTTTAAAAACTCCCTGCAAATGTTCAGCTGGCATGCAGAAGTGCTTCCACAAGTGATGGGTTGTTTTTCATCCTGGTGGATCTGCAGAAGGGTGTTTCCTCAGTGCTAAGGAAAGCATCACTCAAGGGGAGTCAACACATTGCAGCTTAGGCATTCGGAGGTTGTGTCAATCATTTGATGTTAAATCTCTCTCCTCAGCTACCTGTAAGGTTTATCTCACCTTGCCTGAGGACTTGTGAATGCATTTTGTTGTTCAGTAAGACATAATGCCAGAAGAGCTACAACTACAGCTCTAAAAGAGTGTCTCAGTAAAATCAGTCTGGCTGCAATGTGAATAACTTACACTACTACAGAATAAAACCCTCCATTGTCTCAATGAGCTTCTTGGGTAGCTGGTCTCACCTTCCTCAAGAGCAGACAGAATTAAAACCAGTCTTAGACTTTCCTGAGTACAGGCTCCCTCTGTCTCCAACTACCACAGTGTGACAGGCTCTGAGCTTAACACTACATGAGTTATTTTTTCAGGGTTGGTAGACAGTGAGTTGCTCAAATTGATTAACAGACATTTTCTACAGACTGGATTATTTTTTATTCTTTCATCCAAAAAGGCCCAAAAAATGACCTAGGGAAATGCACTGGGAGGAAAAAAAAAACCCAGTTTCTGTGTATTTCTCCTACATTTTTATCTTTTCTGATGAGGTTTATTAACCTGTTGTTGGCCTGTTGACCTTGATCTCTGGGGTGGGAGAAATAGCCTGCACTGTTGAGGCACTTTCCTTGTCTCAAAGTCAGTGGTGCTCAACTCCAACATCAACTACCCATCCTCTACCTCTACCCACTGCCAGGCTTTGACAAGTACCTCCAAAGCTCCCTTTGGGCATCGAATCCCACACCTTTAGATTTCCAAAATATCAGGTCTCAAGACAAAAGCATTTCTAATGGACTCTTTGTTTTCTTTCCAACAGGGGAATTATTCTCTGCCACCTGTTTTTTACCTTCCTATGTCTTCTGTGATTCAGTTTCAGTCATCCTGGTCTGTCACTCCTACATATCAGTGAAAACCATGCCAACTGAGAGACAGCATTGCACAAAGCACCCAAAACACCTCTGCTCCTAGCAGCCATATGTGATGTGGTGGTTATCCTGTTTCATTAGAGCATCCCTTCTCTCCATCACCTCTCTCCCCTGTCCTCAGATAATCATACAATCACTGAGGTTGGAAGGGGCCACAGAAGGTCTCTGGTGCACTTCAGATGAGGTTGCTCAAGGTTTTGTCCAGTCAGGTGTCAAACACCTGCAAGGGTGGAGGCAGCACAGACTCTGTGCAATGTTCTGCTGTTTGCCTGTTTTGTTTTCGAGCACCATACCTCTGAAAAACCCCAAAGCTGCTGCTTGCAGGATGCACACAGAAATGGTAACAAAGCAGCAGTGGAAGAATTTAAGGGCAAAACAATCACACTTACAATTTGCAGAAATTTATCTATGGAAATGTGAAGGGAATTTCATATTTTCATTGAAAACTACTAGAGAGGGAAAAAGAATCTCTTTCAATGCCTCTTCCTCCTGCCCTGCCCAACGATTTACATTTTTATCACATATTTTTTGGACAGAACAACAAGAAACATCCCTCTGAGCTACAGAGAGTCAAGGCATGGCTTTAATGGAACCCACCCCAAATATTTGAAAACACATTACATGGCAATTTCAAAAATTCTATGGCCAAGACAACCTCTAATTGGTGCCTCCTAACATATTCCCTGTTTGCATTTTGCCTGCCATTACTCCTCTATGCAATATGCTTTACTGGAGAGGTTAAGTGGTTTTAAAAAATTGATTACAGTTGACTAAGCTTCCTGTGCCTGCTTGCTCATTCATACATTGGAAAATGAACCAGCACTGATTTAACATGCATGAATTTCACACAAGATGCAACAAAACTTGCATGCTGGACCAGAGAAATTTAATTATACAACATCTCTGTGCTAGCAAAATATTTAGTGATATGCTGCTGCTATTTAACTCAGTGGCTTTTCTGTCCAGGATTATCTCCATGTATTATTAGGATTTGGCATAAATGTTACAGTAGTTTGTACCACAGATACAGAAGCATAAATGGTTTTTACCATCACAGAAATACTTTTAAAGGAGTAAGTTAATAAATAAATAATGAGTTAATGTTGCTTGGTAATGAGTCTTAGAAGAATTTCAGTTTTATTTCACTTAGAAATTCTGAATCTGACTTCTTGATGCTTTGAAAATACATGATCTATAAGCTGTGTACTTTTGCAGTGGGAAAAAATGAACTGGAGGCAATTCGAAAAGGAAGCTCAAAGATTCTTTTTATATACATGTATTTAAATTTTTAATATCTATATATTTATACCAAATATAGTAGTATAATATGATAAATATATATATATCTCAAGCTGTTTACTTTCTGCAAGATTAACACAGACATCTTGGATTTTGAAAACAACTAACTAAATG
Organism: Erpornis zantholeuca; assembly: GCA_013400515.1. Taxonomy (NCBI): domain Eukaryota; kingdom Metazoa; phylum Chordata; class Aves; order Passeriformes; family Timaliidae; genus Erpornis; species Erpornis zantholeuca. The sequence continues at coordinate 19,753 of VZTN01016887.1, forward strand.
CTTGCTGTGAATTTCACATTAACTGTATATTTTCATTTCTAATAACTATTTCTAAAACCATTGCAGCCTTGAAAAATGCAAAATTGAGTGTGACTGGAGAACTGTTTTGACTTCCCTGCTAAGAATGCCAGTAGTTATGTGAAAGCATATCACATTTGGAAGTACTGGGAAATATGCTAGACAGAGCTTGAACCACATGACCTGAGACAGCAGAATTAATTAATTAGTACCAGTTGATGTACAGCTTGTGTAGGGCAGCTCTAAGCTATCTCAGTGCATTGCATCCCTAATATTGTTTATTATATAAGAAGTAAAGAACTTCTTTGAGAGCATAAGCAAAAATGTGTGGATGTATTTTTATACACCAGACAAAAAAAAATATTGTTCATCGCACAAAGGCCTGTTTTTAAAAGAATGTAGGTTTCCTTTCCCTAGCCAAAAAAGAAACCTCTGTTCAGGCTCACACTTTCAAGGCCACCTACATTCAGAAGAGGACAAAAGCTGTGCCACATTACACAAACTTTGGGGAAACTTTTGAAAAAGGCTGGGAAGATGTGCTGAACTCTAGCCTTCGTATCCCGAGCTGCAGACTTCAAGGCTTAGTCACTTCTCTTTCTCTCCCTTAGTTCAGACTGAAGTTATCAAAGAAAGCTTCCTAATAAAGAGATTTTAACTGCTGAACCACTTCCCAAGGGAACTAACAAAAGTCTGGTACTAAAGCTATTGGAAACCAGCCATGACAAAATCCTGGCACACTTAATTTGAGGAAGACTGCTACACAGGCTCTCAAGGGATCACTAGCTGTGCTGTTAAATAACTGCACTCTGTGGATAGACAGGACCCAATTTACTGGCATTAGCTGAGGGAAAGGGACTTCTCTTTTGGACAGAGATGAGAATTTGAGACCTCTAAAGGATCACAGAATCACTGAATATTCTGAGCTGCGAGGGACCCACAAGGATCTTCGAGTCCAATCCATGTGGGGATTGACTCCAGCACCCTGCTCTGACCAACTGAACTGCTGTGGCTTTATGTCAAAGGGATGCAAAACTCCCTCAGTTACTAGAACAATGTCTTCTGACACTTTGGATCTTCAAAGCTGTCCTTGCATCACAGTGAGGAAGAGAGCCAACATGTTTTTTTTAAGTTTTTCTGCAAATTCTTTGCCCACAAACACACACACACACACACACACACACACACATATATACATACCTTGTGTAATTTACATAATCATACAAAGTATATACAGACATAAAACTCAGTTTGTCATGCAGCCAGAATCTACTGAAGGTTGATGGGGACTTGGTGCTGTGGAATTCTACATCCTGAAAGAATCCTTTTAAACCTCTTTGTTGAGCCAAATGATTTGTAAAGATGCCTCTGGGTTGGTGCTCTCAGCTTTACCACCTAGTGCACATAAGCTTGTGCCAGGAGAGAAAACAGAACAAATCACTTTTATCCCAGCTTTAAAAACCCCAAATCCCTGGCTGGCTAGAGTTTACACTAAAACTAGGAGGGAAAACTTGCTTTATCATTTCATTTCTGCACTCTTAAGTTATTAACCATCATCTTAGCTTTCTTGCTCTGAAAATGTGCATTGGATTCATTTTGGTAATTCTTGTTTAAAATGTTAATTCAGATTTCTTTATAAAACAGGAAAGAGAAGAGGTCAGGGTGTAATTAATTGAAGTGACACCCAGCTTGTATCTATCTTTTGAAAAGTAAGTATCAGTTTTCCCGAAACAGGAAGAGAAGAGAAAGAGTATTAAGTCCTAATGACATCCAAGGTTCAGCAATATTTTTCTGGACTGTGGTGCCTAACACAGATAGATGATGTTATTTTGCCTTCTAACAGAAAACTGCAGGAAGATTAAAGGTAATTGGGAAAATAAAATTCTTTTCAGGAAGCTATGAATTTAACTCTCTTTTAAAGTATAGATAATTCTCTTGGTAAGCCTTTAAGAGGAATGATCATGTTTTCTGCTGCACTGACAATGAAAGGTAATCCAAGGAGATTATATTTTAGCAAATCATTAATTACATAGTTCAATATCTTAAACTGTATGGTAAACAGAGAAGATGAGCCAAACAACCCAAATCTGTCACTGCTTAGTTGTGTAGGGAAGCTGATGGGTTTCTTTACCCCAGAAGAGATTAATGTGGGTTTTTTTCAGCTGTTTGTTGTGAAGCTGGGATATCTTAGATCAATGGCAAGCACACAAATTTAGGGGCATTTCAGTAGATTTTCCCTCAATTCAAGCGCAGGAAACTGAATCTTCAACAAATGTGCTGTTACATAAGACAAGTGTAACAATTCAGTAACACAGGAAAAGGAACCATAGAATCACAGAATATCTTGAGCTGGAGTGAGGACCATCCAGTCCCACCCCTGGCCCTGCACAGACACCACAACAATCTCACCCTGGGCATCCCTGGGAGTGATGTCCAAACACTCCTGGAGCTCTGGCAGCCCCGGGGCTGTGCCCATTCCCTGGGGAGCCTGGGCAGTGCCCAGCACCCTCTGGGGGAAGAACCTTTCCCTGATCTCCATCCTGACCCTCCCTGGCACAGCATCATGCCATTTGAGGAACTGGAATATATATATATAGGCCCTTTGTCATAATTAGGGTCTACATGGCCCACCCCAGTGGCACATTTCAGGGTGGATAAGTGGATGAAGGTGGATAAAATGTCACCTTTGTGGGCATGAATCGAACAGAAAAAAAAATACTAAAAAGGAGACAGCAGAGTGAGATTAAATCAAAGGTGCATTATAGGTCTCAATGACTGTACTGAGATGATTTGTGCTAAAATATAATGGGATGAAATAAAAAAAATGGACAGAATTACTTAATGTGACTGATTGGAGTCCAAATGGGTGTGCAGAAACAAAACCAGGTAAACTACTCTCCCTGTTTTCTCAGCCTGTGCAATTGTTGGATGTAGTCCTGGGATCAGGGGGACAAGGTGGAATGGCTGCCATGATCAGAGTGCTGCAATGAAGAGATCTGTAGGAATGAGAGGGTGGAAAGAGGGGGAATGGGCCTTGGCCTCCGTGTGAGAAAACATCTGGGGCGTGTTAAGTTGTGCCAGGGGATGGATGAGGAGACAACTGAGAGTTTATGGGTCAGGATTAGAGGAGGCAGGTGAAGGTCTGCTCTAGGCTGCCCAACTGGGAAGAGCAAGTGGATGAAGACCTCTATAGACAGAGAGGGGAAGCTCTGGTCCTCATGGGGGTTTTCAACCACCCCAATATACACTGGAGGGACATGAGCAGGGCATAAGAAATCCAGAAGATTCCTGGAGACCATCAAAGACAATTCCCTCACCCAAATGGTTGAGTAGACAACAAAGAGATATGTTTTGTGGGACCTCACAGTCACCAACAACGAGGACCTTCTTGTGAAGGTCAAAGGCATTATTGGCTGCAGTGGCCATGAGATGGTAAAGTGGAGAATGATTAAGAGGAGGAAGAAGACTCCCTGCAGGTTGCAGAGTTATTGGGCAAGACATTAAGAGTGCTGATCTGTGAGCAATGATGTTTTCTTGCTTTGATTGCTTTGCCCATCCTGCCAATTTGTGTTGGCTAACACAAACCTGCCTTGCACATTCCAGCTCCCCTTGAAACAGAAACCTCTGCCTACAGTCAGTTGCCCACTTGTCCATTTTATGTATGAATGGAGGCTGTAAATTGTGGGAATTGATGAGGCTGACAGCTGCTCTGAAGGCCTCAGTCTCACAGAAATTGACTTCAAAACACTCAAAATCTACCAGTGAGAAACTGCAGTCACAGTGAAAGCCACAGTGATAGCGAGAAAAATCACCAACGAAAGATGTTGTGGACACAAGGAGAAGATGTTCTTGTTATGGAATGTCAAGATTGTACAGGAAGGGACTTGCATATAATATGTAGCTAATTCCTTGTACTGCTAACTCTATTGCTGTTTGAATGGTCATTGTTTTGTAGACAGCTCTGTCATTGTTTGCTAAGCAGCCAATCATAAGCCACAGTAATTGTGAAGAGGTATAAGAGTAGTAACAGAGAAGAGTAAAAAACTTTTGTGGCTTTGGATTACAATAAGTGTGGTGTGTCTGTCTCTACCACCACAGTAAATAGTAGAAGCAGAGTCTTTCATAGTCCACAGAAAACCAGTTCCACCCATAGTAAAGAAGCAGTTCCTGCCTTGCACAGCCTACACATGGATTCTGCTCCAACTAGAGATGGATATTGTCTTCTGTTTCCTTGCCAGATCCAAGGGCAGAAAGAGAACAAGCCCAGGATCTGGACAGAAGGATAAGAAACAGCTCACCACAGTCCTGTAGATGTGGTTTCACAAAAAGGAGATGTCAGCAAACCTGTCCTGAGAGGAAAGACAAAGCTGGTCCAGGTGAGTCTGGGAGTGCCTCCATAAACTCACATGCACAGGGGCAGGGAAAAGTAAGAGGTGAGTTTTAAAATGCACTTTAAAAAATCTCTGTGTGTTTGGCAGCTAATAATTTTTTCCCCATTTTGGCTGGAAATGGTTCTTTGCCTCCTCCCAGCCTCCTGCACATTGTCTGTACCCATGTCTCCAATCTCAATGAAATGCAACAGTCAGGGACCTCTCAAAACTTTTCATCAAATGCACAAATGTATTTTTCAAATTTTTAAAGGGAAAAGTTGTTTAAATATGTCAAGTTTTGGGCTGTTGAGATGTTCTCTGCAGCATAGAAAAGGTAGATAAGGCAAAGTATAAGCAAAACACAAAAATGGAGGAATACCACTTTGATGTCTTTAATCCTTCAAATTAATAGTCATAATCCAGTACCAGAAACAAAAGAAAGTACTAGAAAAATCTCAATAAATTAGATATGCAGTGCAAACAGAGTAGTCTGACCTCTTTATAAATCACAAGGAATAAGAGACTACATGCCTAAATTAGCTACAGCATTGTCTAATTCCAGTAAGCCATGGGTGAATTTTAATTTACAGCGTGTCTAAATATGACTGAGAATACTTGGAAAGCCCTAATGTTTCAGATATTTTTCAATTTCCTTTTTGGAAAGCCAAACTCTGAAGTTCACGGAGAAGATGGGAGCTTTCAAATAATCCAAAGTTTAGAAATAAGCATTTTTTAAATTTCTGGTCCTTCACAATTGATGCTTTCAAGCTCTGAATAATTTATAAGAATAGCAATCAAAAGCAGCTGAAATTAAGATTTTGGTTAGGAGAATAGTGGTATATCGATGGCATTGTACATTTATTTATGGCTTTTTTTTTTTGTAATAGCCAGGGCCACACAGAAATTTGGTCTGAGAACCACTTCTTCCCAGAGAATCTGCTGCTGCCCCATCCCCAGAAGTGTCCAAGGCCACAGTGGATGGAGCTTGGAGTAACCAGGCTAGTGGAAAGCTGATATAGGCTCTAATGCAGCAGGATAATCTGTGAGCTCTGGCTCCACCCAGCACAAATAATCTCTGTGCTGAGGTGTGATAATCTGGCTCCACTCCAATCTCTACACATTTTTGCTGTGGGAATAGCAACCCCAAATCTCCACTCTTTGCTCTGGTCTTGGATACAGCTCGAGTCACACCTCTCAGTTATCCTTAGTGTTCTCTTTTCTCTTCCTGTTGTTACTATTTTGGGTTTAACTTTGGGTAGCTGAAAAAAAAATCCAAGCTGAGGTCAGCAGCAGACCCTGGACACAGGTGAGCAGAAAACCACTGAAAAACATGTAGGTATGACTATTAGATAAAAACTCTCCATGTTTTAGCTCTTGGGTGCTGTTCTACAGGATTTCAGTGAGGCTATGACAAGCTGAACTGGACTGGAACCCCACCAGAACCATTTTCCACCACAAGTGGACCCTCTGGTTTAAATCTGAGGCGGAGCTGTTGCCAGGCTGATTTTGAGGATCCACTGAGTTGCCTCAGGGGCCTTTTCTCCGTTTAAGAATATATGGTTCTGTAATCAGTTTCTTCTGCATTTGAACCACTCAACAGATGCACAGACTGTCCTGGCTCCAGATCTTATCATTAATTGCCCCTCTCCCATAAAGAGAGGACAAGCACCTTATTTCAGCCTGCATTAGTGACCATGCCACAGCCATTACTCGTCCCAGTTTGTCAGCAATCCAGAGATCCCCTTCTGACTTGCTGCTCTTCCCATTTCATTTTGGATAAGTTTCCTTCACTTTGCTAATTCAAAATGAATTATGCTGAGAGTAGTATATATATATATATATATGTTAACAAAATATTGTATACGGGAATTAGAGGTAAGCCTCATGCCAAAGTCTGGCCATAATTCTTCAGTACTGCATAGTAGATGATATTCAGTCTCCAGCCAGTTAATATACTGCCTGATTTACTTTTGTTCACTGTTTTGGGTAAAGAAAATTATCTTCCATTTAAGAAAAAAGCATCTTAAATGGAAGGTGGGCAGAGAGAGCAATTCCAGATTTATAACTTTAAAAATGCACTATTCAGCCTTCAGTATGTCAGTTGCAAGAGAAAAGAATTAGAAATTTCAGCTCCTGCAGGTGTGTTTTCATGTTGCTGGATTCTGTATTCTAGAAGGTGGCAACACGAGACATGAAAGTTGGAGATGAGGGCAGATTAAGAATTCTGCAGGTCATATAAATACAAGATTTGTTGAAATCCCATCTATGCACCATCAACAAAAGATGCCAGTGATGAGCAGCACTGCCATATACTGGGCTAGAAAAAATATTTAGGCTTTAGTTCTGTGTGGAAGAAGTGACAGTTTATGAATTCAGCCTATGAAAAGCAGAAAATAAGCCATCTACTCAATGTACAACACTCATTCTCCTTTAGCTGAGCCACGTGGTTTTTAGAAAATCACTTTTCTACACAATGTTTGAAAAAAATAATCATTAGAATGGTAGAGCTAATATTTTATCTCTCAGTCATTTTGTGATCACACTCTGTCAGAGGAAGGAGCATCAAGGGACATCCTTGAATGGATCTGCTTCCATTTTAGATGTTTTCAGCCACAAAAACCTAAATTTGATGCCTAATGGGTGAGTAAAGGGCTGATGCAGCTCTTGCACTGGGAGGGAGAGGACAAAATTTGCACTGATGGAGAAGAAGCCATTTGACCCTTTCTTCCTTCTTGAGTGGACACATTCATAGAATCAGAGGTTTTCCTTTTTCACAGGAGGGCAGAGATTCCCTCAACATTTTTAACGTGAATATTTCTGTCTATCATCCCAAAACAGAACACCAGATGAATTTTTTTAAAGCCAAATCTGTATATAAACTTTCTGTCTCAGATATATTATGAGATGAACAAGTTCAAATTTTAAAATTTCCTCATAAAACCCCTCAGGCTGATCTATATAAAGTGACCCAAACAGGTCTGAAAGCCCTGGCATATTGCACCACAGGTTGATATATTCTTATTAAAAAGTAGCTATGGTTTTCTCAAAGGAAAATTGATATCTCAAGCAGTGGAATAGGGAGACATCATAAAGTTTTTAATAGAATTACTGGATGCCTTGTGACTTGGAGTTCTTTAAAGCTACAATAAAAATGGCATTTAAAAATAAATCACTATTCAAGTCTCTGTCATTCTCCATAATCCTTAATATAGCCAAAGGAAATAATAATTTATCTAAAAATTTAGAAGTAGAATAGATAATAAAATATATCTTTCAAGTGCATGAGGGCCTCAGCTACAAAACCAACATCTACACTGGGACCTTCATGCAGGTGTTGAAACTTTTGCTGTTTTTAGTTTTGTTTCTGAAGTAAAAGTCAGCTAAAAAAAAACCAGTAGTATAAATCCTACAGGCACATCTGAACTGACAATTATGAACATGCTTGTAGCTTTATTGGGGCCACCAGTAAACTGACTGATAATCAAAAATTAACTATTTGTTAGTCTTAATTCAAAATAAAAGCACTATCTCAACTTTGGAAAACATTAGGAACTTTTGATCTTGAGCCATTCTTTTCTTAACAGAGTTCAAAATTTAATCCAACAACAACCAGTTCCCATTTTTGGTGGCTTCCACCCAAAACACAACAATAAAAAAAAGTTAAAAATGCTCAAAAGTGTTTGTCCATAACACAAATTATCACAAAATTGCCTATGACAGTGATCTCATATGTAGCAGACACAGTGATCGTCTTGAGAAAATTAATCTGATTTGCCTCACAATTTCACAATCCTCCTAGTCTAATCTTATTACAGGTTTTGGTTTTTTTCAATATTTATATCTACTATTATATAAACATATGTTGCTAAGGCACATTTGGGGATGCAGTAAATTATTTCTGTTTAGAAGAAGATTAACATCTCTGCTGCAATTTACTGGTGTATTTTTGGGATTGCACTAGCCTCATGATCAGTGCATGTTTTTGTCTCTGGACTTTTCTCAAAGGAAATAACAAAGATGTTGAACAGGCATAGGAATATTTCTCTTCATCACTACATTGTGGGAATGGTATCTATTGAAAACTATTTCTTAAATTCAATTTAGAGAGGAAATCTAGACACCTCACTGGGTGTGATTTTAAAAACATAAATATACTGAAGTACATCTCAGGCTGAGGAAGTTCTGGCCAGCACATTTCAAAGAATTCTTCATGATCCAAGAGGCAGATGAAGCTTTCCAAAGTGCCTGCAATATTTGGAGGTCTCATGAAGGAAGTCATGATACCTCTTACCTGTGTAAGAGGTACCTACACTAGATTCTTGTTTCATTTTTATTTTGCTTGTTCTTTTTGGCAGTAATTAAACTGGGAAAGTTCCTACACTCATATTCTGAGAGAATATCCTCGAGGGCAGAGAGGCCCTGCAGAGACCTCGACAAATCAGAGACATGGGCAGGCACTGATTGTGTGGAATTTAATGAGGGAAAGGGATGGATTCTGCACCTGGGACAGGGCAACCTTGGCTGTGTGTATGGGCTGGGGAGGCAGAGGCTGGAGAGCAGCTGAGGGAAGGTCCCTGGGGGTCCTGGCCCATGGCCACTTGGATCAGAGTCAGCAGTGCCCTGGAAGCCAGGAGGGACATCCCTGTCCTGGGGACATCAGGCCCAGCATCACTGATTGTCATTGTTGAGGTGGCCATGACACACACTGGCTGTGCCTCAAACAAAGAGCAAAAAAGCCTTTATTAAACAAACCAGCTTCTTCTTATAGACTTTGGGATGTTATCCTGAGTGTTACATACTCATTAACTACTAAATTACTACAGCAGATTCACTGGCTATTGTTAACTACAATGTACTACCATTGGTCACCTACAGCATAAGCATCCAAGCATTCAGAAACATGCCAGGTGCAGATATGTTGCTGTTTTTCTCCTTCTATTGTTTAACTTTCTTGCTTCTGTTGATACTACATTTTCATGGGTAAAAAAGAATTGTTTTTCTTCTCCTGGGCTTTTCTCACAGTCCTTCTCCAGGCAGAGTAACAGGCCTGAGCCATGATTTTACAAAGGCAGCAAGGCTTTCATTATATAAGGTTTTACCTATGTGCAATAGCTGCTTGGGCCAGGGAGGGGATTGTCCTGCTCTGCTCTGCTCTGCACTGGGGCAGCCTCACCTCGAGTGCTGGGGGCAGTTTTGGGTGCCACGAGATAAAAACGATACTGAACTATTAGAGATGGGTCACAAGGAGGGGAAGGAGCCATATGAGGAGCAGTTGAGGGCACTTTGTTCAGCTGGATAGAGGAGACTGAGATCTCATTGAGCCCTTCAGCATCCTCCCAAGGGGCAGCACGGGGGCAGCTCTGATCTCTGCTCTCTGTGACCAGGGACAGGACTCAAGGGAATGCCTGGAGCTGTGTCAGGGCAGGGTTAAGTTGGATATCGGGGAAAGGTTCTTCCCCCAGAGGGTGCTGGCTCCCCAGGGAATGGGCACAGCCCCGAGGCTGCCAGAGCTCCAGGAGTGTTTGGATATCACTCCCAGGGATGCCCAGGGTGAGATTGTTGTGGTGTCTGTGCAGGGCCAGGGGTGGGACTGGATGATCCCTGTAGGTCCCTTCCAACTCAGCATCTTCTGTGACTCCATGAGAACTGTTTATTGACTGATTGGTCATTTGGGCTGTTAATCTACTTGCCAATATCTCCTGCACAACAGATAGAGTATTATATTTATTTATCTCCTCTCTCTTTTTCAGTCCCTTTTCTCATCTGCTTCAATAATGACCATAATGTGGAAACAAAACAAAATGAAAGCCCAGTTTTTGCCCACTATAAGTATGAAAACAAGCTCTTGTGGAAGTCATTTTTCATTACTCTATCACTGCTCATTTGCAACAGGAATCAGAGAATCACAGAATACTTCAGGTTGGAAAGGACCTTTAAAGGTTATCTGGTTCTAATCTCCCTGCCCTGGACAGGAGCACCTTCCACGAGCCCAGGCTGCTCCAAGCCCTGTCCAACCTGGCCTTGGACACTTCCAGGGATCCAGGGGCAGCCACAGCTTCTCTGGGCACCCTGTGCCAGGGCCTCCTGAAACTTTTGGTGTTTCTAGCCATTATGATCTCAGCCTGACCATCTGCAGTTTATCCCTTGTACAAATTTCCACTCAGTCTGTGCTTTAAGAATTAATGGTAGCTCTAACTAGACACCAAATCAAACATGGACAGCTTCCAGGAAAGCTATTTCCTGTTTCCATATAGAGGACATTATTTACAGCTCCCACATGTAATGCACAATTAGAGTGGTAAATCTATTTATTCACAGAAAGAATAACGAGTGCCAAGTAAATAGGAAAACTTACAGGCAAGTATTATAAAAGCATTACTTTTGCTTGGAACACTATTAGCTATTAACAAACATGTTCTAACGAACTGAAAAATGCCCAGAGGATTAAGTGCTAAATCTGCATAAAAACCAACTGATTTTTGGCCTGAGTTCCCTTCTGTTTCAGTCGTGTGCTACTTTCAAAGGATGGAGCCACAGTAATTGTGGTGTATAGCTGTCTTTTGTTAACCCCACATCTTGGTTCCAGGTGTGACTGCTTCCTTTCTGCCTCTCACCCAGTTTGCAGCTCCATCCATTCTTATCTTAGGAACAAAATCGTGGAATGTTTGAGGACAGATGAAACATTTCTTTTGGAGATCATCCAGTTCAACGTCTTCGATGAAGCAGGCTGCTCAGGGCCTTGGCCTGAAATAAAATTTGACTTTAAAAAATGACAGGAATTACTCTATATTCTCCCCCTCCTCCCCCTTCCCTTTTGGAGGAAGATGCTGAAAACAGGAGATGGTAAATATTGTGAGGTCTACCCATACCTCAGCACATGCTATTTCAAGATTTGCCTATTTAACAGCAGGGAAAAGCCATCACAACCACGGCTGGCAAAGAACTTCTCCACAGAATTCAATTCCCTTTGGTTTATTTTAGTTTTTTGGGGGGTGAATAAACAAACCAAGCTTTATTAAGCTAAACTGCTAACACACCTGAACTTAGTCCTGTCTCTCAGCAAGACTGAAGAGTGTACAAAGGGCTCTGGCTGTCTGCAGGTTTTCCGCTGCAGTTTTCAGGCCAGCCAAGAAATAAAAAATGCACTGTTAAAGCCAGCAAATTATTCTACCCACTCTGTATTAGAGCAACATGTTTGTTTGTTTGTTCTTGACCCAGGGACATTTGGTACAATAATTCAGAAGCAGATCAATGTTGTCCATAGAAGAAAGGTCCTTGAGCCCAGGGAACCAAGTGTTTTGGATTTTTTCTTGGTCACTAAGAAAGGCTAATAATGCCTTTGTTATCAAGCACAGTGTTCTTAGCAGAGTCCAGCTTTATTCTATGTAGTATTTATATGTCATTTCAGAGGGAAACAGCAGGACAATAGAATGAAATTTTTTCAATATCTATAATTTCTTGCCTTTCCTATTCCCCCCTTCCCTTTTAATTACCATCATTTGTGCCTTATCTCAGAACATCTTAAAAAACAAGTCTTGAGATTAGGTCTAATAAATTTGATTTTGCATCAAATAATACACAGCTCATTCATTATGTTTCATAATCCTTTTTTCTCTGGACATTTCTGGCCATTGTTGCTTAATTTTAACTTTAATCATCTGAGATCCCATAATGACTTTTTTTTTTTACACTTTAGACTTGAAATAAAAAATGGTATTAATTGAATTTCAATTTCAAATTCGAAATGAAATAAAGCCAAACCAGCTCTCATCCTCATTCTTTGCATGGCTTTAGCTTTTCAGTTTAGTTAAAAAAAAAATAAAGGCAAATCATACTGAAAAGGAGAGGAAATTATGTGTTTTGATGGCGAACCTCCACAAATGTTTGTTATGTATTTTTTTTCACAAGCAACAAATCTCTCTTACAGTTCAGGGCTGCAGTCATCATGTGTGACACAAAACCTATTAATTAGCCATTAACTCCTAGTGTAAAGATAATGTACTTCTCCCTTGTAAACTTCTGAAGATAATTAAAATGCAGCTGTGAAACAAACAGCAGACACTTGGGATTACAGCAGTTTATTTCCTCAGTTACATAAATGAGCTATTCTTTAAAAATTCTGGCAATTATACTTTGCTCCAAGGTGATGCCAGCAAAAGCACCTTGTGACTGGAGATGTGCTGCAGGTTCTTTAAGCTGCCATTGTCAGCACCAATATGTAAAGCACAATTTAAATTCAACTAAAAAAAAAAATAAAAAAAAAAAAATAAAAATCAAAGGGTATGTCTGATTTTACAGAAGTCCAGAAAAACTGATGTAACTAAAGGTGGCTGAAAGAAAAAGAGGTATGGAGTGAATTAGGGAGAGATCTCCAAAAAAAGTCATCATGCTGCATCCTTGTCCCAAAGTAGGACTTGTATATAAAATTGTAGTTAACAATTTTTTGTCCCTATTTGATGCAAAAAAAGTTCCAAAATTCTATCAAAATTTTTTCAAGTAGTAAAAAAGCCTAATCAATAAAATCTGCCACCCCAGTGTAGCACGTAATTTTTCATCTATTTAATAATTCAGTGCTGTAATACATCAAAAACAAAGTAGAAAACCCAATCTTAAAATGAATATAATGACAAAACCACTAAAATATTAAATTTCCCAGGAGTTTTCTGGGGGTTTGAGCAGCATCTTATCAAGAGCTGAACAGAATGCCAATTCCAAAACTCTTGCATAGCAATGGACATTATTTCCGTGAAGATTTATCTAGATGGCTCTAATGCCATGGGGTTATCTAAACTTCAATAAAATATCTGCCTCAGATACATGTGAATTGTTAGGGTGCAAAGTTGAACTCTGGAGAATTCTACAGGCACTAGTTGCTGTTTTTTGTTATAAATCTGTCATCTGTCTCTGCCTGCTCCATTCACCCAAAATGTTTAGTGGCAGGGATGCTGTGCCATTAATCCTATTCACAGTGTGACTGCCAATGCACAGTTAAAGTGGTCGCTTTCCAAACCTGAAACATTTATAAAGCTAAAGGAAAAAAAAATGACATAAACAATGTTTTCTGTGTGGCAGAATTTTTTAAGGAGCGTGGACATGATTGTCTCATGGAAGAGCTTTGAGCTATCCAGATAGGCCTCAGAATTTTGGGCCTATGTCGAAGTGATAAGCCTGTGGCACAGCAAAAATTGTTTGTTAAAGTGTGTTTGGTTTTAGATAATATAGTTATATTGTAACCATAGTAGATGTTTTAAGACTGAATTGTTTTGAATTCTTTTTCACTTTGTGTACCAATTAAAAAGCACCTGAATTTGTAAACTATCTGACCTCTATATAACCCGACATTTTGAGATAATAAAGCAAAGAACTCATAATAAACCAAACTAGTTCACATCGTCTGTTGCTCTGTCTCAGCTCCCCTGTATAGAGTTCCTGGCTCTTCATCTTTATTTCTGAGTGTTCCATCACCCACCCCTCACCAGAGCACGGGATTGACTCTCTCCCTTTGGTCTCAGCCTGTTGGTTTGGATCACCAGCAGAGAAGGTGAATCATTTCCCTTCAAATCTCATTTAAAAGCCAGCACTGACCTGCAGATTCACATGCAATCAGTAATTTCTGTGAGCATGGATGCTCAATTATGTATAATTACTAAATTGCAAACAGTTAGGGACGCTTGTTCATTCGTTCTTTTCTTCCTCCCTTCCTCCCTTCCTCCCTCTCTGTCTTCTTTTCCCTCCTTCCCCCTTGCTCCTGTGAGTGATTTTAATGAAAAAAAAAAGGAAATAAGTTTCAGAAAATAGTGGTTTTAGAAACTGTGTCTTCTGTCAGGTATTTAGGGCAGAAAAATCATACAAGTGTCTGTCTCCTAGGGAGAGGATGACTTTGCAAGTTAACACTAAGCATGCAATAGTTTTAATCTCTTTTCTTTGCCTGCCACAGAGCAAGCCTAATTACAAGATTTTGTTGCAGTAAATTTTCTTTCAATTAAGGGAGAGTGAAGCTCGAGTTCTTCTGCAGTATTCAAATCTATCACTTGGATCCCTGAGAAAGAGAATATCAGAACTTTTAAGCTAACGTGCCATTAGTCAATCAGCAGAAAGATACAGGATCAATCTCTCAGGAGCTCAGTTCTCCACTCATTTCAATCACCTGGAGTATCAGCTTCTTACACACCCCAGTGAATCCCTTTTTATTTACACATTTGTGGCTGGCTGTGTTACAAAACTCTCCATGATGGACATGTTTTTAGCAAAGCCACAACAGCACAATGTGGCTGTTGGTGGTGGTGCTGTTTTCGTTGTTTTGTTGTCTTTGGGGGTTTTTCCCCTGTAGAAAAATGATTAGTTCCTTTGTAATCTACGTGATTTGAGCAAACACCTGTAAATCTCCAAGGTTGCAAATGCAAACAATGCTGGCCCAGACTTTCCTTCCCTTACTATTTCCAAAGGTGTACCATTAACTGGGTATTAAAATTTATAGCCTACAGTATTCAAGTACAAGTAGAAATCAATTATTGTTTCCTATTAAAGCAGGAGTTATGGACTATTAAACAATGTCTCAAATGGACCAAGGTTATTACTGGAAAAAAAAAATTAATGGAAAACATTCTAACTCAATTGGCTCATGAGCTCGCACAGACAGACCTTTAATTGTCAGTATTTCAAAGTGATGGAGCATTACTGATCAATACAGAGGTAAGCATGGCCACCAGGCTTTATCAGACCTCTGGGTAATGAAAAATAATGAAGTTTATGCAAAAGTGACATGTTCACACGCTTGCAGACTAGTGAAAATAAATTAATTTGCTGCACAATAATGTGAAATTAAGTAGCCAATCCCTGACTACACGATACTTACATGGCACAGCTCAGCACAAGGCAACTTGTTTGGGTTTCTGGTGCTCTCTAAACCTGATTGAGCTTTCTGAGAAAAAAGGAGAATTTAGAAATGAAGACAGTTAGCACATTTTCAAATCTAGAGCCAATAGTTCAGATGACAGCTAATTTAAATTAACATTTTTGGTTAAGATTTTGAGACTTGGTAATAAAGGCATTGCTGATATTCAAATATAATAAATATATGACACTTACTTTATCCGCTAAATAGGTTTCTTTAAAATAAAATGAGGTTTGTTCATTAAATGCTGTAATTATTCTTTCATTTTTGGATCCAAATCCCACTAGAGGCAACTGAAAATCTCCCAATGACTTCGATGGAACAGGATCAGGCTCTTCTGTGTTTAAATTTAGTTATGCCTGGGAAAGAGCACTGATATCTCCTGAGCAGGGGAAAAATGAGCAACTACTGCCTAATTTTAATATATAAATCCTTCATATATGTAAAAATATTGCATAATACAGTTCATTAACAGCTGGTTGCAAGGAAATAAGAAAAAGCTGAAATTTTCTTGCAAAATGACAAATTGAACTGTGTTCAGAGATCTGTCTGCATTAGATGTGTTGTTAAAAGATTTCACTACAGTGTGTAGTTAGACACTCCTCTTACATGCTTCCAGTGAATCAGTGGAAGATGGAATGCAGAAAACCACATCACCTTTGAGTTGGAAAGTAAAAGAAACATCACAAAAAAAATGTTGGTGAGCAGAGGAGAAGAAATAAGGGAGAAAAAGTAATGAAATGCATGAGGGTGACACAGTCCTCTTTTAACCTGTAACCCCCAGGGCTCTAAGCCTGGCCAAAGGTAAACTTGGCTTAAGTGACTGGAAAATTCTTTATCCCAAAGTTCAAGTTTTTAATTCAAAGGAGGGAGGATGGAGGAAGCCAACACCCAACACCCTACCCAAGCAGGGTGGTCTCCATGGACCCTTGTCCTTTTTCACTCCTTCTGCCTCCTCTCTCCAGGACCTTCTGTCCCAAATGATGTCCTGGAAAGGACTCTTGCATTGCAGATGGGCACTGCAAAGCCACTGGGAACTCAATTCCTCAGTTTTGCCAGGTCTGGAATATTTTCAAATGAGATGCTCACATAATTATAGAGTTATGCAATTTTATGAGTACCTAATTGTTGGTTAATTGTCCACAGTTTTAGGAGTTCTCCTTGCTCAAGAGGAAAAGGAATTAGGGAACTAGATTTTCAGAGCAATTTAAAGAAATCAGATGTTAACTCCTTCAAATGAAATAAATGGTGTCTGACAGGAAACCTGGGGGGTTCTTCAGTTGCAGTCTCCACGTGCACACTTACATGGAACCATTGCAACAACAAGTGCTTAAAAATTATTTTCCCTTTTAAAATGCAAAGATCATGAAAGAAGAAGGAAACACTGGCATAGTAATGCTTCATGATGTGGAAAAATAATAAGCAAGCTGGCTGTTTTTCCTACAGGGATGACAAGGATTCTGTCCCATAGGTTCAGCAAAAAAGGAAAGTTAAATCCAGCTTGTGGCGAAATAATTCTGAACAAAATAATTCAATCAATCCTATTAAATATTTCAGGCCGAACTAGTCCTTCCCTCATTATTTTGAGGTCTCTGTAGGCTGAGCAGTTCAGTGCCAAACACACAGTGCAGCCCAGTCTTCCTTCCTCACCGATTTCCACTTCTGAAGAGAAAATGAGCTCTCGTGCAGGTCTCTTTCTGCCTGATTTTTCCCCACTTAGGAAGCTCCATCCTGTTGGCACTAATTACTCCTGTTGCTCAGCTCTCCAAGTCACTGACAGATTTTAGCACCAAGTGCAATCCTACTTAGAACAGCCTGGGAAAGGAACTTCCTTTCTTCAGAGTGAGGGAGTTGTCCCTTTCCAAAAAACATGAGACTGATCAAGGAAAACATTCAAAGAAAATATGTATGAAAATCCCTTCACCTTTACTCTTCATTTCTTAAAGTGTCTCTGTAATACACCTTATTGGGATGAAACATCAATCCTCCTGCAGAAACCTGGGAAGATAAGCTGCAAACATTTCTTTCAAAGCTGTGGCTGATGGAAAGTGGTGTCACAGGGGGGACAACAGGCAGCAGACTTGGAAGGCTCCTGAGGAGAGTCATAATTGACTCCTGAGGCAGATTTAAGCTGACCTAGGCAATCAAGGGAAATGTTTAAAGAGAAAAGAAGTGAAACCTTGTTGCTTTCTCCACCTTTCCACTCCCTTGGTTTTAAACTTAGATAAAAAGTTCTATTGAGGGCAGCAATTGAAGCAGGGGAGTTAAATTTGTCCAGTCTGGGGAAATACCCATTTTCAATCCCCTCCTAGACCCACCTACACTTTATACTGGCCCTGGATGCAGGCCAAGCCGAGTCCCTGCTGAAACCACCTGGCATCAACCACCCCAAACCCTAATCCATTTTATATCTGACACAGACCAGACCATCAGGTGTCACAGAGCTGGCACAGTGCAGGGAAATCACACCAGTTTCTATCAGATGAGTTCATTTCTTAGCAAAAACGCAGGATGCAAACTGCAAGAATTTGTGCCTAAAGGGATCAGACACAGATTACACAAAAGAGATAGGAATTGCATACTGGTTTACAAGAATCTACTCACATCCTGTCCTCATCTGACCTCATTTAATCTCAAATTAAGTAAATAATCCCAATCTTTTAAGAGGCAGTAATCTGAATTTCTGAATCAGAAAGGTTCTATTTTAACCCTGAATATTCACCTTGATTTTAAACTCTTGAAATGAATGCATTTGCTGAGGGTTTTTAACAATTACTAAGAGTCATTGAGGGAAAGGCACAGCACTGACTCCCTATAAGAAAAAAGCTACATTTCACTAAAAGTCACTGAGGGAAAGGCATAGCACTGACTCCCTATAAGAAAAAAGTTACATTTCACTAAAAGTAACTGAGGGAAAGGCACAGCACTGACTCCCTATAAGAAAAAAAGCTACATTTCACTTAAAAATCGTTGAGGGAAAGGCACAGCACTGACTCCCTATAAGAAAAAAGCTCCATTTCACGTTTTTATGAGACACGAAATTCAAGATGATCTGATCAGAAACTGCTTTGGTTTGTGCTTGCTGAGGATCTGACTTGTGATTCACAGAGTAATTCATTGGTTAGAGATATGAAGGTTTATCAATCCATATATCCTGACTTACAATGTAGTTGCAAAGGTGAAATTTCAGCCAAGTGTTGGAGGCCAGGAACTCCTTCCCCCTGTCTGCACCTCCACCAGGGCTGTGAGTGGGTGTAGAATGTTTGGTCCTCCCAGATACTGCAGAAATTCTGGAGTAATTCCGAAGAAATTTCTGGAGTAATTTCTGGAGAAATTCCTGACCAGAACCAGGACACAAAGCATTTTAAAACATTACCCATTACTATAAAATAAACTAAAAACCACGATTTTTTTGAAAATTCTGCTGTCATGTGGCAGAGAAATGCGACAACTTTTTGGTCAGTTTTTTTAATTTTATTTCAGTGAAAAAGGAATTTTTCATGATATTTTCTCAGAACAAAATCTGGAGCTCAGATTTCTTGTTTCCAAGAACTTGTTATAGCAGGATATCCATATATTCTTCCATTTCAAAACTCATTTCACTAGTCAAAAAGAGGATGACATTGCCTGTGTGGCTCTGTACAAAGCAAATATAGAGCACGAGGGGAGAACTGCATCCAGCAATGCACTCAGGTCCAAATGGGCACAGCTTCTCTAGGTTTTCCATTTCTGTTCAGCCTCCTCAGCTTAAGGAGCACAAAGGTAGAAAACAAATCATTCCTGCATGTTGAAAGGCAGATTTTAGACTTGAGTCTTTTGGCATCTGGAACGGGAAAGGAGCAAATGGTGAAGTATTGGGTAGTGACACAATGTTTAAAAACAACTCAAACTTCATTTGAAAAAGAGAAGCTTCCCCCCAGCCAATATTAATGTTGATTTCATGGCTGGAAAAAAAAAAAAAGATCCAGATTTGTATGTTTTCAGAAAATTATTCTAGCTCTTCAAGGCATCCATCTGAGCCAGTTTCTGTGTGGCTCTAAGATCATTTTTTGCACTATGGGCCAAAGTAAAAAATATTACCATTATCTTAAAGTAAGTGTAGTATATTTATTAGATTTTGATATTATCAATACTTTCATCACCAAGTCTCATCATTTTAATGGAAAATTCCATTTAAATTAGCTTTCGTCTGAACAGTCTTGGATTTGAGAATCACCCTAAAATAAATATTTTCTTTGATATCTAGAAAGAGTTCACACAACAGTTGCTTATTATTCTTTAAAATGAATAATAAGAGCAAAAATACTTCTTTAGGCTGTGCTTATGAGAAGAATTAATCCTCCTGACCCACACAAAAGAAAAAAAAAAACACTGAATACCAAACAATTCCCAATGGATGGTGAAGGAATCATTCTGATAACTCAAGGGCAAATTTTTGGGGGGACTTTTTAAGGGGGCACAGAGTCACAGGACAAAGGAGAATGGATTTATGCTGATGGAGGGCAGGGTTAAATGGGATATTGGAAGGAATTGTTCCCTGTGAGGGTGGGCAGGCCCTGGCACAGGGTGCCCAGAGAAGCTGTGGCTGCCCCTGGATCCCTGGCAGTGTCCAAGGACAGGGCTTGGAGCAACCTGGGACAGTGGAAGGTGTCCCTGCCCATGGCAGGAGTGGCACTGGATGGCTTTAAGTCCCTTCCTACCCAAAACTGTCTGGGACCCCATGGTTCTATGATCCATAAGTGCAAAAACGCCCCTTGAGTCTAGATTGTGTATATTTTTCATCAGTTTAAATAGGAAATATTTTCCTAGGTGTACATCGTGCCTGATCTGGGTGTTGTGAGGAGGAAGGAAGGAGGAGAAAAGAGAGAGTGAGAGCTAGGGGCAAGAGCAAGAGTGGGAAAGAGAAACCAAAACCATGTGCTTGGGAAAGGAGCAACTGCCTAAGTGCTACTGGTGTCATGCAAGGATACAGGATCTCTGAAAAATACCTCAGAGACAGGCATTTCTCCAGCCCAAGGCACTCAATTTAAGGCAAAAGACAAGCAAAAATATATTATTTACAGCATAAAATCTCTTGAAATTGACTTTCATGAAGTTGATAATCTCCACTGAATTTTAAATTAGACTTAAAACTTGACTGCCTAATTTATCCTTTTCATCTTTCATCCCCAAGCATCTCCCAGGTTGGAGAGAAACCCTACATCTCTCAATGACTGAGAATCAAAAAAAAATATTTAAAAGATTTGAATTTTTTCAGATATATTTGGGATTTTTTTTTTCATCCTATGAGTTACGAAAATCAAAACGTTTTGCAAAAAACAGAATCTGGAAAATAATTTTTGGAAAAAAATGCTGTGGGGTGTCTCTAAGAAGGAAGGATTTCCTTTTTTTATATTTTTTCAACGGTTAAGCCACAATAAATCACTGAAATGGACACCTGCAGCTAAATATGAAATGTTAATTCAACACAGTAATAAATACAATATTATTCTCAGTGGCCCTAATTAGAAATAAACCTCAGCAATCTTCTAACACCATTTCTTATGCTTTGCTAATGTGATTCATTTGAAAACCAGTCTATTCTCATAAAAAAACAGCTGAAGCAATTAACTGGTCTCTATTTACCCACTCCTGAAGCAAAAAAAAAAAAGTACACCCGGCACAGAATATATAACCTCTTTTATTTATTCATTTTAAATTAACATGGAAGACCTGTAATCAAAGAATTCATGGGAAAATAAGGAAACAAAATGGAAAATCTGCTGGCTGTGCTAAAGGGAGCTCGGTTTTGTTTTGTATCTCCTTTTCTTTTCCCTTCACTCCTCAGATAAATTACCTCAGTGACCACCCTGAAAAGGCAGCTGGCAGTAAACTGTTGGTCCTGTTTTTACCCTTTTACCCATCTCCAAGGGACTCAAATGATGGAAAACTGAGTCATGAATGTTTGTTGGACATGTGGGGCTGCATCTGGGCCAGAGAAAGTTGTCCTACAAATCATGCTTTCCGTGGGAGTTCTGGATGGGTGTTTGGTGGAGTTTTTTAATGGTAATGTGTTACTTAATGGTGATTTAGGCATAGTTGGTTTGAATTAAACAGCCCGTGGATTTAAATTCAATTTGTTTATTCTTTTCTAGATCTGGATACACAGAACAAAATCCAGGGAGCCTCCATGCAGCACATTGCTTAGGCAAAAAATTTCTGTGAGCTTCCAGAGGTAAAGGTATTTGGGGACACTATAGTTTCTGTCTTCAAGGCCATGAGGCTTCAGCAGAATCAGGTCATTAGATTTTGCTGATATCTTCCTGTTCTTGAACCACAGGACATTAAACTGAGAGGGGATATGTTTAGATAAGGTATCAGGAAGGAATTGTTCCCTGTGAGGGAGGTGAGGCCCTGGCACAGGGTGCCCAGAGAAGCTGTGGCTGCCCCTGGATCCCTGGAAGTGTCCAAGGCCAGGTTGGACAGGGCTTGGAGCAAGCCTG
This sequence comes from Erpornis zantholeuca, assembly GCA_013400515.1. Taxonomy (NCBI): domain Eukaryota; kingdom Metazoa; phylum Chordata; class Aves; order Passeriformes; family Timaliidae; genus Erpornis; species Erpornis zantholeuca. The sequence continues at coordinate 41,514 of VZTN01016887.1, forward strand.
GGCTAGAGGAAGGTGTCCCTGCCATGGCAGGGGTGGCACTGGATGATCATTAAGGTCCCTTCCAAGCCAAATGGTTTGGGATTCTATGATCTGTCATGGCCATGAGCTCAGTCACTCCTGTGAAGGAACCACAGGGAGACAGGGAGGTACCCAACACCTCGGGAGGAATTGAATGCCATGTCTTAAGGAATTCATTTTGTAAGTGCAATGGTGAAATTCAGGTTTGTGTGATAGTTACTGTCATGGTGTAGTGTGATATGTTGTGCCTGTGTCCACGCTCAAGTTTGAAGTAATAAAAACATCACAAGTCGTAGTTATTAAATAAGTAGGTTGAATTATATATCCTGACAGTGATGCCTGAAATGGCTCCCTAGAAACAGAGAGCAGACAGGAATAAAGGAATCAAGGAGGGATTGGTTGGAAAGGCCTTCAGAGGTCCACTCTGGCCTCCAGAGGCTCCTGCCTCAGTGCATCCCAACATGGACAAGGACAACTCCCGAGTTCTTCCCACTTGGATCTCAGCATCAATTCCCCAAGCAGAAGCCAGGCAAGGATGGAATTTGCCCAAGCTTGCCCCCCTGTCCCCAAGATTGTGGTTTGCAGTTGTTGGGCCTAGGAGGGTCTGGGTGTCCTTGGAGAGCTGGAGAGGCTTTGTTGTGTGTGTGTGAGCATGAGAGAACAGCACTGAACGAGCTCCAGGGAACTGCAGAGTGACACTGGGCAGGGCAGGGCTGGGAACATAGAAAAGTTAAAACCTAAGGCATCAGGGTGGCTTCTGTGAGAAAATGCTCAGCACAGTCAGTTCCAGGCAGCTCTGAGATTGCTGGCCACGCCAGAGAGTGGAAGAAATTGTTGACCCTCTCCTACCCTTGGCAGACCCTTCACAGCTGTCACCTGGAGAGGAGGCTGAAATGGAACAGGTCTTCTGGCAGGACTTGTGACCAAGGCTGGAGCAACCTTGTGGAAGGGATCTGTGCTGCAGAAGTTTTTGAAAGCTGCAGTCCGTGGGAAGAACTCAGTCTGGAGAAATGAATGAAGGATGATCTCCTGTGGGTGGGACCCCACACTGGACCAGAGCAAGCACCTGCTGAGGAAGGAGCAGCTGATACATCATGGGATGCACAGGATGCAAGCTGGGAGTGAAGCTGAGCTCAGGGAGAGGGAAGGGTAGGAGAAAGTTTGGTTTAAGTTTGTTGTTATTTCTCATTATCCTACTCCTTTGTTGCTTAATAAATTAATTAATAAATTAATAAATTAATTCCCCAGAGCTGAGTCTATCTTGCCTGTGGTGATCTGCAAGGGATCTTTTTGTCCTTACCTCACACACCAGCCTTTAATCATAGTTTGTCTCCCCTGTCACCTTGGTAAATGGTAAAGCAGCTTGGTGGGCACCAGATATCCAAGGTCAGTCCAGCTCAGGAGGCCATGCAGATTACCAGAAACTGGAAAGCAGAGACATGAGGAAAAGGTAGAGATTTTATTAAAAATTTTTTAACTTTACAAAAATGGTTGACAGCATCTTTTCAAAATGTCATTCACTTGAATGAAGAGGGTATAGAGTTCTTGGTCTGGCAGAGCTAGATCAGCTTCACTTTATTTGTGTGGTGTATCTTGTTATTTCTGGCATCCTCTTACAGCCATAAAGTCAAATGTGATGTTCCAGGTGGGCTGTGCAACCGTGGTGCAACCTGGCATTATTTCTGCATATATATCATGGTCTGACTTTAACAAATGCAGCACAGAAACCCTGTTTGCAATTTTTCTTTCATCTGGCATCCTGCCTTACTGGTGCAGGTTTCATTTGTTGCCTTTTATGAGTTCAACTTTTCTTTCAAATCTCCCACATCAACAGTGAATCTCCCAAGTTTTGAAATAATTCTTCCTTAGGTGTATTGACTTGGCATTTTTCAAGATCAGTTTCATTGTTTTTGCTCTTTCCTGCCTCCCAGTATTACTGTGTCCCTCTGCATTCTATTTCCTTGTCCTTAGTTTTGCTTTTTTGCATGTGAGTGAGTGATCAAGGACCACAGCTCTGACTTAGCAGAGAGATGGAAGAATTAACAGGTGCAGGTGGCTTCTTCATCTTCACCAGTGTGCATGCCTTCTTGTTGAGTTAATGATGGGGCTTCTAAGATCAGGAGAGAGGAAAAGGAGGGAGGAGGCTGCTGTGCTGTTTGAGTTGTTTAATCCATCTGTGTGCAAGGGTTTGAAGTGTTAAATCTTGGGTAAAAGCAGCAGCAACAGCAGCCTTAGCAGCAAAAGTTCCAAGCTTACACACCAGGATATGCATTATATTCATTAATTAACCAATCAGGCTAAAACACGATTCCAATTCTACTTCTCTAAACCTATCCAAGCTTAATTCTGATTTATGAAAACAGACATAACTCCTACACAAATCTTACATAAAATTTACACATGTGGTCTCTATCTGTTCTTGCTGTTTAGGTGCACAACGTATCTAAAGAATGCCACTAATGTAGTGATGTTTATATTTCATCTAAGACAGGTTACTCTCTGAAAGGCAGCACTGCTATACTAAAAAACTAGATTTAAGAGCTTTTTAACTCAGCTAATACAGTTTCTCAGTATTTAAGGCACTTGAAATATACTTTTACAGAAAACTAAAGTTTATACTTCTATTTCATGTTTGTGTGACTTTATATCTCTCAGTTTCTTCAATGGTTTTAATTAAATCTCTGTGTTCTCAGTTGTTTCTGGGCCCGCAGAGCTGAGACCCAGAGGGGCTCAGGCATTCCAACACCTTCTCAAAATCTCTTCTGAGCTTAGACCTAGGTTAGAACTGCTGTGTCTTTAAACCATCTAACTCAATCTAGTCCTTCATCAGCAATTTTTTTTTTCTTGGGGTATGTAGTTGAAACATGAAATTTTCATGTGTTCAGCAAAGCATATGTTCTGCTTTCGAGTTACAAAATCAATTAATTTGCTAGTGAAAACTGAGTTCTTACAGGTAAACCACTTGTCCTTACACCAAACTCTTAAATCAATACTATTCTCTGACCCAGGCTAAGTAAAACTGACATAGTTTTTCACTGTTTAGGGTGAAACAAGCTGGAAAGCTTATTTTTTCAGTAGGGAAATTTTAACAAAGGAAAAGGGAGTGCAACTTTTGTCTGTGAGCTCAGCCAACAACTCTGAACAGCCTTTGAAAATGAAAAGGCACCAGAAGAGAGGAACTCACCTAAGTGGGTGATTGCTGTGCAGTAGGTGGGCAAACACTTCATCTGCCAGCGAGGCTGGGATTTCGTGGCTGTGCTCTGAGAAGAGACTCTGGTGAGACCACAAATGAGATGGCAGCAGGTGTAGGAGCTCCCATGAATAAAACAGAACCAGCAGCAGCAGAGGAGCTGAGCAGCTGGGCTCAGGCACTCGGTGTTGTCGTTCTCCTACTGCAAGATTGATTCCGTGGATATCTCATTGAAATTATTTTAGCTGGCGGGTTGGATTTGCCCCTGGGTTTGTCTGATAATGATCTCCCTTCCTAGAGATGTGTTTTGAGTTTATCGTGGTAAATCTAGGAAAATGGCTAAGTGAAGTCTTTACAAAATCCAGCAAGTTGCTCAAGAGAAAAAAATAAAATTAAATTCCTCTTCCTCTGGAGCTGCTGGAGGTACTGCAGTGGAATCTAATCTTTCCAAATCTGCTGTGTGTACTGTGCATTTTTCTTCTCTTCTGTACTTACCCTTCCCTTTGGTTCTTGGGTGCCTTCACAGAAGACTATAAAGGACCTTTTTTTGGGTTAGTTCTCTTTCTCACCCAACATGTTTCATAAGAACAACAGGAGAGACTGGTAGTAGCATGGTAGAGTCTTTCCATTTTTATGCATATTGTGAACCCTTGTCAGCAAATTGGATGCTAATAAAAGCAGAGGAGAATCCACACATATGTGGCTAAATTCCTAACAAAGGCAAGTCCAACCAGTGGGCTACACTTAACGTTCTTAGGAGCTAAAAACTGAATTTACTGTTTTGCTACAAACACAGATGCTGGTGCTTCATCACCAGTCCCTTTTACCCAGGGGTGAGAGAGAGGGGGATTACTGTGAGTAGCAGCAGATGGCTCTTCTGCCTGTTTTAAAGCAGTCTCATTAAGAGATGCAACTGAGAAAAAAAACTGTGTGGACTTCATTATTTTTCTGGTAATGTGTAAATTTGGAGAGCATTATCAGCAGATTTTGTCATACTGTGACAAGAAATAAGTACAATTAGTGGGTATTTCCAAAATAAGGTGGCTCCTTTGCTCGATTGTCAGCCTATAAAGAGAGCTACAAAAGAAAGACAAGCAATTCTGGGCTTCTTTATGGGATGTGTTACATTGCTGTGCTGTCTCAAGGGGATCACAGCAAGACACACATCCTTGTTTTGGTCCTCCACCCAACAGTCCAATTCTAGCGTTTCTTGAGGTGTTTATTAGCAAATATTTTGTCAAAATGCATTGACCAACCTTCATCAGCACCTGGAAGGGGCCTAGAGGAAAGATAAAGAGAGATTATTTTAGGAGCTTGTGGTGCCAGGAGGAGGGGAATGGCTTCACACTGCTGAGGGGAGGTTAGGTGGGAAGGTGGGCAGGCCCTGGCACAGGGTGCCCAGAGAAGCTGTGGCTGCTCCTGGATCCCTGAAAGTGTCCAAGGCCAGGTTGGATGGGGCTTGGGAGCAAGCTGGAATAGTGGGAGGTGGACCATGGAACTGTGTGGGCTTTAAGGACCCTTCCAACCCAAACCATTCCCTGATTCTCTTCTGTCATTCCATGTCACAGTGAAGTGTGACTACAAGTATTCCAGAAAATGTCTGTCCAGATTTCAGGAAGAGGGTCTAGAGTTCATGAAAGTGTTAATGCAAAGTATTTCAAGGGTCCTAACTGCAATGAGGCCCATAAAAGTTTGAAAATATAAACAGTGATGAATTATTAACTGTTGTTATTTCTCCTCCAAGAAAAAAAAAGAAAGACAAAACTTTAATTTCAAATTAAGTGAAGAATGTTTGAGTCCAAATTTCAGCTCACAACAGTATTGTTGTTGTTTTTATTGTTTTCATCATTCATCTGCCATGCATTTAGTCCAAGTACAAAGATGCAAAGATCAGTCCAGGGAATGTGCTGAGGCTCAAAGAGTTTGTTGTTCATGTTTCCTGTCTTGCTTAATTAGGTAAACAAAGAACTGAGAGCTTATTAATGCATCACTAAAATCTCCTTATTTCCTTATGGCTTACTTACATGAACAGCAAATGCCTGTCCCAGATAGTGCAGGTCAGATGGGTAATGTATATTTGCATGTACTTCAGACATGGAGAGCAACACAGACTGCTCTGTCAGGGACATAAACAAGCATTTTATGTTCCATTAGTCTCCCAGATTTTATTCTCACTTTCTCCAAGAGAAACAGCCTTTGATACCATACCTGCACTGAGTTATAGCCCATTATACTGAGAAGCCTGAGAAATAAATTCGCAGGCATTCACACATCCCTCAAAGCACTCAGCTCTGAGATGCTTCACTCAGCGTTGCCTTCCCGGCAGAATCCATTAATTGACAAGTCTGCTGAAGCACAGGAGAAATCTAAGGAGCACAGACTGGAAGTGAGAGGGAGAGTTGAGTGTCTTTGGTGTCATTCTCAAGAGGATGGACCAGACTCTGCTCCGTGGGGCCCAGAAATGGCACAAGAGGAACGGGCAGGGATTGATGCCCAGGAAATGTCACCTGGGACATGAGGAAGAACTCTTTGGTGACAGAGCACTGAAAGAGCCCAGGGAGGGTGTGAAATCTTCCCTGATGCCTAAGGTTTTAACTCTTGTATTTTCTCAATTCCTGCCCTGCCCAGTGTCACTCTGCAGTTCCCTGGAGCTCGTTCAGTGCTGTTCTCTCATGCTCACACACACACAACAAAGCCTCTCCAGCTCTCCAAGGACACCCAGACCCTCCTAGGCCCAACAACTGCAAACCACAATCTTGGGGACAGGGGGGCAAGCTTGGGCAAATTCCATCCTTGCCTGGCTTCTGCTTGGGGAATTGATGCTGAGATCCAAGTGGGAAGAACTCGGGAGCTGTCCTTGTCCATGTTGGGATGCACTGAGGCAGGAGCCTCTGGAGCCCAGAGTGTACCTCTGAAGGCCTTTCCAGTCAATCCCTCCTTGATTCCTTTATTCCTGCCTGGGCTCTGTTTCCAGGTAGTCATTCAAGGCATCATCCTCACTGATTCCATTCCAGAACCATCTGGACACTGCTCTGCCCTGTGCTCTGGGACAGCCCTGCTGGAGCAGGGGGGTGGGATCAGGTGGGACACCGTGGGCCTTTCCAGCCTTGTTTGTTGCGTGATGGTGCAGATAATGAGACCATCCAGCCTTGTGCTTGAAAGTGCCTATCGTGGGCTGCTGTTTCATGGGCAGCACCAGTTTCCACCCCAGCAGCCCCCAGCAGAACCCTAGAACCACAGAAACACAGAGTGATGGAATCACAGAATATCCTGAGTGGGAAGGGACCCACCAGGATCATCCAGTCCCACCCCTGGCCCTGCACAGACACCCCAACAATCTCACCCTGGGCATCCCTGGGAGTGATGTCCAAGCACGCCTGGAGCTCTGGCAGCCTCGGGGCTGTGCCCATTCCCTGTTCAGTGCCTGACACTCTCTGGGGGAAGAACCTTTTCCTGCTCTCCAGCCTGATCCTCCCCTGACACAACTCCAGATGTTCCCTTTGGTCCTGTCCAGTGGTCATGACAGAGAAGAGATCAGTGTCTCCCCCTCCTCTCCCCCTCACGAGGATACTGAAGAGCCCAAAGAGGTCTGACCTCAGTCTCTTCTCCAGGCTGAACACACCAGCCGCCTTCAGCCCCTCCCTATAAATCTTCCCCTCCAGACCCTTCCCCATCCTTGTGGTTACCTTAAATCTTCAGAAAAAGAAATTCAAGAAATTAGGTGCCACAGAAAAAGCAAAAAGTTTTCATTTGAAAGATTCACATGAAGAAAAAAAAAAAAAGCCTTTAGTCCACAAGGAAATCTGAGAATTCTTATACACCCTCAACAGAGAAAGTGTGGGAAATGAGGACATGTAGATAATGTAATAAATGAAAATAGACAACCAAAGTTCTCACAAATGGCAAGGATAATAGCCTTAAAAAGAACTCAGATAATATCCATGTCCTCACATCCACTTTTATCTGTAAGAGAAACAAATCAAAACCTACACAATTTGGCAAAGAAATTTCAACTCTAATTATTTTTCTTCTATACAAGTTCTAGGCAAGAAAATAGTGAAGAATCTCTATGGCTCTCTTTTATTTGTTTACTAGTGTCAGTGACTCTAAATCTTCTTGGGGAAGTAAAAAAAAAAAAGAGTATATTGTTCTTTTACAATGTGTCAACAAACAACAAAAGTGGTACATGTGTCCTTTCGTATCCTTTTTTGGTCAAAGAAAACTATTACAGTTTAACAGCTGGCAGAGCAAACATAATATATTGGAATCCAGCCTTAAAGATGATTTTTATTTCCAGCATTCCCAGGTCTATCAGTACACAAGGAGCAAAATGTCATTTGAATAGTGCTCATGGTTAATTAAGTTACCAGTACCACTGACAGGGCTTAATCTTGCCCTTTAGAGGTAGATCTTTTACTGCAGTGTGTGCAAATGATAACCTGGAGTATCTATTTTATCCTCTCCTATAGTAGTCTGGAGTGTTCTGTTGCTTTACAAAAATATAATATATTTAAAAGAACAAAGGAAGCAGTGGCTGTAGTTATACCCAGGTGTAATATATGCTGTGTGACATACTGAGAGCAACTGAAAATTTAAAGAGTTCTGAATTAATCCCACCTAAGTCTTGGACTTCTAGAGATGCTAGATCTTCTACTGAAATGTTAGGCTGTCTTGTACACAGATGCTTTTTCTGTTCCGTCTCTGATTAACTCATAATTTCAGTCTCCGGAGAAAGAATCAGTCCTGAAGTTTATATCAAAAATTACATTTTGCCCGACCAAACTGCAGCATGAACATTCATAGAGTCATGTTTTTCTTCCTCCATGACTTTGCTAAGTTAAACTACAACAGCAGTATTTTCTCATTTCTAAATCTAGGCATTTATTTTGTGTTGTCTGAAGCCTGCACCCTGAAGAGACTGCACTTGGAATTTCTTTGTGCAGGAATTTAGAAAGCTTAAGTAAGTATTTTACCACAACCCTCTCCCACACAGAAACCCATCAGAAAACAGAAGTTTCACAGCAAAATGAGGTTAAAAGTCTCTCAATATAAGGCAGCAAAAGAGACAAAGTGAAGAAGAAAGAAATCCCTTCTTCCTGTGAAGGGATGCAGATGTCACAGGGCTGTGGTGATGTCCACGAGTAAGAGTGGTGCTCCCCAGTTCAGTGCCTTCCCCAAGGCTCTCCAAAACACTCTCCTGCCAGCTGGAGAGGAGAACTGGAGGCAGAAAAGTGCAGAGATGGTGAGGCTGAGATCAGAACAAGGTGCTGGAAACAGCGGTGAGATAGGAAAAGGAAGGTTGAGAGCCTTCCAACAACGCTAATGGCGGGAGGTAAAAGCGATGATTGACACAGAAAACTCCCTGAAAACAGATGGTTCCAGATGGTTCCTTCATTCCACCAGGAGGAATCCTGGGAGACAGTCCCTTTCCCCCACTCCTGGCAACGATTTGAGTCAGCACAGAACAACTTCAGGGTCTCTGCTGTGCCCCTCCAGGGCAAAAAATTAAACCCGTCCTGATCAGAACTAGGCCAAGGCTTTTCGAACATGATGGAGAGAGCTGCTTAGAAATGACATCTGCCACTTCCCCCAGGACCCAGTGGTGCATAAAATTGGGCCCCACGGATTTGTCTGTGCTTGTGTTCTTCAGATGAGCTCAGACTTGATGCTCAGTTGTGATGGGAGAGGTTTCTTCCCCCCGTTTCTGACTTGACTTTAAAGGATTTGAGAAGTGTGAGGAGAGGGATCACCATTGAAAACTGAGGGAAGAACAGTTTTTGATACCTCAGCCTTCTCCATGCCAATTGCCACCAGCCCTCCTGTGTTATTTATTGGGGGTAAAAGGGGGGGTTAATGTTCCTTTTCTGCCCTACTCACTAGTAGAAGACATTAATATTATTAATTATTATTCACATTCTCTGTCGAACTTAGCTGCAAACATGCTTTACTTTTCCTGACCCCTTCCCTACACACTTGGACCATATTCCTATATTTTTTTCCAGGATTTTTGTCCCTGCTTCCGCTGCCTATACATTCCCCTCTTGTGCTTCAGTGTGACCAGGTGGTTCTCACTCAGTCATGCTGGTTTTCTGCCTTTCTTTCTTGGTTACCTGCACGTGGGAGTTCTTGTGCTGTAAGAAAAATGTTTTAAAGGGTTGTCAGCTCTGTCTAGCTCCTTTATCCCTGAGGAGAGCTTCCCAGGAAATGCCACCCACCACTTTTTAAACTGAAAATTCACTTAGCTAGGGTTTTGGGTCTTGGTCTCCTGGCCTTCCTTCCTTCCTTCCTTCCTTCCTTCCTTCCTTCCTTCCTTCCTTCCTTCCTTCCTTCCTTCCTTCCCAGTTTATAGCCATTGAAAGCAGGACTCCATCCATCCAAGTCTCTCTTGAGTGATCAGATCATAATTTTCCAACTCCACAGTGGCTTCCAGCTCATCCCATTTCTTTCCCAGAGCAGTCCAGAGGTTCCTCTGGATGAGCAGACCAGGCTGGCAAACTTCCAGTGACAAGATCCAAGCTGTACCTGCACATAACCAGAAGTAAAAGCTGTTACCATGTGAAAAGTGACTCGGGACTGTGCCCAGCTACAGCTTAAATCTTTAAACCACCTCTGAATTTATTAATTTTGCAGTGTGTGTGTTATTTGTCCCTCAGCATTGCCTTGCACCTGAGAACGAGTGCTTTAGCAATTCCTTGGCTTTTTTAACCCTGATACCTCACCTGCTGATGGTCAAGGTTGTCAAAGAAGCCAAAATAACCACAATTTCTCAGTTGAATTCTTTCCCTTTGCTGTCTGGAAGTTTTGTGTTCCACATCCCGAGCAGGTGAGTAGGAGAAAGCTGCTTCACCCCTGGCAATGTCTGGGAGGTTTGTGGAGTCACAGGAGTTAATGCTGCCCGAGATTATCAGGCCCTTAGGGCCAGTTTTTGGGGTTTTTAATGTAAAAAATGGAAGTTGTTATAAAAACTGCCAATGATTTTTGGCTTTAAGGGCTGATCCAAGTCCACATTTTCCCGTAATGATCACATTTTCTGCATCCTGTTTACCTAATAAATAAGGGAGCTTTAATGCCTCTGAAATTAGTGTGAGTTAAACAGTCATGGCATTGTGGATGAGTTTAAAAGGGCACAGAAATAGATCTCTAGCTGCAACTGGATTTCTCTGCAAACTTTGCAGCTAACAAGTAAGAAAAATGAGTCATTATTGTCTACTACACAGAATTTTCATATACTCTTTAGCTAAATTAAAAAAAAAATCAGAAAGAACTGTAAATATTGTTTGGTCATCAGAGAATCGAATTGTTAATCTTGTTATGCTCTTGAATTATTTTCTGTCACCAATGGAAGGATTGTGTTTTCCTTTCTGATTTCAAAAGTATAGGTCCTACAAGGATGCAAAAGCAAAAAACCTCTAAATGATTTTCAATAAACTTTGCAAGTGTATTCTTTTTTTGCATTTTAATAATGTTTAACTGTGCTTTTCAACTCAGGAAAGTAAGCAGGACAGGGCACAAAATGTGAAACTGTTATATTTTCTAAATAAAATTGTTGTCTGGTCTTTATTTAAATTCCAGAAATGCTGCATATTGCAAAGCACAGCAACACAAGGCACCTTTTGGGCATTAGAGTGCCTTAGATTTATTAGTACTGAACAAAGTTAATCTGAGATGTATTAAGCAAATTCAGTCCCAAACTTTGTGTCTTCACTGAAGTTATGCCTGTGAGGACTTAATGACATCCTGAAAACTTTGCTGAACTTTTTGTCCTTTAAGGAGTTGGCAAACATTTTTTCCTTCACCAACCTCTTCCTCCCCCTCAGAAAGGGCCAAGCCCATTAAAATTAATTTTTTACAGTAGGTTAGTTGATGGGATATTAAGGCTACAAAAGAGGACAATTGCTCTCCCTTTCACCTCTTCTTATCCTCCAGTTGTTGTTGCTTGAAATATGAAATGCCTAAAAATGGAACTGCCTGCTTCAAACCCAGCCTACAGAATGGCAGGAGATCCCTTTTTAGTTAACCCACAAATTCCAGCCCGAGTCAAAGGTAGGGTTACCATAATGTTGCCTTTCCCTGGTGTTAAAATTAAAACCAAAACACAGTTTATGGGGAAAAGGGGTTTTTACCTCGGCATTTATTTCAGGATCCTTGGGTGCAGCACTTGGTCCATGTGGAATGCCCTGAAATACACACAATTATAGGCCTTGCTAATTAGCACATCCATCAAAAATTTCCCAATGAGAGGCTGGAGAGAACTCTCAGTTTTAAGGAACTTTTTTCTTGGCTGGGCCTGGCTGAGGTTCCCAAATGTGTTCTGGAGAGGCCCTTGGTGTCTGGGGCTCCCAGGATGTTTGCTCTCCTGGTTTAACGGTGCCGTGGGGCTGAGCTGAGTTCTCAGCCTTGGGGAGGTACAAGTGTGGGGCTAAAAGCACTGAGAATGCATAAAACTATACAAAATGGTATATAAAAGAGTATATAAAAGAAAAAGCAAAAAATCATCCTGGCATCAATAACACTTACATTATTTATTTGGCCAACTACGGCCGCCCAAGTTCTGTCACTGGAGGACATCAACCACCAGTGTGTGAACAACCAACACATGGGGTTTTGCCCAAATACAACCTTTTGCCAGCATAAATAGAAGTATTTTCTACCCAGTTCCAGTCTTCCCACTGCCAAACACAACCTCGTGGTGGGATATGTTGCCAGTGGAAGGAGGAGCTGCTGTGTCTCCATGCCCTGGGTGTGTTGCAGCCTCGGGGGTGACAGAGGCAGGAGGCAGTGAGCAGCTCCTGTGCCAGCCTCTCCAAACCTCTGCAAACCTCTGCAAACCTCTCCAAACCTCTGCAAACCTCTGCAAACCTCTGCAGCCTCCCAGCCTGAGGCTGATCAGACATGAACCTCCTGCTGGCTGCTGAAGGGGAAGGATGCTGAAGGATGGAACATTTTCCAAGGCTGAGTGTTAATCTGGAGAGGGTCGCTACAGCTTTGGCAGGGAAACATTGTTTTCTATTGATTTAGGGAGGAACATAAAGCCACTTTTAAAGTGAAGAGAAAATTTATATGCACAGTCTAATAACTGAAGGTCCTATTTTGACCAATGATTAGTGCAAACCATGGGAACTCATGGTCTGTGTCTCCCCCTCACCCTATTAACATACATTAACATCTATTGATACATAAATAGATCTCACTTATTAAAAAGACTGCTTTATGGTCTTATAATTCATTTTTTTAGCAGATGGTGCTTTTTGCTACTGATGCTGATCACATTTGTTTTCTAGTAGAAAGTGCAACAGTATTGACATAAAACCAAATTTAATATGTGAAAATAAAATCAATTTCTGCCTTCTGCGTAGGGATGTTAAAGTCCCAGGAGACCTTGCTTTGTCTGACAAGGTACAAACTCAGATGTCCTTTTTTTCATGTAGTTATATTGCCTAAAATGTTTAATTATGGCTTTCATTTTAAAATCTCAGCTATTCACTCCTCCACAATGCCTTTGCAAAGGCAAGCTGTCAGACAGAACCACTCTGTGTATTCTGCCTTTTCCCTCAAAACTTCCCCACACTCACTATAAATCTAATGAGACATCAAAATTTTATTTTTCCACTGACATGGGCAGCATCTCGAGTCCAGATGCTTCCCCTTGATGCCTAAGGTTTTAACTTTTCTATGTTTCCAATCCTGCCCTGCCCAGTGTCACTCTGCAGTTCCCTGGAGCTCGTTCCGTGCTGTTCTCTCATGCTCACACACACACAACAAAGCCTCTCCAGCTCTCCAAGGACACCCAGACGCTCCTAGGCCCAACAACTGCAAAGCACAATCTTGGGGACAGGGGGGCAAGCTTGGGCAAATTCCATCCTTGCCTGGCTCCTGCTTGGGGAATTGATGCTGAGATCCAAGTGGGAAGAACTCGGGAGCTGTCCTTGTCCATGTTGGGATGCACTGAGGCAGGAGCCTCTGGAGCCCAGAGTGTACCTCTGAAGGCCTTTCCAATCAATCCCTCCTTGATTCCTTTATTCCTGCCTGGTCTCTGTTTCTAGGGAGCCATTTAAGGCATCACCCTAAGCAGTGAGCTGTCCTTGGCAGGCCGTGCCTGCATTTAGGCATTTCCAGCTCAGAAGAAGAAGGAATAAATCAAAACTTCACACAAACCAGAAGATAATTTACTTTCAAGACATCAAGGACAAGTCCAGAGAGGATGGCTTTGCCTGTGATAACTGAAGGCAGGTGACAATACTCCCAGGTGCCAGGGATCAGCTGCTGTCGATTAAACACTTCCAGCTTCCTCTGCTGCTGAGGTTGTGTTTTGCAGGGAGCTCCTGCCCTGTGACCCTGGAGGGGATGAGCAGGTGGAACAGCCCTCGGGAAAGGGAATTGGAGATGCTGGTGGATGAAGAGCTGGACACGAGTCAGCAATGTAAACTCACAACCCAGAAAGCCAAAATTGTGCCCTGGGCTGAGCCCCCAGCATGGGCAGCAGGGGAGGGATGGGGATTCTGCCCCTGTGCCTCCCTCAGGTGAGACCTCACCTGCAGAGCTGCCCCAGCCCTGGGGCCCAGCACAGGCAGGACATGGAGCTGCTGGAGAGAGCTCAGGGGAGGCACCAGGAGGATCAGAGGATGGAGCAGCTCTGCTGGGAGGAAAGGCTGGGAGAGCTGGGATTGTTCACCTGGAGAAGAGAGGGCTCTGGGGAGACCTTATTAAAAGGGGTTTTTAGAAAAATGGGCACAGACCTTTAAAGCCATTCTGGCTTTAAACCAAAGAAGGGTAGGAGGTCTGTGGTGAAGCACTGGAAGAGATTGCCCAGAGAAGCTGTGGCTGCCCCTGGATCCCTGGAATTGTCCAAGGCCAGGTTGGACAGGGCTTGGAACACCCTGGGATAGTGGAAGGTGTCCCTGCCCATGGCAGGGGTGGCACTGGATGGGCTTTATGGACCCTTCCAACCCAAACCATTCTCTGACTCTATGATCCAAAGGGGTAGTTGTTGTGTAAAGAAAAGGGAAAGTGCTTCCTTCTGCTTCTCCCACCCTGTCCAGATCCCTCTCCTATCCCAGCTGTGAATCAGCTCTGCCCAGATAAGCTCTGCCAGAGGACAACTGCACTGTAACATTGCTTTTTCTCAAAGTGTTTATTATTACTAAAACCAGGAAGCCTTTATTTCATCCTTTCTCCTTCACTTCTGTTCTGTTACTTGCTGATCTTGGATTAGAAATCCCTGAGAAGAAAGTACTCAGTTTGGGGAATTAATTCTTCTTAAAGGGCAGATGCCCACCTGTTTCCCTCTCAGAATCTCTAGTGCCTCTGAGCTCTCCTTAAAAAAATAAAAAACCCAACAAAAAACCTATTCTTTCTTCATCCAGACTGCTTGGTTATGTGCAGCAGCAGCTAGAGAAAAGTAGTCTCTGTATAATGAAGATGCTTTGCTTTGGAACTAACTCCATGCCATAAATCCATGCAGAGACATTTCAGGTGAAGTCTCCTTTTGTATCCCATTCTTAAAGTCCAGCAGTTCTTCCCCATCTTCACCATCTCCTTCCATAACTTTTACTTTTAAAAGTATCTTTTAAAGCAGGTCCTAAAATCTTTGTTAGGGACGGGGCTTGCTGCTGAACAGCAGTTTTTATCATGTGTGTTCTCTGCATCACCAGAGCTAAATCAAATCCATTGCAGAGAACACCATTTGAACTTGTTAGCATGGATAGGTTGTCTGCAAGATGGGGTGATAAAATTATTTACTTCCTAAAGTTCTTTTATGGCACAACCTGCCTGTGTTCAGCAGCTGAGTGCTCCTTTAAAGTGATGCACAACCTTTTTTGCTCTGCAGCATGCACCAGCTCTTTAGCTGTGTCCTAATTCCATCCAAATTACTTCAAGTTGCTAATTTCTACCATCATTTAAACTCTTATATCTTTGTTTTTCAATTAGCTGTTGTTGTATTTAAATACCTTATGCTGGCATCTGTCTTTCCTTTTTAGGGTATTTTTGAACCTATATTTTCCTCCAAGGTCTCAGTTTCCTTTGGCATGCTGGCAGAGCCTGGTTTCTCATTCCTTATGAGGCATTTCCTGGTTTCCAGTGTTAGTCTAAGAATTTTTAATCTTTTCCAGCTTCCCATACTCTTTATGTAATGTCCTAAAAAAAGAGAAACAACAAGTGAGGCTTTGGTCTTGCTCTATATGTAAGTATTTATTTTTTCATTGAAACACCTCACTTCTAGAGACATAACTGATGCCAAGACATTGTTTACCTTCTTGCTGCTACCAGACATTGTGCACATTGATCCTTAATCGATCCCAGGTCTTTTTAATGCTCAGTTTTGTAGATTAATATTTTTATTTGCGCTGTAAAGTTTGCATCATGAACTTCTGGTCTCCACCTGCATATTTTTTCCTTTCAGGGGGGTCCTAACCACATCCCACTGAATCACTCTGGAATTTAGGACCATGGGGTAGGGATGCTTGGCAGGATTGTTGTTTCCTTAGAGCTGTTTCTGCCCTTCTGCCACCTTCCCATTCTTTTTTTCACTCAGGGAAATACAGGGAGTCACTCCAGCTGATGCCGTGGAACTCAAACAGCTGGAGATGTTTGGGATTCCCTTCTGTATCCAGTGATATAAAACACAGATTTTTTTTTTTTTTTTTTTTTTTNCCAGCTGATGCCGTGGAACTCAAACAGCTGGAGATGTTTGGGAATCCCTTCTGTATCCAGTGATATAAAACACAGATTTTTTTTTTTTTTAGCTCAAAGAAGGCCTCATTAGACCAAGTAGTGCCAGAGGCCAGAAGTCCACGATGCATTTACCAGCCCAAAAAGTAGCTGGCAGGATTTGCTGGAAAGAGCAGCACCTGTGGGGAGCACTCTGTGTCCTGGGTGCTTCAATGTTACATTTCTATTCCCTAAAACAGCCACATTATCTGTGTGAGCACATTTCAGGATATATTTCTCACCTAGAAGGATCTAAACCATGCATTTAAGTAACAACCAGCACGAGGTGAGCTCTGAATTTCACCTCCCAGGGTCCTGCATTGGAGACCTGTGAGCAGCCACCGTGGCCAAGGCAGAATCATCATTTGTGTGCCTAAAACGATTCCAAAATCCCACATCCCGAACCCATTTGTTCACAGGCAGGTAGGCAGGGAAGCAAGAGCAGCTCAAGCACAAAAAAAAATTGGGGGGAAACCAAGTGAATCTTGCAGTTTGAATCGCAGATCCCCAATTTGTACCTCCCTTGCAGAACAAAGCAAACCATTCAGGAGCAGCATTGGAGCTGTCAGGTCACAATGAGTGTTTCGTTTGCAAAGCCTCCAATTAGAACCTCATTACCCCAAATGAGCTCCACCTGCACTCCATTATTCTTTTGGTTTGTTTGTTTGTTTTTGGTTTTTTGTTTGGTTTTTTTTTTTAAAGTCTAGGAAAATTTCAGCTTATCTAGAGTCGAGTCTGTGACACTGTAGGCTAGATGGGCCAGGTTAAATTAAGGTTCAGCTCTGTGGATGGAACATGTAGCAGGAGTAAAAAAGCTGCACATGAAATATTGCATCATTATAAGTAATAGGGTCAGAGGCACTTTGTCAAGTGTCTCCTGACCTTGCTCAGCTCTCTGGCTGCAGAGGCTTTTATAAGCTCAGTATTCAATGTTTTGCCAGGAAACAAAAATACTTTATCTCTTTTGTCTCATGAGAAACTGATTAATTTCTTTTGATTCCTTAAAAAAACCTGAGGACAGTGAAAGAGGTCACTGAAGATAGAGGAAGCCCAAGGGGTGAGCATGACTCCCTCTTTAAGCAGGTTGTATTTATCCCAGAAGTTTTGAAATATGAAAAGTTGGTATTTTCAGTTTTAACAAATAATTATTTAGCAAGAACTGTCCACTTTCCTCTCATTCCACCTTATTTTCTAAACAGTTGTAGAGATGCTTGAGAAGCTGAAGCATTTTCATTTGCGCCTCATCCTCCCCTTGGAGGTTTTCCAACCAGATTTTCTTCCAGTCAGCTGCTCAGACCCTAATGATTTGGTCTCCCTGGAGGGCATTTTTGTCTTTCAGTTTTCCACTTGTCTCTTACCCTCGGGATATTTGTCCTTACACTGGGGCTGTTGCTGGTGGTTTGGTGCTAAAACATGGCTCTTTGGAAAGTCTCAGAGCAGCACCTACACCCTGCCAGGCTGAAGTGTTGCTTCTTCTGGAGGGTTTTCCCAGTGCATCACCACGTTTTCTTCCAAATCTTACAAGAAATGCCCCAGAAGATGTTTTTGATAACATTTCATGGTGACTCTCCAGCTGCCAAATAATTAATTTTTCCCCCATCATGACCTCTCCCAGCTCATTCTCTCTGGTAATTTAGCCAGAGGCAGTACCTTCCCAGTAAGGTATTTCAGTCTTGGATAAATAAACCTTATACAGGAACCAGCATTGGGACACAGGATTCCTGTGCAGCTCAACTTGAATGTAATCAAATCTGAAGTGCTTGTGCAGGGTCTGCTCTCAGAGACCCTGTACAGGCTCTGGCTAGTCAAGCCTAATAACTCCTTTTGATTATTAGTAAGAATATTTGAATGGCTTTCTTTAAACCTGCAGTCATACCCAATTTTTAGAATCTTCCAGCGCAAAAGAAATGAAATTTTTGTTCATCCAAATGTAGCTTTCCCTATGCTTTACTAATAAGATTTTTGCCCTAATCTGTCTGGATCACTTACACTACAAAGTATGCAAAAATTCATTAATACAGGTTAGCTTTAAACCTGCCAATCAATGCAAATTGTATTAAATGATACGTGGAGGCTTATGTATTTGAATTATTGCCACCACCAAATGAAAAAAATATGCTACTTCAAAGCAGAGAGAGGACCCATGGCATAGAATAATAGAAAAAAGAGCCAAAGGGTTTATTAAATTTGACACCTAATCTTTCCATCGAGCTTATAAAAATTGAGACTCTTCTACAGCAGTGACCTAGAGAAGCACTACTGCAAGGTGTGGTGTTCTCAGCCACTGCTGGGAAAATGTTATTTTAATAGAAATGGTGAGTTCTTGTTTGTTTTGCCTTACAGCCACATTGCTGCTGTGGACCTTCCTGAGAGGCTGCTGCCCTTGGGAGCGTGAAGCCCTGGGGGATAAATGTGGGAAGAGGGTTAAAATTGTAATTAGAAGGCACTTTCCCTACCATCAAGAAGCTAATCCTGTGGTGTTAAGCATTGTGTTACTGATTTAGCATGGTAGCAGCAAAAGGTGCAATCCTGCAGCATGCCAGGCTCACAAAACCCTGTCCAAAAAGTGCTGTACACATAAAGACCCAGCAGTGACTTCTGGGTTGCTCTCTGGGCTGTGCAACAGCTCCAATTTTGCACTTGCTACAGGAAAACCTCAGTAGTGATACAGGGAAAATTGTTGTGTGAAAAAAAAAAAAGACATTGCTGGCACCTCCTGTTTTCTTCAGCACCAGGCCTGCCCCTCCCAGGGCTCCTCTGTGTGCCAAGGCTGGGCAGCTTTGCTCTCCCCCAAGGTTTTGGGAACCTTGTTACCACCTGAGACATTTTCTGGGAACGTTGTGATGGCTGCAGTGAAGGATTCTCAGTCTTAGAATGCGCCAGAGACTTTTACTAATAACATTTTTTGGGGTTTTTTTTACTAATTATTGTAAATATCATATAGCTTGGGTGGCCAGCTGGTAAATAGGTTTGTCTAGTTTCACTGTACAACTTTCCCACAAAAAGCTGATTTTTCCCCATTGTGCTCAGCACAGCCATCATGTGCTAATCCAAACATTCTGGTGAAGTTAAATCATTGTGTTTTTCAAGATTTTAATTTCAGTACCTAAAGTGGGCCAGGTGCTTAGCTGCCTTAATCCATCTACTTCTGTCAAAATCAATTATTCTGATACAATACCAATGCAGGGTTGTACCCACGACAATTTTATCAACCTGTGGTCAGCAAAAAAAAACCCTCAAAATTATTTTTGCTGAGGGTGGAGGTTAAGACATTTATTTCGAAGGCTTTCTATTTTTAACTGTGCCTCTCTCGTTTTCTTCCCTCTCCATGGATGAATTTCACAGGCTGCTGGATCTGTCAGCTGAAATGACAAATTTCTGCTACAATCTCTGTTAAATTTTTTGAGGTAGCTGAATGTATAAAACAGTGCACATAAGTACACAGATTACAGGTGCAGTGAGTTTGATTGCTGTGCTTTTCCAATGCCTTTTTCTTTTCTTTTTCTACCAGGTATGTGCCATGTATTAATTTTCAAACCCTGTAACAGCCACTGCATGACCTTAAAGTTAACATCTAATAGAGAATCTGTTTACCTATGTTCCTCACAAAACTCCTTACAAAACTGATTTGGACTCTATAATTCTTTTAATAAATTGGGGATTCAAAATAAATAAACAGCTGTTTTTTTTTCCCCATGGAATGGTCAATGACAGAGATAAGAGCTTATCTGACTTTGTACATTGTGCTGATGGTGTCCCTGGTAGTGGCTGTGTTCTTTTTCTCTGCTGTAAGGTCATGACACCAATATGTTCTAACTTTTCACCCTATTAATGCCAAAGCAAGCACCATCAGAGGAGAGCTGGGTTAATACACCGTGGTGTGTGTCAAAGATACACTTGGAGTGTCAAGGAGAGCTTGTAGAGCCTGTGTTTCGAATTTTGCCCTTGAGAAGCTATGAGATAAATTAATTTATTGTGTCCTTTTGCTGTTAAAATGGAAATTAACAGGAAAATACATAAATATTTCAGGTCAGAAGGGAAATCTTTGCTGAAGATGAGACAAGACACCCATTGCAATGAAACTCTTATTGTTTGTGGCTCGTTTACTTCTCTTATTTTAGAAGTATTTCCTAGACAACTGGCTCACCACAACAAAAATATTTTTTTACTCTGCTCTCCCATTTCCTCCTAAAGCACCTAACTTTAGGAGGATAACTTCCTCACAGCAGAAATGCTTGGACAAGAACCACAGAGAAAATTATCCTAAGTTAATTCAAGGTGAGCAGGTGGTTCTTGGGGTGTAACACAGGGAAAACTACAGGGCTACTTATGGGCACCATTGTTTGGTTATACCAATAAAGAGAAGAGGGGAAAAAAAAGGAAATTGAATTTTTTTTTATTGAAAATAAAAATTTTAAATTGAAATTTATCCAACCAAGCAGTTGGAAAATTATATTTACGTTGCAAAGGACACCTTTTTGAAATTCTGTCCACTAGGTGTTCTAAACCCTGGGCTAGGAAATTGTCTCCAACAAAACTGAAAGTTTGAAGGAAATGGGGACAGCAGGATTAAGGATAAAACCCTTTCTGGATGGAGATGAGAAGTGCTTAAAAATATTTCCATAGCTTCCAGAAAATATCTCTGCATTTAGAAAGATGACATTGCTGCTTAAAAAGAAGGAAAAGACTTTGGAAAACACATTTATTTAAAAAAATAAAAATACAGAGGGTGAAGTTAAAATGATGAGAGTCATGGTAATTCTTGTAATTTTGGTCTTTTCCTTGTTTGTTTCCCAGAGTCTCAGGCTCCTGACAGCCAATGATCCTTGCCTGCTCCTCTTTACCTGGTGCCTTGCAGAAGAGTTTTGGTTTGGGACAAATCTAGAGAAAAATATTTTTTGATAGAAAATAGGTTGTAGTTACCTTTTTTTTTTTTTTTTTTAATTAGGTTTGGGAAAAGAAATATTTTCTCGGAGGAAAGTGAAGAAGAATCAAACCAATTTATTTAACAAATACGTAGCAAAAGAATAATAATGTTAAATAATAAAATGGTTTGTTGTGGAGAGAAACTTGGAAGAATTTAGAGGTTTTTTTTGTGGGTGCATGGTTTTTTTTGATTTTTATTTTTGTCTGGAGTTGGGTTGGTGTGGGGAACGTTTTTTTGGGTTGGTGGAAGGTTTTGTGTTGATGTTTTGATTTTTTTGGTGTTTTAAACAAGTTTAGAAGAAGAAGAAATTAAAGTTTTTAGGAAAACACAGGAATCGAACTTGTCCATTATATCTGGACAAGAGGGAACAATTTTGCTAAACCCTACCAGAAGGAACGTGGATATAACTGAGATATTGGTCAAGTTAAAAAGCTCTTAAACACAGATTTTTAGTATAGAAGTGCCACCTTTCACAGAGTACCCTTAGACAAAATATAAACATTGCTACATTACTGACATTTTTTTAGGTAAGTTGCATACCTAAACAAAAAGAACAGATAGAGACCACATGCCTAAATTTTATGTAGGATTTGTGTAAGAATTACAACTGTTTTCGTAAATCAGCATTAAGTTTTGATAGGTTTAGAGAAGCAGAGCCAGAATTGTGTTTGATACTGATTGGTGAATTAATGAATATAATGCATATCCCAGTGTGTAGGTTTTTAGGATATTGCTGTGGCACTGGATGATCCCTGTGGGTCCCTTCCCACTGAGGACATTCTGTGATTCCATGAGTGGAGGTGGCAGGGTGAACATCTGGCAGCTGGCCAAAGTCACTAATTTATACCAATAATATAAATTATTTCTGTGACAGGAGGCACACGGGGCCATTTCTGTGGGGTTTGTGTGTAATTCCTGCCAGCTGCAGTGCTCAAGGGTCAGGTCCTCGTGAATGTGGGTAGAGTCTTACCTTCAGGATGGTGGATTATGAAAAGATGTTCTAAAGAACTCTTTCTCAAGCTGCTTAGAGATTAATATTTGTTGAGAAGAGGGAGAGCTTGTCTCCAGGAGAAGTTTTCTGTGACCAAATAAGCCTGTGTTTTAATGCTGGCCAGAGACACCCAGTCATTACAGTGATGTGCTTTTGGGAGAGGAATCTTTAAATAACAGTGGGCCATATCTGAGTAGGATGAGAAGAATTTTGGGATGGAGAAGTAGATTTTCACGGAGAAGCTAGCGGGATCAATCTGCACATCCTCTAGGTAACCTGCATGGAAAATCCTGTGGAAAACTTGTCAGGGTTTTCATTTAGCAGCACTGCAAGACATTGCAGGTGATGATGCAGTAATCACTGTGCAATAAGCACGCTCAGAAACAGCATAACTTCAAATTACTTCATTGTTCCAATTGCTGATTTGCAAATGGAAAGTGCTCCCAGTGCTATTATAAACATCAGACTCACTGGCAGGCTGTGCAGAAGAGTTCTTCTTTGCTGCTTGCCAACTTTACAGCCCTACAGGAAGAGAAGCTGAGTAATCCACTGTAAAGAGCACCACAATTACCTGTGACAAGCATAAAACATCACTTTATTTATTGGTGTTGTGGTTTAACCCCAGAGCCACTCAGCTGCTCACTCACTCCCCAGCCCCTCCAGTGGGACAGGGAGAAATATTGGAGAAAGGTAAAACCCACGGGTTGAGATAAGGACAGTTTAATAACTGAAATAAATTAAATAATAGTATAAGGAAAACTCCTTGGCTTAGGGTAAGGGTTGCTGAGTAACAGCCAAACATTGCTCTTATTCTAAAGAGTAAACACAGAACTGTACCAGCTACTAAGGAGAAAATGAACTCCATCCCAGCTGAAACCAGGAGAGTTACACACTTTTTAATGTGGTACTTTGCAGAATGAGACCATCTGAAACACAAACTGAATGAAATGCAAAAAAATGTCTGAAAGGCATTTATCATGTATTTCTCTAGAAATAGTTAACATTTAAAAACCCCCTAATATCTGGCAGCCATCAGTCCATGTTGCTAAGTTCATTTCTTCACAGGCTTCTAAAAATGAAGGGGAATTTTTATTTTAGGAATTCTGCAGTTTGGAAGAAGTGGAAGATTTGGGTAGTCTTGGTTGAGTTTTTATTTTATTTTTTTTATTTTATTTTATTTTATTTTATTTTATTTTATTTTATTTATTTTTTTTTTCAGTTTAATGCCAGGTTTATGTTAAGTACAGTTAAAATGAAATCCTTGAATGTATTTACAGTTGAAGCTGTAAATTGTATTTACAGTTGAAGTCAACTGATTGCAGTTGAATGACATCAAGTTGGCAGTGAAATGCCTGTTAAAATCTGTCCGAAATTGGCCAATAGAACATGAATGTGATGAGTTTTTCTCCAACCTAGAACTAAACTTTTGGTTATCAGGCTTAATTCAGGTAGCTCGAAATCTGCAAGGCTGGGTTCAGAGGCTCTGATTCAGCAACAAGTGTCTGTCTGCCCCATGTGTTTCTAAAAAAAACCCAAATATTCAGAAACCCAAAAATTCATTGACAGCTGAGACTGTCAGCTAATGTTCTGAATAAAAACATATTTATGATAAATGCTGTTACCCATCTCCTGCAGCTGCTCTGCCAACCCCCCCCAGCTCACACAGGCTTCTCAGCAAAACTTCAGCGAGTGAGGAGAGCTGAGCCTCCCTGTTTTCTGTGAAAAGCTGATTTTCGTGTGTGTTCAGCCACAGGCAGAGTAGCAGGAGGTGTGCAGACTGTGCTCGGTGATCAAGGAAATAAATGATTTAAGGAAAGGGCAAACACAAACAGACAGAGCTCACCGAGCACAGGAACCTGGTGGTGACTGCTCAGAGAATGAAACACTGCAGCAAACCTCAGCTTCATAATGTTAGCACTTTGTGTGTGAGAATGCACTCCCACCTTCTTAAGGGTTTGTTCCTGTTTTCTGTGTTTTACTACATTTATAAGGAACACAGAAAACTTATGTTTATTTACTTGGTTTATTTACCAGACTTGGAGATGAGTGAGGAAGGAAAGCTTCGTGGAGCTGCAGAATTTGGCAGACAAGTGTCAAACACCCCACAAGGGCTAAGGCAGAAGGACTTCTCCAACTCCAGACCTGGTGCTGGGGTCTGTGGAGAGGGAACTAACTCAGTTAACAGCTCACCCCTCTGCTCCCTCACTCCTCCCCTCCTTCCCCACCCACACGTGGGATGGGAGAAGAGAACAGGAAAAGCAAAAGTGAAAAAAAAACCCTCATGGTTTGAGACAAAGAGAGTTTAATGACTGTGAAAGAAACTACCCCAAAACAACAACAACCAAACTAAACCAAGACTAAACCAAAACCCCCCCAGGTGATGCCAAGGCAATCCCTGACCACCTCCCACTGTCAGACTGATGCCAAGCCAGACTATGAGCAGTGGTTACTTTGGAAAATTGGTGATGTCTGCTTTTGTTAGGAGTGACTTGTTTTGAAGGTGTGGCAGCAGAGGGATTTTTTTATACTCAACTGATCTTTTTTCCTCCTATTGTGAAGGGAAAATCCTTTTTTTTTTTTTTTTTTTTTAAAAAAAGTAAAATACTTTCCTTTTTTTTTTTTTTTTTTTTTTAAAATTTTTTTTTTTTTTTGAGAACAAGATGAATTTCCTTTGCTTTTACTTTTTTTTTTTATTTTACAAATTTTTTTTTTTTTTAATTAATTCACTAATTAGAGAAACTGTAAATGTTTTCTTCATTTACTTGTAACATCATGGGTGTTTTTTTGCTATTTATGCATGACTTTTCATTAAAAACACAATAATGCTGACTATTGAATTTGGAAAAAGGATGATGCTAAGGTTATTTCTTAAGAGTAGAAAAGGATTGCAGCACTAACTGCAAGGCACAGTTGTAGGGTGTAGATGGGTTAAACCATACCAAGCACATTTATATTTATACACACACCATCTTCTAGCTCCAAAGTCACTAATACCCTAATAGGGCCCAAAAAACAAAGCAATTACCAATATATATGCTTGCAATGAAATATACACATAATGCCAGTTATACACTGACAATTAATTGCCCAGTAACTCCCAGGTTGAGAAGTTTCCTCTAGGCAGCCCAAATAGAGCTCAGTGAGAATGTTTCCTCAGGGTGGTTTTGTTGTCATCCTGGAGGGTTTTCTTACTCATCCATTTCAAGTGCACAACTAATGTGAACATTGAGATTATCCCATGTCAGTGGTGTTTCTTCAGTGTCACTTTCCATGTCTTTATCTGGAAAAACAAAAACCAAGCAAGAGAGTCTGGTTTCTTAATGTTCAAATAGGAGCAAGACAGTGTTCTGCTGTGTCAGAGCCATGCCAAAGAGTGAATGTCATTTCTAGGGCTGGGAAAAATCAAGACAGCTATCTCGAATTGGAATGTGTGTCTTTTTTTGAGCCAGGTTCTGAGAATTCATTGACTTTCTTTCCGATCTCGTTTAAAGAAATGCAGCCGAAATGTGGCTCTCTGGTAAAGGCATCTTGCAGCACTTTAAAAGGATAAATTCCTGCTGGCATGGGATTCTTCAGCAAAAGGCATGCTAAAGACATGAAGGCCTCCTTGTCTGCTGAGGTTTTAAATGTTCTAATGTTTTAAATCGAGCCAGCTAATTCCAAAGCGCTTCACGAAATCCACGTGGACTTTGTGCTCTGCTGCTTTGACAAACGGAGAAGGTAATCAAATAAATGATGGAAGAGGCATTTTTTTGACTGCCTCCTTTCCTTTGTGACTGGGAAGGGAAGCTGACATCTGCCCACTCTCAGCCCCCCAGCAGCTGGGAGGCAGCAGAAATGTTGAGAGGGTGATGGCTTCTGCTGACCACACACATACCTGTTGTGTGCCATAATGACTCAACCCAGACTGCTGCAAGACAAGGACTGTGAAAAGAAAATATAAAAAAACAAACAACAGCAAAAAAAAACCCACCACAAAAACCACAGTTTTACACATATGTTGCTTATTTTCTGTATTGTTATGTTTGAGTTGGAAATTAAGTAAATGGAGTTCATCCGTACAAATTCCTCGTGCTTTTTCTATCTCATTAACTCCACAGCCTGGGCAAATAACAAATGCTTGTAAAATTGCTGTGTTTTAAGTGCAGGCTAGAGACTGGAAATGCATGGAACAGAATGCACAAGAAACTGTATTGTTCTTGTTCATTGTCATTAGTGGCCATGTAGTTTTCATTCTTATGAGTTGATGACACATAATAACAAAGGTTATTTTCAAATCTTACTGCAGAGCTTTTGCTCAGCTCATTTCTGTGGGAGATAACCAGATTTATGGAGATAATGCAGCAGATGTTTTTCAGGGAATGGCTGTCAAATGGAACCAATATCTGTAAAATAATCTATTTTCTAAATGGAATCTTGTTCCCTACAAGTTTTTCTTCACGGCACAGCCACTTTGTAAAATTCCACTTTTCTATTGTGCAGTTCCTTGACAGTGCAAAGCATCAGCTTAACTTCACTTGACTCCATCACCCTCCCAAAACCTCATTTTTTTTCTGAATGTCCTTTTACCTGTGCCACAGAAAATTCATTGAGGGGTCTTCTATTAATTTCAACTCTTCTTCTGTCCTACATCGTTAATTCAAACTCATTTCAGATCTGAACTCTCTAGGAAGAGAATTTTTGTGTTAATGCCCTGCCTGGCCTGGAAGGCACTCCTTACTGACTGCACAGAAGTGACACAGCACCAGCTGGTAGGGTTTTTTCTAAGCCTGTGTGCCAACACCAAGGTTGGGTGGAGCTGAAGCCCAGAAGAAGATCCAAGACTTCTTTATTTAAGCACAAGCACATGGAAATTACACCTCGGTTCCTCTACAAAGCTACTGAGGTTGGTGCTTCTCCCTCTGCTTGTGAAGTCAGGGCTTGTGGCAGAGAGGCTTCCATTCTGTGTCCATCCTTTCCACCACTGGAAATGCAGATTATGCTACTTTCATAGGGCAGGCCTCCTCATACAGGGCTACTAAAGTAACTGAGTAAATTTTTCTTAGGAAAAGCAGGCATTTGATGCACAGGAATCTCCACCACAACACTCAATGTGATTTAAAATGCCTCTCCTCCTTTACCTTTTTCTCCAGAAATATTTCTTGAAATCAACAGGGACTTCTGTGATTTTCTAAAGTCCAGTTAGCCAGAAGAAATACCTGAACACACCAGAGGATGTTTTTAAAATGGCAAACCCCATATTTTTTGCCTGCATGGCTATTTATCATTGAAACACGGCCAAGATATGCCTGAACTGAGAAAAACAGTAACAGAGTCAGCAGCGTGCTGCAGCACACTGTTATTGTCATTGTCCCGTGGATTTGAAGGCAATCCATTTTCTGCTGACCTTTTCGGTTTTAATGTCAAGGTTGGGAACACTTGAAAGCCACCTGATCTTACCTCTCACACTGTGTGATGGCACTCATCACCTGCCTTATGTGCTGAGAATTAGTGTTGGTCTGATTGAACAGCCCTGCTTCTCAGGAGCTGCTCCAAGAACAAACAAAGTCCATAGATTGAGTGATCAGAAATCAGAAGGCTTTAATAAGATTATTTAGATGAAACAGAGATATGAAAAGGAGAGGAGAATTCCTTCAGCCTGCTCGGCTTCTGGGATCCTCTCTCTCTGTCTGTCTGTCTCTGTCTGTCTCTGTCTGTCTGAACAGAGCAGAAGAAGTGTTTGTGTACAATTACAAAGCATGAAAACAAATCCCAAAATAGAAGTGTTCTTCTTTGGCCAAAGAAACAATTTGAGATATATGAAAAAGAGTGCAAGAAGAGAGCTGTGATGTTTGCATATTATCAAACTGAGAATAATCCGACAACTTCAAGGCTGCAAGAACCAGTGAGGCACAAAAGTGCCTAAAGAAATCTTCTCAGGGTTAGCAACAAATTAGCAGCTAGGAACAAAGCCCATCACGGGCCAGCCACAAAATCCCTCCCTTCTTCCTTAGGCATAATTATTTCCTCGGGCTCCTGCGTGTGCTGCAAGGAGAGAACCTGGCAGCGCCCTGCCTGGCACAGATGACAGCAGCTGTGATTCAACAGAACAGCCTTAAATCTTTCAAGAAGAGGGGTCAGCGAGTTGGCAGCCTCTGGAGAAGTTCACGCCTCCACATCTCAGGTGCTATTGTATCCCTCCCAGACGTCTGCGTCTGGCTGTGTCTGCTGAGCTCACGTCAGCTTGCAGGTCTGGCAATTAATACCTTCTGAAAGCAGTGGAGAAATACCACCTCTTCAAAGAGGTTATTCCATCTCACAAAACTGGTGCTTCAGTGACAGCAAGAGCCTGGAAAAAAAAATAACCCCAGCCTTTGAGTTTGTCCCCTGCTGCCAAAGGACAGGGCAAGTGAATAAGCAAACATGGTTTATTTCTTTGATATTTGGAGAAAAAGTGAAGAAATTCTACGGTACTTGTTCATTTTCTGTAAATGAAATGCTGGGAGATCCTAAAAATAATCCCATCTGCAAGTGAGGAAAAACCCAGTGCATATAATTTTATTCAAGTGAACCATATCTCTGTTAAAGCAAAAATGGATACATTGGAATATGTTGATGGACAACAAAGTGACCACGAGTCAGGTGCATCTCTCTGGCAGCAATGGCAGATCAGGCCTGGACAGGGATGGATTGGACTCATCATGAGGAACCTGCGTTCACAACAGGCTTTGGCTTGGAAGGGACCTTAAATGCCATCTAGTTCTGATGCCTTAGGTTTTAACTTTTCCATGTTCCCAGCCCTGCCCTGCCCAGTGTCACTCTGCAGTTCCCTGGAGCTCGTTCAGTGCTGTTCTCTCATGCTCACACACACACAACAAAGCCTCTCCAGCTCTCCAAGGACACCCAGACCCTCCTAGGCCCAACAACTGCAAACCACAATCTTGGGGACAGGGGGGCAAGCTTGGGCAAATTCCATCCTTGCCTGGCTTCTGCTTGGGGAATTGATGCTGAGATCCAAGTGGGAAGAACTCGGGAGCTGTCCTTGTCCATGTTGGGATGCACTGAGGCAGGAGCCTCTGGAGCCCAGAGTGTACCTCTGAAGGCCTTTCCAATCAATCCCTCCTTGATTCCTTTATTCCTGTCTGCTCTCTGTTTCTAGGGAGCCATTTAAGGCATCAGTTCCAACTCCCCTGCCATGGGACACCTTCCACTAGAGCCTGTGGAAGAAACCTGGAGCACTTGTCCAGCTGTGGGCCCCCACAATGTGAGAGAGAAGCAGAAAGACAGGAGAGGGACTGGAGGAAGGCCATGAGGATGACCACAGGGCTGGAGAACCTGTGAGGAAGCAATGAAGGGCTTAGGTCTTCTTTCCTTGAAGAAGAGAAGGCTTGGGTGAACCTTACCATATTGAGTAGGTGATGGGGATTTCCACCATTGATAGAGAGAAAGAAAGAGAGGCTGCTTTACTCTTTAAGTTTATTTAATCCGAAGGCAAAGTCCGAGGGCAAAAGGTCTGAGCAGAAGCAGCAAAGCAGCTTTAGCAGCAAAGTTCCACAACAGCAATATTCCTATTCCTCTTCTACTTCTAACTAACTCACACACGGGATTATATTCATAAATTAACCAATCAACATGGAGCATGATTCTAAGTCTAATTTTCTAAACCTATCAAAACTTAATTCTGTTTTACGAAAATAGTTGTAACTCTTACACAAACCCTACATAGGTTTTATTCATATGATCTCTATCTGTTCTTTTTGTTTAGGTAAATGACTTATCTAAAAAATACCAGTAATATAACAATGTTTATATTTCGTCTAAGACAGGGTACTCTGTGAAAGGCAGCACTGCTGTACTGCAAAACTAGGTTTAAGGGCTTTTTAACTCGACTAATAGAGTTTCTCAGTATTTAAGGCACTTAAAATGTATTCCCACTGAAAATTAAAGCTTATACTTCTATTTCATGTAAGTGTGAATCAGTTTCTGCAGTGATTTTAATTCAATCCCCATGTTTTGACTTATTTCTGGCCACACAAATTCGGGGGATTCCTGGTCCTCTCCCTACCTGTCTGAACGCAGTGACTTGGGGATTGGGGCAATGGTGATAAGTTACTGCCCAGCTGTGGTGGTTTGGCCTTGGCTGGACACCAAGCTGCTCTACCCACTCCCCCTTCCAGCTGCACAGCAGACAGAAAATAAGATGGGAAACAACACATAGGTTGAGATAAGGCCGTTTACTAAAGCAAAAGAGAAAGGTTTGTGTGCTCTCAAGCAAAGAGGAATCCCAAAGATTTTATTCCCTACTTCCCAACAGTTAGCAAGGTCTGGCTTTCCTCCTGGGAAGCAGGACTCCAGCACATGGAGCTGTTGCTCTGGAAGGTAAGGGTTGTAAATAACACATCCTCCTCCCCAGCCCTCCTCCCCGACTTAGTTTTTATCTCTGAGCTGATGTCCTGTGGTCAGGGATATCCCTTTGGTCAGTTTGGGTCAGCTGGCCTAGCTGTGTCCCCTGCCAGGACCTTGCCCACTGATCCCACTGATGGCAGGGAATGCTGAGAGACAGCGCTGAGGCTGTGCCAGCCCTGCCCAGCTGTTGCCAAAATTGATGTGTTGTCTGCACTTCTCCAGCTCCCAGTGCAAAAGCACAGCACTCTGGAGGGCTGCTCTGGGAACACCAACCTCAGCCCAGCCAGACCCACCACAGCAGGGCAGCAGGAGCATCTCCTCTGTGGCTGGGTGTCTCTGGGGTGACTACAAAGCAAAATCCTAAATATGGCCTGTTTGTTTCTATAAGGGGCAAACACAGGGCTTGTTCAGATGTGCAGGTCCATTTATGGGTGCAAACAGCAGCTGGAAATGAAACTCATGAATATGTGAAGCAGTGTTTCCTAAGCAAAACGTGAACTCTGGACACAGGCAATTAAGCATTCCCTATGTTTTCTGGATAAATATGCAAATTTGACATTCAAATCGGACTGCTAAAAAAAAAAATTCACCCAAGTTAAAACACCAAGAACATAAGCAGTCCAAAGCTTAAGTCTTTTTGCTCTAACTTTAATTACTTGCTATAATTTCAGTTAAGGGCAAGGCACTTTAATAGGTTATCATTTTGCTCCTCCCAGCTGTTTCAAAAGTCAAGTACAGTTTCCCCTGACAAATCACATAGTGGATGGAATTTTTAGATGGAGAATTTACAGCAGAGTGGCATGCAGGGAATTCATTATGGCTGGGAGAAGGAAGTCTCTGCAAGAAGGTGTCAGTGTTGTTTGCATAATGGGTTTGCCTGTTGCAAACTAAGGGTAACTACTGAGCTTCCTTAATAAATTACATACATTTTTCAGTAGCTAAAGAGAAGCACTTAGAAGGTTCTGGAAGAAAGAGGACCAAGAGGCTGATCATATGAAGTAGAAAAAAAAAGTGTTATGGGATGAGATGCTAAAATGTGTTTACCAACAGAGATTTACACTGGTGTTAAATGCAGATTTACAGGATAAAGGACTCTAATGACATATAATTCAGGGCCACGAGGCTTTGGGGAAGGGAGAGTTTGATGTGCCACTCCCCCCTCACATGATGCTGCTGCAGACAGCATCTGGATTTAGCATTTTTGGTGGTGATGTAAGTTTCTGCCTCGTTCAAGTACAGTTTGTTCCACTGTTTGTGACCTCAGCATTCCGCCCTATGATGTGATTTTATAACATATTTTAAGGCCATAGGTTACTAACACCACTGAACAAAAGCCATCATAGTCCTCTACAACCCTTTGACTCTGCTTCAGAATGATTTTAAGGGCTCAAATCAAACTGTGGTGGTGATTAGGTGTTGGAGCTGGCCACAGGGACACGGGCCACGGACCTGTGCTGTAACTCCAAAGTAACTTTTTTAGCCTTTAGGTAAGGGACATAATCTTTTCTGAGCAGACTGTTCTAGCAGAATGTGTCCCCTGCTGTGGCAAAAATTATATTGTAATAATGTAATTATAAAAAAATATATTGTAATAATATAATTATAAAAAATTATATTGTAATATAATGTATTGCAATATATATAATATAGCAAGGGGCTGGAATGAGATAATTTTTAAGGTCCCTTCCCAACTGAAGTATTCCATAATTCTATGATTCTATGAAGTGAATTATATAATATTCACTTCATATAATACATAAGGATATTCTTATTAAATTTAAAGTGGAAGAGAACCAGAAGTGTTGATACTAGCTGAGGAAACCAAATTGTTCTGCTCTGTCAGTGAAAGAAGGAGGGAAAGGGAGCACAGTGAAATAGAGACCAGACTATGTCCACTGCACCTCTGGATGCTATGAGATAGAAACTCCACCTCACTGCAAAGTGTCTGAGCCAAAAACTAATGAAGTCAATCTCTTCTATTGAGAGGGTGAGGTTGGTCAGACTCAAAATCCTCCTTGGCTGATTTAAGCTACCTTTGGTGTGAAGGAGCTGCAAAGAAAGTTCGGCCTAGGACACCACTAGAGAGAGGAAGAAACCTGAAGGGAAGAGCAGAAAGGCATTAGCATACCAGAAAATCTCTTTTTATGCCCTTTTTGTGTGTCCCTCTGGCACCCATGTGATGTAAAGGTCCGGTGGATGCTGCAGTACCAAACTCTGCCATGAAGGTGCTGCTGCCCACGGGTGCCCTGGCGCTGTTGATCTATCCCAGCCACACACTCCGTTCTCTCCTTTGTTTTCTCTGAGATTTTATCGCTCTCAGAAAACGGACAGTACCCTTTCTGAACGCCTTGAAGCCCGAGTCTGTTTGACAGCCGCTGCAGGCTTGATGTGCAGCAGTCTTTGTTAAAGAAACGCGATCTCTACACAAACAGGCTGACCTTTTTTAACTGGCATTTTGTCAGGAGGAGCTGAAGGGGAGGAGATAAGGGAAGAGAAGGGGGCAGAGGAGCCTTTGCTACCTGTTGCTGTGAGAGGAATCATATCCTGAGGCGAAGAGACCTTTTGTTTTTATAACGGCATAAAGAATAATGTGTATCTCTGCATATTTAATAGCGACGACCCTTGAAAAGTACACTGCACTTTTGTCTTTACAAACTGTAACACCCTCCCTTCGCTCCTTTTCTTGCGTCCTCACTAAAAAAAAAAAGTCAATAAAGCCCCAAGCAGGGTAAATCAGTGCTAAGATCAGCTCACTCCACAATACTTTAGCATAAAAATGATGCCAGAGGAACCTTGGGTTTCTGCTGCTTCCGACTTTTTCCCAGCAGATCCTGGAAATGTAAAACTGCCAGACTGGCAAACAAACAGCTTCACACTGCTGCTTACAGAGATGAGCGAACGAAGACGAAAAGCCTCTTCATCACAGAAATAACCATCTCTTTTAAAGACCACGCAGAGCAGGCGAGTGCGGGTGTGACGCCGGTGGCCACTCCGTGTTGCCTAACACATACACACACAGCCTCATCGGTGTGGTTATTACTGATCGATCCCGGGCAGCATGAGGAGAGGGCAGCCCCAACTACACCCAGGGAAAAGCATTTTTATTCGCCGCGAACGCGTTCTAGAGCACGGCCGTAGGAGAGGGACCGGGAGGGGGTGGGGTGGGACACACATCAAGCTCCATAAATGCTGGCGCTGCCTCCCTCTCCCCCCCCACACACACCTTCGAATTCCGCGCACATTCCGGAGCCGCTGTGCGAGGAAAAGGGTGGTTTTTCCAGCGAGCCGGGTGGTTATTCCCATACCAAGAGCCTGGAAGCATGGAGAAGCGGGGGGGAAAGGAGGGGAGATGCTGCGCTTACCCGGGGCAGGAGAGGGACACGGGTGACGAGCAGGGACATTCCCGCCCATGGTCTCTCCCCTCTCCCCCGCAGATGTTCCTCGCCGCGGTGCCGCTTCCCCGCTCCAGCATCTCCGCAGCCCTTCCGTGCCGGGCTCGGAGGGAGAGGGAGGATGCGGGGACACCGGCGGGGAGCAGGGCTGCGGAATATATCGAATAAAAAGATGTGAAACAAAGGGCTGGCCGAGGGTGGGAGCCGGCCAGGAGGCCGGTGCGTCCTTACCCGGTCGGTATCGCTGCCGCGGCTCGCTGGATTGCGGGTGCAGGAGGAGAGGAGGAGGAGGAGGAGGAAGAGGCGGAGGAAGAGAGGCTGATGCCGCGCCACCCGCAGCCAGCTCTGCCCCCGCGCCGAGCCCTGTCCCCGNCCCCGGCCGCGGCTGCCGGGATGAGCCCCCGGCGCTCGCTGCCCCTCCCGGCTCGCTCCGGCCTCCCGCTCCTCGGTGCGGTCTTGTCTGTGTTCCACCCGCCTGGGCAAAGCCCCTCTCCTCCTGCCTGCGGCTGAGATCCCACAATTTGTTATTCTTTCCTCGAGAATCGCTTCCATCACCACCAAAAAAACCCCCCACATCTACCCCAGCAAATCCCATCCCTCTTCGCAACTCCTCTTGCTATTCGGGTTTGCTTCCCTCTCTCCTCCTCCTCCTTTTCCCCTCCCTCTTTCCCCCCTTTTGGGTTTGGAGCCTCTCTCTGCCCTACACACACACACACAGACAGGCACGCACGGTGTAAATGGGTTGTCACACACACGGAGCCGCTGCTGGTTCCCAAAGTCCCCCCGCCCTGCTCAGCCTTCCTCTAGCTTGAAGCCGCAGATCATGGACTATATGCTTGCAGCCGGGATGCGTTTTATTCACAGCCGCTTCGCCTCCTGCAATTTCACCCGGTGAGTAGGTTTGATTTCGCGTTCAGGTGGCGCGTTTCCAGCAGGAAGGGCACTAAAAACAACAGGGAAAAATTAAAAAAAAAAAAAAAAGAGAGAAAAAAAAATTTAAAAAGTATTGCTTCCCCTTGTTCCTGAACGGGCTGGCTCCACTTTCTAAACTCGAAGGAATTAGGAAACACCAGTTCTCTGCCCTCATCCATTCCCAGTCGCCGCGCTCGGCGCTGATTGCAGCGCGCACCGCAGCATCGCTTCCAGAGCCTCCACCGTTCCACTGCTTATTCATCACATTTTATTCATGTTTCCATCAGGCATGGTACCTGCTCCATTCCCTGCTTTAACCCTTGCAGACGGAGCCGCTGGAAGGGCTCAGCGTTTCTGAAAGGGGGGAAAGGACAGGATTGCTGGTGGCTGAGGGAGCCGTGAGCGTGCCTGAGGAATGTCTGGGAATCTGCGGGGGGAGGAGATCAGGTGGAAAAGTTCACTGCTCTTCCCCATCCCCTGAAGAACTTGGACAGGATTGGGGGTGGGGAAGGATTCCCCAGGAGGGATAGGAAAGGATTTCCAAGACCTAATGTCCCGCCGCATGTGCCGGGAGGTGGCAGTGGCCAGGCGGCACGGCCGGGGGAGCAGCGGGGTCTGCTGCCGGGGCTTCCATCCAGCCGCTGCCCTTGCCTCATGTCTCAATCCCATCGCACCTGCTTCCATTTATCTCTATTTTCGGGAGTACCTGTATTTTTGGGGGGCCAAAAATTGGCTCCCGAGGAGCTCAGGGTAGGAGCGAGGCGCCTTCTTCATCAAACGTGAAGAGTACGCCCACCTGTACATTTACCTGGTGCAGAGGTGGATGGTAGGGGCAGGTCTCTTGAATCAAGCAGATCAAGAATCTTCGACAGAAAAAGAGGGGAGGACCAAGAGAAATAAACACCTTATATTAAAAATAAAAGGACAGGCGCCTTCAGACTGTTTGTGGTTGGTACTTCCAGGATTCCAGTGTCTCTAATTAGCGGCAGAGATCCACCCACGGTCGATAGCAGAAGGTTATCTCTCGTGGGGAGGTATTGACGGGGCTCCGTGTAACTCTGGCGTTTGGGTGCCGGATAAGTGTGTGTGTGTGTGTGTCTGTGTGTGCGTGATCATGTCTCCAGAGCAGCACATGCAGACATCACAAGCTAGGTGCCGAAGGCTTGCAGGCAGGTAGAGATGGCAGCGAGAAACAGCAAGATCCGAATTCACTGCCTGGTGGCAAGCAGAAGACGGGAAAGACCAATTCAGTGCCAGACTGTGCTTNAGAGTGGGATCTAAAATCCACCCTTCCTCCAGCTCCTCTCTTCTCCCGCCAGCTCCAAGCCCCCATGCCTACTTCCAGCTAAGCCTCCTTCTCCCGGAGCCTCTACTCCAGCAGGATTTAGCATTCCCGCTGACTTGCCCCTCTGCCCCCACCTCCTCCTGCCCCGGCCCCTTTCCACGGGGCCGAGGTGATTAACCAGATCCCAGACATTTCTCCTGAATTACCCGCCTCTGGCGCTGCTGCTGCCGGGATCCTCCCGCACCAGGCTGCTCAGGAAAGTTTCCTTGCACTCATACCCTCTTCCCTCCCTGGGTAGGGAGCGGGTTTCAAAACCTCTACCCGATTTTCAATCTTTTGGTTTTTTTCCGCCTTAAACCTTTAGGAAAGAAAAAAAAAACCCCAAAAACCCCAAACAAACCAGCAAATCCTGAGGGATTTATGTTGTAGTGGGAATAGCTCAGCCAGTGAGCATCGTCTTGCCGTGCTGCTCAAACGTTACCGCTCTGCAGAAGAGATTTATGTGCCCATCAGCAGAATATTTCCCGGGTTTAAGAGCACTCGATATTCCCTCTGCTGACGGGGATGGGAGACGGTAGGGCTCAGGATGAGGGCAGCGGAGTTGTTTAGCTCACGGGCGCTGTGACGGATGGCAGTAAAACGGTGTCTGGGCAGCAAAAGTGACACAAGTTGGGCAGGGTGGCATTTCTATGCCCAGCGGCAGCGGAGGGGACACGCATCAAACCCCTTTGCATACAACACCAAATAAATCAACGCGAGTAACGCGGGCTTAATGGGCGATCGCAACAAGCCACAGTCAGGCACGGCAAATAGAGAAGATTCCCATTACCCTTGATTTCCAGCATTCCGCACTCCCAGCCCAGGAATACCTTCTGCTCACACGGGGCTGGATGACTCAGAAAAAACAGAGGAATACCGGGGCAGCAGCCGGGCGGTTTTTGCTTTGCCGTAGTTGGCTCTTTTGCTTTTTGAAACAGCAAAAATAGATTGGCGGTGTGGAAATCCCTCCCGAGCCCCGCGGCCCATTCCTGAGAGAACGCTCCCAAACATCTCTCTTCCCTTTATTTAGATGTCCAGCCTCCCTGCTCGCCCGTGTCTGGCTTCACCGCCAAGGATTACCTCCACCTCCCCTGCAGCCGTCTGCCTTTGGGACTCCCCTTTGGCCGGGAGTTCATCTCCTAATTCCCCGCACTGGCGGTGGCGGACGGACATCCAGGGAGGTGGCTCTGGCACAGGGATCTCCTTTAGGGATGCGTGTCAGCGTCCAGCCTTGCCCGGGCTTCATCTGCCCCGCTCCGTCGAGCCGCGCCTATCCCCGGGCCGGGTGCCGGGGGCAGGGGCGGGAGGGGCNACGCGGGGCTGCAGGGTGCTCCGGGCAGGAGTCCTGCGTGCGCCTCCGAGCTGCACCAGCCAATCCTAGAGACAGCAGCCTGAGCTGGATGCAGCGTGCTGCTGAGGAGGGGAGGTGAGGANCCCCCACCACCACCACCCCCTCCCCGCCCCCAGGGAGCGGTGCGTGCCCGCCGCCCGCAGAGGGAGCAGAGGCTTCACCGCAAAGAGTTAACGCGGGGCTGCAGGGTGCTCCGGGCAGGAGTCCTGCGTGCGCCTCCGAGCTGCACCAGCCAATCCTAGAGACAGCAGCCTGAGCTGGATGCAGCGTGCTGCTGAGGAGGGGAGGTGAGGAGATAACAGGGTGTAAACTCGCACACCGCCAGGCAGAGCTGCTTTTTGGGGGCTGCGGTTCCTGCGCGACTTAGAGAACCACCATGCGTTTGGAAAGGTAAGGGCTTTGTCACCAGCAGCCTGTGGTGACTCGCTGCCGGATTCAAGTGCATTTTCTCGTGTGAGATTTCATTTGGTGCTAGATCGCGTAGTGGGACGAAAAAAGTGGAATGTGGCATGATTTACTGCTGGGGAGTCGTTTGGAGAAGGCTACGTCAGCTTCGAGGTTGTAATGATTCCGTGCGGAGATTAAGCGAGGGAATGCATGTGAAGTAAAGTGAATTCGTGACTGGCAGAAAAAATGTAATGCATGTGATAAGAGCAGGGTGTTCTATCGTAGCACCGAAATCAGTTATGGATGGGTATGAAATGAAGGCTAGTGTGAGATAGACCTGATTTTGAACAAATATAGGGGGTAATTCAGAGGCATGTATCTGACAAGAAAGTCTGACAGAAAAAAACCCCAAAAATAACTTCTTTCCTATGAAAAAACCCCCCATGTCTAACTTTATTTAAATACATCACAAAAGAATGCTACAAAAAGAAGTGAAGTCAGAACCCTACAGAGTCTGTATGTTCAGAGATGAGTGACTCTGACACATTAAGTGTGCAGAGATAAAGCTGGAGTGGCCCTGCTTGCATTTACAAGATATAAGAAATAACTTCAGAGGAGCAATCCGTTTAGGTATCAGACTTTACAGACTGCTGCCATTGCTCAACTCCATCCCTGAGTGGAGTTACTCATTTTAAATAGGTGCTCCATCAGCTTTACCATAAGGCCAGCTTTGGGAGCAGAAACATCTGACTGGATCTCTCTTCCTCTCTGTGCCTGAGCATAGCAACAGACCCTCGGTCTCAGATGCTATTGCAGTGCTAATCAGCAGAGTTCCATCAAGAAACTGCCTACAAATTCTTGCCTCCAACCATTTTTTCTTTTTTCTCTCTAAGACATGATTTAAGCAGGGGAGGAATAAAAAAAAAAATAAAAATAGGAGAAATCTGTGATATTTTCTGTAAGCTGATCCACCTCCAGTGAGAGCAAACCTCCCCAGCAGATGCTGAGATCGCTGGAGTTGTGTTTGGGGTGCTTGTTCATGAAATGCTGAAACCCTGTGAGTGAAAACCTTAACTAAGAAACAGGAAAACAAAAGCAGCTGAGTGTTTTTACAGAGCTCAGTGCAGAAGGCAGCATTTGTACAACAAGCCAACAAAACAACTTGAGAATCTTCAAGTGATGTAATCATCCCCCTCTTATCCTTTCCTATTTTTTTTTTTTCTACAACTCTCTCTGAATGCATTGGTGAAGAATTAATTACAGAAGTCAATTAATTGTTTACACCAACGTGTCCAAAAATTTACTTTTTAGTCACATAGATTGCAGTGACTTTTCACTCCTCTCAGTCCCACACAATGATTTATGGGACTAAAATATTTTTACTTCATTTGTATTAATTCAAAATTGGGCAATCATACCTGATTGTGACCAGTCTAAGTCTTTTCTTTTTTGAGATGCAACACCAATTGAAAACAAAAGGAAGATCTTTTTACCAGCAAGTTTGCTTCTTCAGCAGTTTTTCTAAAATCTAAATGGAAAATTGGATGATCAAACTACTCACCTAAGTTTTCCTTAGAAGAGAAAGAGTGGTGGCAGGTATTAGGTGACAGTTTCTGGAAACATTATTTTCTAGCTCTCAGGCATACCTAGTGCAGCCCTTTCTTAATCCTCCCAAAGCTTCACCTCTCCTCAGAACCAGAAGTAAACATTTTTTTTTTTCTTTTTTTTACTCCCCTGAAACACTCATAATCTCACATGGGAGCAAAAATCACCAGAAACACACTCTGACAAACAGAGCCCAAGTGCTCCTTGAGAAAGGTTGCACTGAAACCACTGACCTGCTAGAGCTGCAGGTAGTAGACCACATCCAGACATTTCATGGGGAAGTTATCTAACTTCTTGATCTCATCCCATACCCATTTTTTATTTAAAAAATAAATTTTCTCTTCATGGCATTGTTTTTCTTTTGCTCCATACGTGTGTGTGTGTTCAGTGAGGGCCTGACCATGGACAATCGAAGGAGATGAGAACATGCCTATGGACTTTGATAAAAGCGAGGTCAGTTTCCAAAACAATATTTTGGGACCAAAATGAACTCTTCAGATTTAGAAGGCAAAAAAAGTGCACACCATGAAGTGCATACCTTGCTGCATACTGAGCAGTGGGAGGCTTTGCACATCTTGAGCCAAACAGTATTAAAAGACTGAAAAACTGAAGAATTCGTAACCTGATCTTACATCGGACTAGGCCTCACTACTTTTTCATCCTTGATAAAAGCAACATTTTTCTGTATGAAGTTGAGGAGCACTGAGCTGCAGGTAATCAGCACCTTGTGACCCAGGTGAAAACTGTAATAATTTGATCTTCTAGCTTTGAAGTTAATAATTTATACGTGCCACAGTTCGTGGGCATGCAGAACTATAGTTTATATATACAAAAGCATACGTAGATATAGACACGCACGATGTGCACTATGCATCCCTCCACACCCACCTTCCCATTTTTTAGGAAAAAAAATCACATTTTTTGCCCTGGTTGGAATGATTATTTAGCCCTCTGAAAGTCCTCAGCTGTGCTCTGTGTGCCACAGGATAATGCTCTGAGGAGAGGGGAGAAGGACACTCTGCCACGCCAGAGCTTTTCAGCTTCGGCTAACGAGCCTCTCACAAAGGCCACAGATTTTGTTCCACCTTCAGAAGAAGGTTGACCAAGCAATATATTTCGTTAGCTACATTAAGACTATTAAACTGTAGTGGTTTCTCTCGTAATGAGGTGAGATCGTAAGGCTCCTGTGTCAGGCACCTTTATTGTAACAGTTGCCTTAATGGGGGAAAATTCTGCTCATTTGCAGTAACACCTTCACTGCCACATCCAGCAGCGCTTGATTAATGAGAAAAGTGGTTTGTAAGGCATTTATTATACATTGGGAAGTAAAGGATGTAGATCTGAGGAATCAGAGCACTGCTCTGTACCCTTAATCCCATGTTATTCATGACTGCTGAGAATCGTGTCGAGCTAATTTAGCTCTTTCAGTACTTGTAAATCTACTGGAAACAAGAAAAACACCAGGTTAACTGAACGTGGATGACCACTCTGAAGTCAAATGGGATTATTAAAATCCATTATAAAAGTTACTTCTTTAAATTTTCTCTATTTTTTTCTTTTTTTTCCTGCATTTGAAATCTCTTTCTAGAGAGGCTTACCATGGCTGGTGAAAAACACTGCTAAATGCTGAAAAATGGCATCATGGATGGAGGTGGCAGCCCAAGTACATATTTTTATTTCACTGTTTTTCACCTGAACCATTATTGATCCCTACTCATTAACAATTTGCTGGCCAGAGACAACCCATACACATTACAACGACTTTAATACTGAATAATTCTATATGTTTTGTGCTTTATGTGCTGCCCTAAAGGTTAAAATTGCTGTATTTTAGGGCAGAGGTGGTACCCACCTCTTCTTCTCCAGAATGCTCAGCCTTTCTTGGATTAACCCCCTTGCTCCTTTAGGTCCATCCCAACATTTCTGAGGAAGATGCTTGTTTAGGTGAAGCAGCAGTGTTTCTGCAGGTCGAGGCTCATCCTGCTGCCAGCCTCTGGAGACTGTGGATTTATTTCACAGACAGCCATTAGTTGCTGATGTTCTCTTTTTAAGTCACTGCTCCTGTGGGATGTGGATTTGGCTCACTGGCTTAAAAAGTAAAAGCTTTAGGAACTACCTAAGTACCCTTTAAGCTCTCTTTTAGCTTGGGTTTATTAGATTGATTCACCTCAGTTGAAGAGATGGTAGTGGCTTTTTTTTTCTTTTTCAAAATGTACTCTTATTTCTAAACCAGCTTAAGTTCTTCATACTGGCTTGTCTTGGCCGGGCAAAATCTAGAACATTTTCTCTTTGTGGGAAAAAAGAGGTTATAGTAAAGAAAACTGATGTTCCTGACCCTCAGAGAGACTGCAGTGATCTGTAACTCCTCATAAAGAGACACATGTCTCTCATTCAGCACTGTAAAGGTATTACTGAAAGTTTAAAGCTCCTCAGCATCAGCTGAACAAATTTCTGCTGAGCAAGAATGTCTTTTTCTATGAGCTACAA
Source organism: Erpornis zantholeuca (assembly GCA_013400515.1). NCBI lineage: Eukaryota > Metazoa > Chordata > Aves > Passeriformes > Timaliidae > Erpornis > Erpornis zantholeuca. The sequence continues at coordinate 83,191 of VZTN01016887.1, forward strand.
CAGGAAACAGAGATCATTTTGCACTAAGGTGCTTTTAGACTGGGTCACATCTAAATTAAAACAGTAGAGAGATTGCAATTCCTGATGCAAACTCAGACTTTCACTCCTTGTAGCATGACAGACTTATTTTTTTTTTCTCTCTAAACTTGTAATTTCTTCTGCTCTTATCAGAAACCAAGCCTTGCAAGGCAGCTCTGGTGTTAGATTTATGTGAGATAGCAGGCTGCCCAGTACACATAACATAATTATTACTTGTACAATCGAGCTTTATCCATCCTGAGCTGCAATTAGACCCAGACTGGCTTGCTGGAGCTCGAATCTTTGCTCAGTCAGCCATAAAGTCCCTACTCTGGCTGTAAAAAATTAATAGCTGTGACATGAACATTTAAGGGGATCTGGCTACTGCCCATGCAGTGGCTACAGCCTTGGAAGGCTGCGGCAAAGGGACTGTGGAAAAAACCCTGCAACACTTTTGAGCAGGATCAGCTGTAGAACAATGGCCTCCTGGAGCTTCTGCTTCTTCTGAGCCCTGCCTTGGCAGCTCACAGGTGGTGTGAGTTTGTTGTTTTCTGCTGCTGGAACAAGTAGGTTGAAGATGAGGAACCTGAAAGGAGTTTTAACCATTCATTTATATCAGCTGAAAACCATTTACACCATCTGTGAAATCAGCTGTAAGATAGGCTATGAGATCTGGACTGCTTTTCTCTGAAAGGCATAATAGGAGGGCAAAATAAAAAACATTCCCACTCTATCAGATATCATTGTTAAGAAATAAAATATAGAAAATAATCCATTCTTCTTTCGATGCATCCAGAAAAGTGAGTGGAAGGAAAAGTTTCATGCCATTAGGTCTTTATGGATGTTATTCTTAACTACTGGTCTAGGGTGCAACCACTCATTTTCATGTGGAAAAGAAAGTCAAGAAGAGTGTAAATCCTTGATCAAATACAGCCTTAGCTAAAATTAAAGGGCGACCTCCCCTGCCTGAGCCAGAGCCTCAAGCTGAGAAATTCATTCTTGGAAATAAAGGAATCCCTAACCACATTATTTGTGGATTAGGTCAGGTAATATCCAAGAGAATGGAAGCACATGGAGCTAGGCTGGATTTTGTAAATGTGTCCCCATTGCAATCACTGCAGTTCATTGCTATTTTGGCCCTCTTCTTAAGTCCAGATAGCAGCTACACACTGCCATTTCCCCCCTTCATTATTGTACAAACAATATTAGCACTCCAACAGCTTCAAAGAAACTTCTATTTTTGCCTGAGACTGACAATTCCTTTCCCTCTCCGTCCTTTTTCTGGAGCATTTGTTGCAAAATCTCCAGGCACAGAAATTTTAAGCAGCAACAAAAATAGTCAGCCACTGTTGGTGGAATAATCCACTTCCTTTTTATTTTATAACATTTTAGCTGCCCAACAATTTGAAAGCATCCTGTAAGCATTGACTGTTGAGGCTTCACAACAGAGACAGAATCACAGAAGGTTAAGGCTTATAATCAAAGCTGCACTTTAAGGTAACTCAGCTCCAAGCACTCTCCTTCCTCTCTGTAAACCTGAACCTCCTTCAGTTCAACAATCTGTTGGAGGGCAAAGTTTCCTCCCACTCCATCCCATTTTAGCCCTTCTGCACTAATCAGTTATATTTGGATTTGTCCCCGGGCTCGAAAGCCTCTAGAACCAAAGCTTTGGTGTACAGTGTGTAAATTGCTGCTTCCTCCCATTCTGGGTGGCAGCAGCTGCAAGAGCCCTGGGTTTAAAACCCAGCACAAGGATGGATTTAAAGAGGAAAGGGATGTTTGTTGCTCTGGAATAGTTTACTGGGTACAGCTAGTTTACATGTGTCTTAGTCTCCTGGTGTCCTGCTGGTATTTAGCTGTCAGATTGGGTCAGAAAACTTGCCTGAGGAGTAAGAGTTATGAGTGAGAAGGAGATATACTGCTGGAGCTGGTATGTCCTGGCTGTTCAGTGACCATTTATTGCTTAATTTTAGGGTGTAGTCTTTACAGTTCCTGAGAACAAACTCAATTGCCATTAAAACCCAATGAGATTATCAGAGCAGAGAATGCTGCATGATTAGAAGTTAAGCATTCAGTTTAAAAAAAAAATAAAATTCCAGTAATCTGAAATGAAGGCTCCTAAAGATGTGTCTCTCATTGGGATTTTCTTCAAACTTGAATGCTCCAGCACAAGAAAAATTGTATGTCACAGCAATATATGTCAGCCTGTGCCTGATGAAATGCTGGACCAGAACCTCTCTCAAGGCTGTTTTTTTACTGTAGAGCCACTCCCAAACTTATCCCAAGAGATCTTGTTCTGTTTCCCTTCTGAAACTTTTGGTGCCATCAGATGTTTTAGCTGAAAATTTTTGGACAATTAGAGAGAATGTTCAGCATAACTTGTGTAATGGAAGGGTGGCTTGAGACTGGAATGTCAGGCAGAGTTTTCATGCAAAGGGTTTTTGTCCATGTGCACTTGAGTCTTGCAAAGATGAAGGTTTCATCCCCTGTGGGTTTTTGTGATTGGAAAAGTGCAGTCATGCAGCCTGGAGCAGACTTCAAGCTCTCCAAGCAGCAGCTTTTCTGTGTCTTTGTGGCATCCTGGCTGTTGGTCAGGGCTCAGCACCAGGGTCCTGCTCATCCATTCCAGAAATCAGCTTCATTTTAGCTCTTTGTGTGACTGCTACCTATTGCCTACCCAGAATTTTGGTGCTAGCCCCCATTTAAGATGAGGAACTGAGACACAGTGAGGACTTGGGTGGGATTTTACAAGATCATGTAGTGGAAGGAAAATGGGGAATGGCTTTGAACTGAAAGAGAGGCAATTTAGAGATTTAGATTGAACACTGAGAAGAAATTCCTTCCTGTGAGGGTGGGGAGGCCCTGGCACAGGGTGCCCAGAGAAGCTGTGGCTGCCCCTGGATCCCTGGCAGTGTCCAAGGCCAGGTTGGATGGGGTTTAGAACACCCTGGGCTAGTGGAAGGTGTCCCTGCCCATGTCAGGGGGTGGCACTGGATGAGCTTTAAGGTCCCTTCCAACCCAACTCATTCTATGCCTCTGTGATTTCTCCCTTTTAGTTATTCACCTACACAATCCCACCAGCACCACACAAGCTGGGACTGGAGGTTCTGGAGCCCCTGGTCAGCTCCCAGAAGTGGGTGGAGGATTCAGATAAGGCTAGCCAAGGCTATCGAGGCCTTTTTGTTCTCCCAGAGCCTTGACAGGTGATATCTTCCCCTCAGTGGGCTCCTTGCAGAAACAGATTCACTCATTAAGGCAGAAAGACTGCAGTGGCAATCTGGGGATGCTGCTTTACATCATCAGCTAAAACACATAAGGATCCGTTTGCACAGGAGGATGAACTCAGATTAACAGATCTAAGAAGTGCCCGAGGGAATTTATACATCATGATTCGGGCAGCAAAGGAAAAAATTAGGTCTTTTACAAATATCAGGCGTGGAAACAATTCCCTCAGTCCTCCTGGCAGCCAGCACATACTTCACAGGCTGAGGAGGCTGGCACCTGCTGCACTGGGAAGCAGCAGAAAGGATGTGGGGACATCAACTGAAGGCTCACAGGAGTGAAATTCTGCAGGGACAGAGCAAACACCAAGGCACACTCTGTGGGCAAGGGCTGTAACTCTCAGCAACCTGCCCTGACTCAGGACAGACCTTATGACGTCCCCAGAGGTGGGGATGACATAAATTCTCTCTTTCTGTGCATGCATTTTATGTTTTCTCCTCTTCTCCGGAGACAGGGATGAGGAAAAATTAACAGGATTGTTTTAAAAAAAAAAGAAAATTAAAAATCAGACATCTTATTTTTTCTTTAAGCTGTTGAGGACATAGTTGCAGGGGTCTTGTCTTCAAGGGGGGAGAAGAAAGCTGAAATCTGGCAGTGGGTGAAGCTCTGTTTGAATAAAGATGCTGGTTTAGGGTGCATGTAGTCACAACTGCTACCAGGACCTGATATGAAGACCCCACTTAATGTTAAGCCTGGAATGTAAAACCCTCCTAAGCTTGCCAGACATAGAATTAATTTCTCCTTTCAGATTTATTTTTGTTCGGGTTATTGTAGCTCAGAATGAATAGCAGAGAACAAGCTGATTCAATCCCCCTCCAGGAAATCATGTTGACAAACATGGCTTTGTCTTTCCAGGTGCCTTCCAATTTTCCCCTGAGGCTCATGTGTGTCCCATCTGATGGCAAGGGAGAGCTCACTACCCTCTACCCTGGTGCTTCTGGGCAACCTGGGCCAGCCAGCATAGGAATGAGCTGAGCTTTAAGATCCTTCCAACCTAAACCCTTGTGACTCTCTGATTCCAGCGCCCCAAATGCCTGTTCTGCTCCTTTTTCCTACCAAAGGTCCCTGTTGGGTCTCTTGTTCCTGCAGCAGGCATCTGGTGAGACTTGAGGCTGGAGAGATCTCTCTGTCCAACATCTGACTGTGGCCACAGGCAGAGCATGACACTGACTCCTCATTCATAAAGCAGGATCCTTCAACACTTTACTCTCAATACAACAAATTCTAAATCTCAGCGTATGCTCCATGTATATATATAAATATATATATATATAGTGACACCCCTTTGAAAACACCTTTTCAAAACATCACTAACAAACAGCAGGTGTGAGTTATTTTCCAAGTTTGTCTATCTTTCTTTCTGCCTGGGAAGGTTATCTTTCTCACAGGCTCTCTCTTTGACCTTGGTGCTGTGTGAGAGCAGTTTCTCTCACAGACACAGAAATGTCCGAAATCCTGCCTGAACAGAAAAGTGAGCATTCACACAGCCCACCTCAGCTCACAAGTCCTTTTGCTGTCCTCCAGGAAGTTCACCCTGGGAGATGTTTTTTCCTGAGTACCTTCCTCTGAAGAACAGAATTTTCGTGGTGGCTAAGCCCAGAGCAGAGAGCACGACTGAGACAATTCTCTCTCTCTGCTCCACCCTCCTCCTCTGTAGCTGATACAGATTGCAGCACTTTCTGCCCTTTCACAAGTCCTTTTGCTGTCCTCCAAGAAGTGCAGCTTGGGAGCTGTTTTTCCCCGTGGATTTGAGTACCTTCCTCTGAAGAGCAGAACCTACCTGGTGGCTAAGCCCAGAGCAGAGCATGACTGAGATGCTTTTCGCTCTTTGCTCCTCTGTAGCTGATACTGATTGCAGCACTTTCTTCCCTTTCCTTCCCCAGCACATCATCAGCTCCACTGCTGTTTCACTTACACTGGGCTGTGTGAGAGTTCCAGGGGCAGGTGCCTCCTCTCAGGTCTCGTTCATTTAAAATTGTTAGCCTGACAAAAATTGCTTCTCGAAGGAAGAATGAGAGCCACAGATGATAAGGCAGTGGCTCCTGTGGTGCTCTGCAGAGGTGGGCAGCGTGATCATCACACTTCAGATGGGGGAGTGAAAGCACAGGCACACCAAGTGATAAACCCAGGGACCCACAGCAGATAAGAGCAATCTCGGAGACACAGACTATTGCTTTATTCTTTATGCAAAATGTCTTTCCGTTCTTCAGCGTCAAAATACCTTTTTTTAAAAAAAAAAAAAGTGGTCTGGACTTACCTTGCCTTGACTGAGCTCCACTGTTTCCCATCCAGCTGCAGTGAACAGAGTGTTGCTTCTTGCCATTGCTTCTGAGTGCTGGCATTCCTGAGAATTTTGTGTAATAGCCAGGGAAACAAAGAATTTTCACCATTCCTGTTTTCCGTGATGTGCTATCTAGGAGAAATATGAAGAGTACTCTGCTGCACCATGTATTGCACTTGATCAAAAGCAGTAACTTTGAAATCCCTAAGGCTTGTAAGTAATGGAGGGATGGAGTACCAAAACCCTCATAAAGGGTAAAATTATGACCTGACTGAAATCCAACTGCCTACTAAGAGAATTGAAAGTATTCCCCTCCACCAGTTACCAGATTTTTTTTTGTTGTTTATTTTCAAAGGATATATAAGTAATATTTAATATTTTGATTAGTTCAAAGAAAGCCAAGCTTTGTGTTTTGCAAAAAAACCCCACCATCTTAGATATGTTGATTTTCTAAATGTTATAGAAAGCTATTTATTACTTTCCTTTGGAAGGACATATCTGAGAATAACAGTCTAAAATTTTTATGTCATTGTTATGGGAAGTTCCAGCCAGGAGGATCCTGCTTCAGCACAGAGGATTCTCAATTTTCCACAGAAAGCTGGGATGTATCAGTGTTTTTTTGGGATTCAGGTGAACATAAAAATCAAAGGACTTCAGAGAGGCCCTGGTCTTCTGCATTTCCACTGACAGAGGGGGATCTCTGTGGGATCTCAGACCAAGGCCTCAGATACATCTCTCAGATTGCAGGGTAGAGAGAAATATTGAAAAAAAAAACAACCCCAAAACCTGATGTTATAAAAAATGCCTGTACATTTGTACAGTTATTTTATTTTGGTTCTTGAGAACTGCAGGTAGATGTGGCCCAAAAAAGTTACTGGTGATGCCTAACATCAACTTTATTGACTCTTACATAAAAAGTTGCTCCACTAGTGAACCAGTAATGACCAATTTAGAAGCTATATCTCTACTGTATATTAACTCATCTCTATTATACTTTACTCTCACCTCTTGGGAAATAAAAGGTTACATGCACCAAGGTAACAAAAGATTACTTTTTTTTTTTTCCCTGAGAAATTTTTCCACAATTTCTGTTTTAGAAAGGATTTAAACTTATTGATTTTTTTTTTTTCTTGAGCACTGCTGTGCACACATCTGGGCTGGCTCTATATTAGTCTGTGTATCTTAGTATACATGCTTTATTAATTAATGTTCTGCAAGCAAGACAGCTCAACCCACAAATCAAGCAGACACTTCAATCTGCACTGTTTGAGCTTAGCATCTTTAGTGAGTTCATAAACCACCACATGTAATTATATACAATTTTAATCTTTTTAAAAAACTACCTGAAAGAGAAAGACTGAATTTGGTGGGATCTGCCCTGCAATATGATGACAGCAGAAAGACCACAGATGCTCTGTTCTCTTGTTCACAGCTGAAGCTTGAGGAGATTTGTCCCAGTGGCCACAATGTTTGCATTGCACTTGCCAGCTCTGTGTTCTCACATGGCATAAAAACATGGATTTTGCCATTCTCCAGAACATTTACATGTTCATGAAAAGTAGGAATCAGCTATGGCATTCCCAGAAGATGCTGAGTCAAATTCCTGCTGCACTAATGCCAGTGAGGAGACAATAAATTTCGAACAGAGAAGAATTTAGCCCGTTACGCTTCTCAAACTCACTTTAACCTCAGAATTTAGAAGAAAGACCAAAAGATCAGCAGCATTTACAAGTGGTAGCTGGGTGAAACCATGGGGATAACAGAAAATAATTGTGCAGAGCTTCTGTACCTGAGAATTGTCCTTTAAACCAGCACTTCAAAGAGCCAGGTGTTGACATGAGAGTTTTTATCACAGAATAAATATCGCACTGTGTGCTCTCTGCGTGTGATGTCTTCTCTGCTTGAAAATCCACCAGCTCTGTTGCCTAACAGGTGTTTCAGCTGCCATGCCCCACCCTTTATCCACCACAAATTTAATACAGGTTGTTCTTCCCTGGAGTTCTGTGGTGGCTTTGCAAACTTTGTATGTTCCATATGCCTGTAAAGGTCTTCAGAAAATGTTTTCAGGGCATTTGCATTCATCAGAGAGTTTGAATATTCGAGATTTTAAGATATTTCTGATACTGTAAGCTTTGCAAAAATCCTTTTGGCTGGAATTTTCTGAGTTATCTTTTGATAGGGAAGGCACATTTAGATCCCTCTAGCAGCTTGACCCCTCCCTTAGCACTGGTCTTTGCAGACTTCTGTCCCTTGTCTGCCAAAGTTTCCTTCTCAAGGGTGTTATGACAATTAATGCAATGCAGAATGATTTTACAATGACTGGACAAGAGAGACAAGTGGATAAGTACCAGTTACAAATATACACATTATGCTTCTCTCCTTATTTCTCTCCTGTGTATTTATGCTCTTCTTTTTGGAAAATACCTCCATAGATCTTTAAAACAAGGAGATCTTTAAAACAAGATTATTTTCTCCTGTACCCTCACAGGTTCTCTGCAGGTGTTTTGCCAGTGGTTAATTTATGACACACTGTGAGGTGCAGCATTAAGCCAAAAATAAACTCCTGGCTCTTCACTATTCCTTTGCAAGCACCCTTTTAGTCTAGTTTTAGGAAGATGCTACATATACACAGCAATTCATTTTCCAATCCTAATATTATCATTTTGAATTCAAAAGGGACTCAATTAGTCATCATTACAGTTTAACGGCCTGAAACACTTTAGTGTTAATAAGTACCTCAGAAAGCAAACTCCTATCTCTTCTGGTTTAATAAATTAAGGGAATTTTTCAATAGAAACATTAGAAATTTTATAACAGCAGCAGGTACGAAAATTAAAATTCTCATTACACTCACTTTCTGTAGCTCCACATAATGTCAGGAAATTATGCCCAGGATCTTCCCTGCCTGGGCTAAGGATGATGGAAGGGAATGAATATGCTGTGCATATAATTCTCCCTGATTAATGATAAGAAGAGAGGAAAGTATTTGTGGATTTTCACTCTGTTGTGATGCAAAGGCTGCTCTGGCCCATCTGGAAGGGACTGGAATGTTTTCTTCATTTACACTGAGCTATTTTTTAACAGGAAATGGCAACCAAATGATCATCGTGGCTTTTATGGGCCAGTAGAGCAATCTATTGCATTTCAGATTTGCTTCAGCTCTGTGCAGAGTTTCTCACACACTGGGAGGAAGGTTATGCACTAGGGTAACCTCAGACACATGAATTTCAGTCTGGGAAGGGAAAAAACCCACCAGTCTAGGAAGAAGATACTCAAACTTGACACAGTAAACACAAATATACAGACTTTTTTTTTGCATGGAAGTGATGGCTTGGGGGTATAAATAACAGTGTGAGAGGTCTCTGTCACAGACTCCTGGAATCTCGTTTCGAAAGGATTTATAAAATTAATGCAATCTGTGTTTTATGGTCAGAAACTACTGCATGGCTGTAACTGTTTATGGTTACAACTCAGTGTCTTGGTACATGCTCAGCATGAAATACGAGCAGGGTTCTTTCTTTACACATTTATTGTTTGCAGAATCATGTCCAAATCATGTTACAAGCAATTACACCACAGAAAGCTTGAGTATTTATCTGGTTGTATAGACAGATTATTATATTCTTAGGCTGTAAATTCCTGTTGGTTCACAGGAACCTCTGTGCTCTTCTGGAGGCAGTCAGCTTCCTGCAGACTCCTGAGAATATTAATGTCTCCCACATATGCACAGAGCACATTTATTCAGTGGCACAACTTTCATTTTAATGGACTGGGGGTGCAGAGTGTGCAGTTGCAGGACTGTTCTGTTGAAAGTATCCTTCTTTTAGGAGAGTATCCTTCTCTTCTTTCTTACAGACCAAATTACTGGCGGGAAGGAAAAACTTCCCACCAAGTTCCAAAAATTGTAGCAGAGGGCATGGTAAAAATGATGAGTGCTGAATGCTGATTTTGAGTGAATGTGGATCCAACATTTGTAAACTCATCAGCTAGAAAAATTAAAGCTCTCACATCCATATATTTTAATCCATTCTGTGCTGTTTCACCTTAGACTGAATACTGGAATTGATTGCTTCTATGTATTTAGGAACCTACATGAACTTTGTCATCTCTGAGGACCTCCTGGTCTTGCAGAGATGTTTTAATGAAATCTCTGCAGGATATTACAGACATTGGCCCATTCCACAGGCATGGGTCTGAGGTGCAGAGGGAAACTGTGGCTTGTCTTCACCGAGTTCCTACATGCTGCAATCAATATTTGATTTTTGTGTGCCAACTTGCAATAGGGCACACACAAAAAATATTGTTTAGGCACAATTTAAAAAGCGTTTCAAGCCTGATCCATTGAGCTGGAGTGATTTGGATGGAAAGCAAAGCGCTGCTGTCAGGGATACTCAAAATTTCAGCACCTGGAGTTGGAGTCACTCACTTGAACTCATCACTGTGGGCAGCCCCAGAGCTCTTGCTCAGGGCAGTCACTCTGTCCAGCCGTGCTGGTTTGGACAGAAAAACGTGGGTCTGCTAAGTGAAGACAAACCTCAGTGTGATTTTTCCAAGGGCATTAAAAGAGAAAGGAGCCTGGGTCTTCTGATTCTCACCTGTTTTCTGTCCAATGTGTGAACCTTGAGCTTATGTACAGACATTGCTGAATGATTTTGTACTGCTGCTAACAGACAAGAATCTGATGTTGCGTATTTTTCATTAATGACTAGCATGAATGGGAAAAAAAAAAACCCCAACAATCCCTCCCCTGATGATTTGTGAAGATTTCCCTTCAACAGTAAATATTATCGCTGATGATGTTAATGAAAACATTAGTTTCACAGCATTTGAAGTACTGAAACACTCCACTGTTAACTAGCCTAGTGGGGTTTATGCTAATGTAAAATATAATAAAGTAGAGGCCACTATCTCTTTAAGCTGAAAGAAAGGAAACTTGTTTCTACTTCCAAGGGATGCCTAGTGTGTGCTTATCTAATTGACTGTGTATTTTGTCTAGGTGTTGAGGGAAAGCTAAGAGAATGAAGGCTCTAAATCCCCAGTGGAAGCATGATATGGCGATGCAGTGCTGGTGCTGAATTGCTCTCTCTGATGGCTCTATGGGAGTGGATAGCACTGAGTCTTCATTGCTGGGTTTTAGCAGTTGCTGCTGTCTCGGATCAGCATGCCACAAGCCCCTTCGACTGGCTCCTCTCTGATAAGGGACCCTTCCATCGCTCACAGGAATACACAGATTTTGTGGACAGAAGTCGACAGGGATTTAGCACCAGATACAAGATTTACAGGTATGAAGCAAAGGGAAAGCAATTACAGAGATGCCATCCTTAGAAGTTGTGAATTATCAATAAGGGTTTCCTTAAGGGAAAGGTTCAGCTGTGGGAACAAATCCATAGACACCGAATTCTTTGCTGAAATATATGCAAGGCCGTGTGCAAGGCCACTGTGTGTTATGGAAATGCTGCTTGTGTTGTTTCTGTTTTGTCTGAAGAACTTTTGATAATTGATTGTGTTGCTCTGAAAAACTTTGTTGTTTACTACCCACCTCCACTCTGTCCTGGTGATACAATCAAAAGTGTGCCAGGGGTTCAAACATCACCTTTGGCTGCAGAGGGATCACCTTTGATCATATATCAAAGTTCAGCTGCTTTCCATGTGGCTCTTCAAGACTTAAGCTGAGGCTTTAAGTATGAAATTGTGGCTCTGCATATGCAGCTGCCAGAACAGACTTCACAGTACAAAGGAGAGCATTTCAAAAGTGACTCAAAAATAATGTTAGTTCATGCCAATGCCCCCAAAAGGGGGGGTTCTCTTCCCCCAGGAATTGAGTGATAAGAGCCACTGTGAATTTTGACAGAGGTTGCAGGTGTTTGGTCCATCACAAATCTCAGCATTAGGCTGTCCCAATTCAGGCCAAGAAAAGAAAAAAAAACGGGGGAAGACTTCAAAAGTGTAGGTCTGCTTGAGAGTTTGGGCTTTGCTGTGGAATTGCTTCAATGATATGTGTGTAACCTGTGAGTCTCTGCTCTTCTGAGATGGCGCTGGTGAAATATCTTCTCGAACACCAGGATGGGTGTAACTCAGTGATATTGGCATCCAATATCATCAGGGACGTGGGATGGAAAATGGGAGCTCAGTCTGACATGAGTGACCTAATGGCAAATAGGCAGAAGGGGACAAATGAGAGATGAAAGACTGAGAACATAAATCTATAAGCAGAGTCACTTTTCACTTCAAAAAGACGAAGATGTGACAGATCCCTCCCAACAGCCAAAAGGAAGTGGGGCAGGAGGGCAATACAGGGCAGATTTTCAGCTGCCCATCCTACAAACACAGACCATATTGGTATGGGAGGACACACTCTAATTTCACTGAAAACCACAGAAGAGTTGGTGCAAATGTCATACCTGTTTCAGGCTGTTATTACCCAGTGATATCCAGTCCTTTAGAAAGGGGTAAGATATGCCTATACGTATATCACATTTAGTTCAGTGTCCAGTGGCCTGTGACAAAAGTGCTGCCCTCAGCGTGTAAAGATTTTATTTCAGAGGAGTTTGCTTTATTTTCCTTTCCCAAATGCATGCAGCAGAGGGCACTCTGTTGCAGGTCAATTTTGCAGTGGGCTGCTTTGCCATATACGGGGAAATTAAACACATTTTGAAAATAAAGTGTGATTTGGAAATATGCTTGATGAAGTGGCTTGTCTTAACAGAACAGCATTGCCCAATATTTACTGCATTTTAAAAGCCAGCTGTCAGGACCAATAATGTAAAGCCAATAATGCAGAGACTGAGGCAGCATATTTTATTCCCATTATTCTGTATTAGTCAAAACTGAACTGAAATTATCTTGCTAAAACATGAAAGATGGAATTGTATTTCATGTGAGCTCTTACAATCAGGTCCTTGAGAATTTTTCTCCTCTCAGCCATCATTACAGCAACACTGTTAAGTTTCACAGATCTGTAATCACATTGCTAATATTTATTTGGGTTTGTGCATAGGTTTCAATTGACTTTAATTTACACGATCCCACGGAAAATGTTTCTCATGTTCAGTTCCACTCTCTGCCTATTCCCTTCAAGCAGTGAGCCAGGAAGTCAAAAGAGGCACAAGCTGTGCTTTTTTTGATTCAGCCCTCCAAAACCAAACCTTATTGTGAAGTTTCCCTGTAAAATATGGTCCCACCAGCGAGTGGTGCAGAGCACCATGACCTCGTTACATGCCACACACTGTGAATTTAATCCCTGCTGCTCTTCAGTGAGCTTTCCCAGGCTGTAGGACTTGGAGCCTAATTGTCTCTTCATTCCCTCACCTCTCTTTTACCTAATGGAAATGATCCCTGGGGGTCAGGTCCCTATTTAGAGGGAGAGGTAAGGAAGAGGAAAACACCTGCCTGCAAGGACTCAGCCGTTTTAACAAGGGAGAAAAGTGCTAACAGGACCCCTCCAGCCCCTGAGCTCTTCACTTCAGCCCTTGAACCACGCACCTGAGACCTGATGTTTGAAGTTTAAGCATGAAGGGAAGGCTTCCTCCTTCATTTTAGATCCATGCCAGGTCAATATCCATGGGGCCGAGGATGAGCGAGAAGTGTAGGGTGAGGCACTCCGGGGGATTGTGTCCCATTTGAACCCTTCCTGGCAGGATGTTGGTAGCACAGTGGGGTCAGACAGGAAATGACTGGAAACCCTTTTTCTACATGGCACAAATATGGCAAGTAGGCTTGCTAAAGTTGTGCCTCTTCTGGGGAAGGGGCTGGCTCCAGAAGAACTGATGGGGCTTTGAGCTGTAGCAGCTCTCCTCCTGTGTCTCCAGACCCATAGCATCCAAGCAAAAGAGATGACCAATTGTATCTCTCTGCCAAATCCCATCAAGTCCTGCTGCCTGTGGGAACCAGCTCAGGATGACCAAGCCTCACGCTGGGAGTGTTTGTCTACAGCTAACAGGGATGAGATGGCTTTAATCAAAATAACATAAACCCAGCAGTGGGTTGCACGCATTCCATGCCCTGGTTTAAGGTGTGTAGCAGGAGGTTTCAGCAGGAGTCTGCTGTCTGATTTTTGCTTTCCAGCAATGGAACAATTATTCAGTGGCTAGAATGATATTCTGATTTCCCCTCCCTCTGCAGTCTCAGGAGAGGCAGTAATGATGTGGAAAAAAAACCCCAATCTCAATGGAATCTGTAATATCCCTAAGATTTTATTTCATTCCCTCATTAATAACATTCTCTATTTTAATCAAAACCATATTAAAAAGCAGAGAATACATGTTATTCTGCTTTTGGTTACATCAGGTAATGCATTTTTCTGTAAATACTGAAGTTACAGGTACAAAGGCTTTTCTCTTGTACCACTGTTTGACACTGGTTTGAAAGGGATCAAGGTCACTTACTGCAGGCCCATGAAGGATAGAGAATGATTCAAATCAGATAACAGGACAGAGAACTGGAAAAGTACCCAGTAAAGAGAATAAAAAAGAATATTAAAGTGGAATTTAGTTGAAGGAAATAATTGTCATTATTTCTCAGCTATTGAGTAAAACACTGTTGTGGTAATTCTTCCATTTCTGTCACTTTGCGTGGCAGGAGACAGACTGATTTTAAAGTTTAATTTCACATATGGCAATTGTTTTAATAATACTCAGTAGGCTTACTTTTTTCAGCTCTTGTTTTACATAACCCGTTTCCATTTAAAATATATGTAGTCAAACTTTCAGCCTAAAACAAGAAAATTGATCACTCAGTGGATGGTGTGCTAGAATTTCTATTTTCATGGAATCACAAACTGGTTTGTGTTGGAAAGGACCTTAAAGATCACCCAGTTCCCATGGGCAGGGACACCTTCCACTAGCCCAGGGTGTTCTAAGCCCTGTCCAACCTGGCCTTGGACACTTCCAGGGATCCAGGGGCAGCCACAGCTTCTCTGGGTACCCTGTGCCAGGGCCTGCCCACCCTCACAGGGGAAAATATCCAATCTACATTTACCCTTTTTCAGCTTAAAGCCAAGCTGCCTGTTCGTATAAAGCAACAGCTTTGTATCCACACCCTCTGGTCACTGTAAACAAGTGTTCATCTGACCACTGATCCATTATAAATTGTAGGGATGAAGCCAAGGATTTGCACCAAGGAACACACTGATCAACTGAGCCCAGTTTCTAATAAGAGGTCTTAACTTCAGCATATTTTTTTAAAGCATCAAAGTTAGGTTTTTTCTCTACCTCCATGCCTGGCTTTCGTAGCATAAAACAATCATGTGATAAAACCAACTGGTGTGTCAACTGTGGGAATGTTCCAGTAGGAAAATCATCTGCTACTCATATTTTATTCATTAAATTTCAGTTATGTTTGAGGGCAAACAAGCTGACTGTCCCCAAGGCCAGGAGTGTTCAGTGTTACAGGACAGAGCTGAAAGAGACAAATGTATATGAAATAATGTTTTGATCTGATACTGCAGAACACTAAATAATTACAAGTGGTGCTACTGACATTGTTATAAGCTGGAAGTGGTGATTGTGTGGCAGTGTTCTATTCCCTCTAATGCTTCAAAGGGAATACCCTCCTGCAGGAAATTTAATAATTGCCACTGTTTTTGGTGGTATTCATGGTCACTGATCTATGAAGAAAAACACCAAGAAAGCACCTAAAAATGGTGCTAAAAACCTCTTGATTCATGGGAATGCTATGTCAATGTTTCATGGAAGGTGGCTCCCGTGGTTAGCATCAAAAAGTATTTTGGCAAGGAAAACCAAGTTTATAATTTGTTATTTAATACACAAAGGGTGTGCTGTGCCTCTTATGTAAATCAGCTACCCAGACAAAGGAATTTAAATCCAAACAGAATGAGATGAGAGGTTACCAGGATGGAAAGAGTGATTGTGAAATTATGCAAAGAACCTACATTGTATCAGAAGAGGTAATTTCTACAGAGATAGGGAAGTATTCATGCTATCAAATAAGGTCTTGAGGAAATCTCCTCAGGGATACTGTGGAGTTATGTTGAAGGAAAATGATTTAAACCCTGAAACAGATGTGAAAAATCAGGGGAAGAAAGAGCCTCACTCTTTCTTTTAAGGTGGAAATACTTGGAAATACTTATGGGGGAAAAAAAAGAGAGCTGAAAGAGGATACAATTCCTGTCAACAGAACATGTATTATAAAGTGAGATGAGCTATCTAAAACAAAGCCATTGCTGTCTTAAAACCAAATTGATATAAACAGGCTATGATTAAATTTTGGGTTGGTTCCTTAGGAAAGGTTCCTAATCATGAAAGAAATTCTGGGACATACAAAGTCACAGAACCTTCCCAATCCTATGACTGGGAGGACAGGGTTATAAGATATGATGCAGATGAAAGTGGATGAAGTTTTAGTGACCACTGACATCCCTTTGGGGCAGCTACACCTAACAAGTGCCCAATACCACTCTGCACAAGGGAAAAAAAAAGGAATCTCCTGAAGTTGTGAGTAGCTCTTGGCAGCATGGTATTCATGTGGCTTAAGAAAATTCCTTTAGAGGTTGTTTGAAAAGGGATTGCATTCATGGACAGCTGCAAAAATAGGAGCATTGGAAAATAATGCTATCAGGTTAAAGATGAGAACACATTGGGTTCCTCTCCTATGTTCTGAATCCTCTGGTGACTGAACCCATTGGGCAAAGTGAGCAAGACTCAAGACTGGAACAGGACACTCACTAATATCTTTCAATCCTGTGTGTGAACTTCAGTAGGGCCAACATTAGTTGGTTTTGTCATTCTTTTATTCCCTATCAAAATATTTTAGCCCACAGTTCTTACGAGACTTCTTGACATGTGTGGCTGAGAGTGTTAACAAAATCCTAGGGGCTTCAGTTGTGCAGGTACACAATATGCCCTGAATTATAATTTTCACTCCAGTGTATGGTCTGGAATAACATTTCCTCGTGCTCTTCCCGAGGTAGACTTGAACTGATTCATTTGGAATTTCAAAGCGTGGAGAAGAACTAATAAAGGTCCTCGAACAATGGTTTTCAACACAGGTGTTCTGTGAAATGGAGATGACACCACACCTTTCTAATGTCCAAGGGGATGATTTTTGGTGCTGCTATTTCCCATGCATTTTGACCACACTCTAGAAATCAGCATCACTGGCATGTTTTTGGAAGGGCCCATTTGGTACTGATCGAGTGTTGGAGCTGTTGCTTCTTTCCAGCAAAACTGTTTCTTTGGAAATTAAGATAGGAGCTCATTGCTCAGACACTGCTCAGGAGCTCACTTTCCTTGACAGAAAGCATCACTCACAAAGCCCATAAAGGGTGAGGGAAGTGGAAGGGGATGTGTCAGGGAAAGGAGTGAGGCAGATTAAGCACTGCAAAAGTCGAGGCAAGAACTGGGCTGTAGTCACCCAGCTGTAGTGGGTGACTGTGGGGTGGCTTCCAACATTGCCTGCAGCTCTCCAGACCCTTTGTGTGCCCAGTGTCACTGCTGAGCCATGGAGATCTGGGGTCACCACACACCAAAGAGCAGCAGGTGTATCTCCCACAGCTGCCAGAGCAGTAAGGAATAAACAGCGGGAATGTTTCTCTCTGCCTTTCCCAGAAATTCACTCCCTCTGCTTCCTTTAGGGGATATTCCATTCAGCTTGGTGGATAAAATGCATGGGAACCAGCTGAATCACCCCAGAATGCTTCCAAAAGGCTAGGCTGGGGAGTGCACCAAGTCCTCTTTTTAAATCCAGGGGCTGGCAGGCTGGTAACAGGGAAGAGCATCCCAAAGAGAGTTTTTGGGATTGGGAGTTGATAAATTTCCACTACAAAAATAATATTTGTAGCCCAGTACATTTTTAAGAATGTCTAAATTTGAAAAACATCAATGAGTTCAGTTTTGGATTGTGATACACTTCAACAGCCTCTCTTATTCTAGTTAGCTGGGCATAAAAAGACATGACACCAGTTAAATAACTAGGTTTGCTGAAAATGCTTGAATAAGGACATACCTGAGCAAAATTAAAGCTTTAGAAGAACATATTTCCAGGTCAAGCAATACCTGCATAACGTCCCCCAGAATCATTGAATTTCCATCCCTTTGTTCCAAATGCAAATCCTTTTCATAGGAAAGCAATTCTTTTTAAATTTTAGAGCCTAAACACATATCAGGTCACAATGCTTTACAATTAGCAATTCCTGTTATCAATAATATATTAGTTTCTTGGTCTTTATCCAGGGGATTCTCTGGAGGGTATGTGCTTGTGAAAAAGTGGAAACAAAGGAAAATTTAAACCGAGAAGCCATGCATACATAACAGAAAACGTAAGAACATGTTTCCAGATTAATTATAACCAGAGCTTAGTTTAGTTCAGCCAGAATATTAGGGGATGGACAGGTCCCTAGACTAGAGGTTCACAAAGGTGGAGGAGGGTTTGGCTATCTCCAGTAGCACTGGGAGAACCAGGGAGCTCCTCAGATGGATATCAGAGACATGAGAGGTGCAGAAGACAAAGACTGGACACTTGTTTACGTCTGTGTTCACAATCCCAGTCGTGTAAGGGGTTTATTTACCCCAGCTGGGAGTATCTCCACATGCATGGATAAATGATATCTCCATGGGCAATAAGGGAAGAGTCTGAGCTCTCGTGGGTACTTGTGGCCCAGGAAAAGGGCAGACAGAAATGAGGGCTCGGAGGTGGACAGGGAGATAGGCAGGCAGTTCTGATTCCCAAAATGACCCTGTCTTTCCAGCTCTCTTACACCTGTGACCCAGTGCAGCAGGGAAGTCATCTGCTCTGGGCAAAGGAAAGCTCTTTTTACTCAAGAGCAAAGGAGAAATCAAGTTAATTTTTGAGGATGATCCACAATATCAGCCCTCGGTCCTCCTTTGAAGATCTTGGAAAAAAGGCTGCATCCCTGGCAGTGTCCAAGGCCAGGCTGGACAGGGCTTGGAGCAGCCTGGGACAGTGGAAGGTGTCCCTGGCCATGGCAGGGAGTGGGACAAGATGGGTTTTAAGGTCTGCTCAAACCCAAACCATTCTGTGAATCTCTGAAAAGCGTCACAGACCCTGAAGAAAAAGTGTATTTTTAAGGGACTCTGGCTTCCCACAGAATCTCGCAGAACGTTCGGAATACCACAACTGATCTACCAGAGAGCCCAATCCTCCAGAACTCAGAGGCCTCTAAGGTGTTCTGCCAGGGACCAGACTCACACCGACCCCATATCCCCTCACTCCACTTGGCTGGTTCAGGATCAGCCTCCTGGGTTGTGAAGCAAGGGTGGAGTTCCTCCTGGTGAGACACAGCAGCACTGGGCAGGGTGCTGGGGAGCAGTGATGGCTGTGCCAGCAGCACTAGGAGCTTGACAAGAACACAGGCGTGTTTCAGCTTGGCAACAAAGGAGAATATTGATGCCAAGATTGCCTTCTGTATATACATACTTATTTTTTTTTTCATAACACACTGCAGGAGTCTGTGTTTTGACAATCTCTTTGTATTTCTCCTTATTTGCTTGGTGTATTTAATCAAAGATCCTAAAGAAACTCAAATGGCAAGGAGAAGAGCAAATCTTATTTTTTGTAAACATTATTATAATCTATTTCTAGAATATAGCCTCTTTCAAAATCTAATATTTTAAGGATAATTATTAGATCAAACTTCCTACTGATATGTTTCCCAAGAACAAAGAACATTTATTTGGAGAATATGGTGTGTCATCATTTCAGTTAGTGAGTTCATGAATCATTTAAGTTGCCCTAAAAAAATTAGTATAATAGAGGCTGTAACTTAATGGTTTCATGCAATCACTGAAGTAGTGTAAAAGCTGTTTAACACTAATAACAGATACATTCTTCAGTCAGCAGGGTAGTCTGTCAGGATTTTGTGCATGAAATCAGGTCATTTTCATTAATTCTTTGAAGATTTTTCGTTAGTTTGGTCTTTGTTCTTTCATTTGCCCTTCCTTTTCATTTTTGTTTCAGTATCCCTGCTGGTACTATCAGTGATGCTCTAGATGTAGAGGATATCAAACACTGATGACTTTCATAAAGGAGTAAACAATTACCAAGTCTTCTTTTAGTTCCTGAAGTAAAAAGAGAAAGATTTTTTATTTTTTTTTTTTTTAAATTACCTGAATCAAATTCTCTGTGCTTTTGTTTTAGCCCCCATGTTGTTGTTTTCTCTTACTGCTGCTAGAGTCTCAGAACAGAATGGCTTTCAGGTTTTTCTTTTTGACCATATGTTAAGTCTATACGGGTGGCACGTTACACCTCACACAGAGAAAAATAACCCAGCAGCACAGAAACCTTCTCTGTATAAAAAGGCAGTGGTATTGATTGGAATGTGTGATTCTTTGTACAGAAGGGCACTTGTGCCTCTCCCACGCAGAAAAAGAACAACTGACACCGAATGTGCTCACTCAAGAATTTCTGTCATTTTCTTCTGCTACCGTTAAGTGAAGGTCGTGGTCAATACCTCTGGATCCAAATCTTAGTGGTGTTCTAGCTTGGATTGATTGATTCTACAGGTTTTCACAGTCATTATGCTGGTTGTGATTTCTTTTTTTTTTACTTGTAGCTACAGATTCACTCCAGCAGAGACCCTTGTGAAGAAAAGCAATGCTTCAAAATAATGTCTCGTGGCTCGATTCTGCCTAGAATCCCAATATGATTGTTATGGATAACAGTGTTCTTAAGGTCATTAATGGCTCTGTATCTCGATTCATCTTCTGGTACTCTCAATTTCTACTTTATTTATGCAGCTTGAGAAGAGAAGATATTGTTACTGACCAGACAATTTGATATATACAGAGCTCTGCAAAATGCACACGCAGAGCACACCAGCAATTTAGAAGTTGTGTATGCAGGTCTCGTGTGCATCCAAGAGATGGAATCTGGCTTTGAGGAGTGAATGCTAATTTCTCGAGGGAAAAGCACATATAGAGGTTTTGACTTATGTGAGTAACATAATTTAAAACCAAAGCAGAAGAGACACCCTACCAAATATTCAGAAAGATGGCAGAATCCGAGACCTGAGGAAATGTAGTTGATTAATAATGATTAAAATAAATGTTTGTGCTTCAGTTATTTCTGAACTATATCCTTATAGTGCCTGAACTGTAACTAATAGAGTTTTCTTACCTATATCCTGACTGTTAGCAGTAGGATTGGATGTTTTACTAGGAACTCAAATACAATATAATCTTTGCTCTTGATAAATATCCTCTAATAACAGAAAGTAAACAAAGACATCACTTGATTATCAAGTCACATCTAATTGTATTTTGTTTAAACTGCATCTTTAGCCATTTACATAAAATACTGGCTACAGATTGGAATAATAATACTGAAGGCTAAACCTTGCACAGCATAAGCAATCTGCTAACCTGAATTAACAGAATGTAGCCTTTTGTCTACATTTCATGTCCTTAACCGTGCAAAATAAATTTAAAAAATAATTAATAAGTTTGAGTGATTAAAAATGAAGGACTTTTAGGGAGGTCTCTTGTTGTGAAGAGCTGTTCATTTCCATTTTCCTGTTGTAAAACAAACACTCTACTGGTGATGCTCAAGTGGCTGTGACTGAAGGGAAAACTGGGGGTGAGATTGAGCTGTACAGGAGGTTCCCGAGTTCAGGAATCCATCCAGAAGCCCTGAGCCTCATCACACTCCAGAGGCCCTCGGGAGCTATTTGATTCCCTTGAAGGCAGAATGGCACTGCAGAAAGTCCTCAGCTAATCAGAGAGATGGGCAATCACCAACCATATGGACTTTAACAAGGAAGGTGCTGCACCTGGGACAGGGCAACCTTGGCTGTGTGTATGGGCTGGGGAGGCAGAGGCTGGAGAGCAGCTGAGGGNGGAGGGGATTGTCCTGCTCTGCTCTGCTCTGCACTGGGGCAGCCTCACCTCGAGTCCTGGGGCCAATTTTGAGTGCCATGATATAAAAAAGATACTCAACTATTAGAGAGCATCCAAAGGAGGCTTCCTCAAGGGAAGCCTTTACAAGGAGTCACTTTGTCTGTTCACCTGGAGGAGACTGAGGGGAGATTAATGGCAGTTACCATTTCCTTGTGGGGGGAAGAGGAGAGACAGACACTGATCTCTTGTCTCTCATGACCAGGGAACAGGACTCATGGGAATGGCCTGAAGTCGAGTCAGGGGAGGTTTAGATTGGGTATTAGGAAATAGTTCTTCCCCCAGAGGGTGCTGGGCACTGCCCAGGCTTCCCAGGGAATGAGCACGGCCCCAAGGCTGCCAGAGCTCCAGGAGTGTTTGGACAACACTCTCAGGGACAGGGTGGTATTGTTTGGGTGTCCTGTGCAGGGCCAGGAGTTGGACTGGATGATCCTTGTGGGTCCCTTCCAAACTGGCAGACTCTGTGATTCTGTAATGATGCTTTTGGTAGCAAATCACAAGGCTTGATAAATTAGAATAAGGGGAAAACACCTAGAGTGTGGTGCTTGTTAATTTCCTGATTAGAACCCAAATATTGGTGATTACAGTGAGAATGAATCGGTGTGAATATGAATGCATGTGTTGATCTATATTCACGAGTGTATATTTCTGTACACCTGTATGTATGTGTGTGCTTTTCTCTGTGTAGAGATATGTGTATATATACATACATAAATAGATAGATATGGATGAGTTAAATGAATTAGCTTAATGATTCACATTTTTGCAGTGAGAAGAATATTGTTCCTTAGCAAGAAAAGCTTATATCCTCTGCAGTCTGGTGTCTGAATTGGAGCCTTTGGCCAAGACATTAATGAAGTTTGCTATGGACATTTGCTCATGAATCAGACATCCAGAAAATCTTTGTAACCGTGGCAGTGCCAAAAGATCTTTCCTGATTAGATCCTTGTATTAAAATGCCTGTGGCAGGAACATTCTGTCAGATCTTGCTGCATCTTCTCATGCTTTTGGTCAACTCTAGATTACGCCTTAAACTTATCCATTAATTTTTAGCTGTGGCTACAATAGAAGACTCCTAAGAATCTGTAACTGACATTAGCATGAAACTTCTTTTTCTTATGGGGGCTACTATGACTTTGCTCCATTTTTTTCTCTGTCTTTCCATGTGATTCTGGATGTAGTTAATAAAATTAACCTTGACAACACAGAAAAAAAAATAAGTGGCTACAGAAGCTCTTAATTTAAATCCCAGTTTTCCATAGATTCCTTGTGTGATAATGTCATGGGAAATTCATATGTGATAGGTTTTCCACCTGTATCTTCATTTCTGGATCCACCCTGTGCTCATGTGTTGAAGGTGCTAAGAGCTGTCAATATATGTTTGATAAATATTACAACTGGCGCACAACTCCAAACTTCCAAAGAATCTGAAAGGAGTTGGTGCTGAGTTCAGTGCCCAGGCTGGGAGGCCAAGTTATGACTAACAGCACATGTGTACAACTCAAAACCTGGATCTAGAACCATCTTTTCACATGCCTCTCCAGAGGCTCCCTAGCATCTGTTCCATTAGCAATTCCCACAAAATTCCCTCAAGGACTGCTTTGTTCCTTAGACACCTTTGCCTTTTCTCTTTTTTTTTTTTTTTCTTATTTTAGTTGCCTTTGAAATTTGATTTTCCTTTTAGCAGAACTATTTCTCATGCGGTTGACTTCAAAGGTGCATCTGTTTGTTCAGGATTTTGCCTGATGAGGTAATGGTTATGTCTATTTTTACTGCTGACTCCTCGACCTGGATGAGCACAAATGTGTGTTTGTTTGCTGGTTCTGATGTAGCAGTTCTGTGTGACTTGGGTATGTGTTTCCAAACCATGAAAGAGTGTTAGAAATCAGTATAATACATCAAAATCCCAGACAAACTCTCTATTCTTTTGGAGAGACAAAAACAATCAAAAAACCAAAATAAGCAATCAAAGAGTTAAACTTTTCTTTTTTTTTTTTACAGTGATGGTCATTTTCCCATTCTATGAGATTGGTACAACATGGATAACTTAAAAAGGAATTTTAACCATAGTCATCCATTGGAATTTAGAGATAATTAACAAGAACACTTAAACTTAAAATGTTGTGAAGTAGGACATTAAAATGAAAGAAAAAGATTGTACTTCTACTTTTAAAAAACAATTCTATATTTATGGGGAGACAAAATTAGATATACAATTTATAAGTGACACTTATTGCACTCTATTTCTCTTCTCTTCCAAACCATGAGTGGGTTTGCAAGATGTTATGTGGTTGTTGACAGCAATAAAACAGTCTTCATGTAGTATTTATGCTAAAACAAAGTGGGACTTGGCAAGTTCCTACACCACAAAAACTGAGGTCACAAGACTCCTGTCTTTAATTCAGCTTAAATCCTTGGAAATTCCTGTGTAAGGCTGATATGCATGAGTTAACATTCCTCTCTCCCTCAGAAGAATTAGTTCTGTCACAGTAACTGAATAAAACAGTAGGGAAAGGTCCATTTTATTTAAGCAAACTTGGTAATATGTCAGGATTTAGTCAGGGAACAGAACTTTTGAGAGCGGGTAGGGTGGAACAGAGAAATTACCATTATTGTAATGTGTATTTGGTAATACACATCACCAAATGAATTTGTGGCTGATAGCTCTGTCTGAACAGTGTTGTATCTGAGATAAGGTGGTTTGTGGTACTGACTTCTCAGCGGGTTTTTAAAAAATTTCAGAGAAAGGCTGGAGAAAAGCAAGTTCTTTTTAACTTGCCTTGAATTAAAGAGTTAAACCCATTTCTAAGAGAAGTCCTGTAACTTCTCAGGAGAAAGCCTTGCTGAAAGAATGTAAATATGCTTTCCTTGACCAATGAAATGTTTTCTCTCTGTCTTGTCGTGCATTCCTTCGGACTGTGCTGGACAGACACAGACACACAGTCAGACGGATAAGCCCTCGAGCTGAACCTGGCTGGAGGAAGAGAAAGATTTGCTCTGTTTTCTTGATATGAATAAATAAGCCTTCTGATCTTCAATCTATGAACATGAGTTGTTTGTGGAAAGGCCCCGGAGAACAGGGCCATGTCATTTCTACAGTGGTTTTATCCTCGTGAAATATGCATTTCCCAGTTGAGAAAAAAAAGCTCGTGCTCTGCTTCTTCTGTTGTGATGTGACACCATCCTGAAAAGTGATAAAAAGTCAGTAATTTCAGAAGGAGCTAGCCTGGCAAGAAGCATCCCTTACAGCTAGAAAAGAAAGGAAGATGATGGTAACCATCCCATGATGGAAAGGCCGCTGGAGAGATTGCCTGCTAACAGAGGAGGGCAACGAGGCTGGTGAGGGTCTTGGAACACAAGCCCTGTGAGCAACGATTGAGGGAGCTGGGGATGTTTAGCCTGGAGAAAAGGAGACTCAGAGGTGACCTTATCACTCTCTACACCTCCCTGAAAGGTGGTTGTGGTCAGGTGGGGTTGGTCTCTTCTACCAGACAGAACAACAGGACACAGTCTCAAGCTGTGCCAAGGGAGGCATGGGTTGGATATTAGGAAAAACTTTTTCATTGAAAGAGTAATAAAGTACTGGAATGGTCTGCATGGGGAGGTGGTGGAGTCACCATCCCTGGAGGTGTTTTAAAAAAGCCTGGACATGGCACTCGGTGCCATAGTCTAGTTGAGGTGTTAGGGCATGGGTTGGACTCAATGATCTCAGAGGTTTCTTCCAACCTGGTCATTCTGTGATTCTGTGATTTTGCCCACTGTGACGTATGGTCAACAAATGTGAAAATAGTTTTAAAGTGATTTGTGGCTTAATATATCTGGAAATGGGTGAAACTCATTTGAGGATGTACAGTAAGTTCAGAAATTTGCCTGTAACACTTCCCTAGATCTGTAACACCTACTACCAAAATGCTGATGCATGACTGCCACTTTTTAGGAAACCAGGTTAAATCAAATCTAGAAACAGACTAAATGGGAAAGATGCTATTCTTGACTGGTGAGGACCACTAAAAAAAGCACCACAGAACCATAAAAATCACAGAATGGTTTGGAAGAATCTTAAAGTCTATCCCATTCCACCCCCTGACATGAGCAGGGACACCTTCCACCAGCCCAGGCTGCTCCTAGCCCCATCCAACCTGGCCTTGGACACTTCCAGGGATCCAGGGGCAGCCACAGCTTCTCTGGGCACCCTGTGCCAGGGCCTGCCCACCCTCACAGACACTAATTTCCTTTTAATGTCTAATCTAAACCTACTCTCTTTCAGGAGGTGGAACATTTGTGGGACATTTCTATTCTTGACAAGTAATGTCACAGCTGCATAGACTGAACTTTTTTTTTTTTTTTTCATATACATCTCTAAATCTTCCCCCCTGCCCCCCTCAAAAAAAGGACAGATTTATTTCTGTTTAGAGAAATGAAACAAAAATTTAGTGAAATCTCATCATTTTTGTTTTAGGGGTGGCTTTCATTATTCAAGCAATCAGATAATATTACCAGTTTTCCTCTGCACATTTACTACTAATCAACATAGTTCTCCACAGTTTATAATTTCATGAGATATATCACTGAATATTTGACCTGTTTGGTCTTAGCAAAATGCTCAGTGGAAGGTGGCCTACAAGACATAACTTGGAATCAAAACAGCCCCTATGTTTTCTCCTTGCTGAGTTAAATTATTCTCTGGCCACAAGGTTTGGTGATACCTTTTAGTCAATGCTGAAAAAGTGAGAAAGGAGCTAAATGAATGACTTAGTTACAAATGCCTCAGGCAAAGACACTCATGCTATTTACCCTTTGGCTGTTACCAGCTCTTGAAAATAGGGAATCATTCTATCTCTGTAACAACATTATGTAAAAATGACATGACCTGTGAATTAGTCTTGTGGGGTATTAAAGTATCTCAGATGAGGTAATCCACTTCTAGTTAAAGCAGGGGGGCTGAACTGACAAACTGCAGAAATTTCTGGGTCTAGACTAGCATGAAATGCTATGTTGATCTTCATTGTAAATTGACAGGCATACACGGAAATATATAGAAGTATAAATGTGTCCACTGTGGACTTGATGCTGAGACTAATCCAGCAAAAGGATTAGGATTTGGGATTTATTTAACTCCTTTCTAACACAAAGAGCGATGATGTTTTTGTCACTGACAGCAAATGGTGGAATTTGGAACAGTAGTACGGAGATTTAATTCCCCTGCTGTGAAATGAGGAATGGTCATGCTCTTCACAGGCAGAAGCAGAAGGGGAAGGCAGAAGCCTTCACAACCAGTGTGTTCAAGGACTACACATTTACTTTTTATGAGATCAACTACTACTCAGTCCAGTAGAAAAAGATTGAGGTGCTGGAGGGTTGGAAGGGCCTGCAGAGGGACCCAAACAGGCTGGATGGATGGGCCAACACCAGTGGTGTGAGGGTCAACAAGGCCGAGTGCCAGATCCCTACACTTTGTCCACAATTGATGCCAGGATGACTTTTTTGTCTTTTCTTTTATACTCCTCTTATATGCCCTTTTATATAGTTTGATGTATTCTCAGTGCTTCTAGCCCCACACTTGTACCTCCCCAAGGCTGAGAACTCAGCTCAGCCCCACAGCACCGTTAAACCAGGAGAGCAAACATCCTGGGAGCCCCAGACACCAAGGGCCTCTCCAGAACACATTTGGGAACCTCAGCCAGGCCCAGCCAGGGGGAAGGTTCCTCACAACGAGGGCTTCACTCCAGCCTCTCCCTGGGGGATCTTTGATAGATGTGCTAATTAGCAAGGCTTATAATTGTGTGCATTTCAGTGTGTGGGGGACAGTGTGTGCATTTCAGGGCATTCCACCTGGCCCAAGTGCTGCACCCAGGGATCCTGAAATAAATACTGAGGTAAAAGCCCTTTTTCCCCATAAACCATTTTTTTGCTTTTAATTTTANCCAGAGAGACCTTGAGGGGCTGGAGTGTGTCCAGGGCAGGGAACGGAGCTGGGAAGGGCTGGAGAATTCCTGAGCGAGCTGGGAAAGGAGCTCAGCCTGGAGAAAAGGAGGCTCAGGGGGGACCTTGTGGCTCTGCACAACTCCTGACAGGAGGGGGCAGCCGGGGGAGGTCAGGCTCTGCTCCCAGGGAACAGGGACAGGAGGAGAGGGAACAGCCTCAGGCTGGGCCAGGGGAGGCTCAGGGTGGATATCAGGGAAAATTTCTTTACTGAAAGGGTAGTCAGGCCCTGGCACAGGCTGCCCAAGGCCATAGTGGAGTCCTCATCCCTGGAGATGCTCACCAGGTGTGTAGATGTGGCACCTGAGGACATGGGTTAGAGGTGAACATGGTGCTGAGTTGATGGTTGGACTTGACAGCCTGAGAAGTCTTTTCCACCGTCAGCAATTTTGTGATTGTATGGTTTCTCTAAGGTATTTCCAGGTTGGTTGAACGCCTTTTTCATACCAAACAGAAATTTAAAGCATCATTTTCACTGAAGTCAGTCATGTAATTAACTGTTTACTGAAAAGAAATAAAACTTTGAGAATATGTGTGAATACATGTATGCAGATTTTGGAACCAATCATGAGGCAGAGAGGATGTTAGACACACACTCTGTGTTCCATCTGAAGTAGTTAGTACTCATTTCTGTTTTCAGCCATTTTGAAAACAATGATAAGTTTAAATGAGCAGTTTCACCTCCTCTTTGTCATTTTTTTCCAATGTGCTCATGTCATGCTGTGTAAGTTTTGTCAGGGTGGTGGTATTTGTGAAAGGATTAGGTTTATTCTGTATCTCTTTCCACTCTGGTGCCAGGTGTATTTGATGGTTCAAGATGATTATTTAAATTTCAAATCTGGCAAATCAGAGAGTAACACATTCCTTGCTATCTGATAATACCCTGAAAAGCAAGTGGAGCTCACCATTCCCATTTTACTGCAGTGCTTGTTCCTACTTTTTTCTTTAATTATTTTTTATTCTAATTTTCCCCTGCGCCATTGCCATCCCACAGTTGCAGTTTGCAATGGGAAAAGTGATTGAATATTACAGGATGGAAACTATCCAGTTATGCTTTTGCTAAACTGGAGAAGCTGGTCAGATGTGTCAGATGAATAGCACATATTCTGATTTTCCAGTTATGTATTTAACTGGTTTTGTAGGATGGGTGCTACTCAAGTGTGAAATATTCTTCTATCTCACTGCTAAAGCACAGGGCATTTTATGTTTCCACATGCTTTGTTTTCATGATAAGGTACTAATAAAAGTAAGGTAACAAAGCTGGCTGCGGTTTTTGTATTAGTCACTAATAGAAAGTGGCCCATGTAATTTCTTCTAGATGCTAACCCACCTCTTGCTGTCAATATAGACACAATTCACCAATCAGCAGCAATAAAAGCTCTTCAATTGCGCATTTTTGTTGCAAATATTTCTAAGTAAGCATGTCCAAAGCATAAAAAGCACAATTAAAATCTATAATTCAACAATCTGGGTCCATTGATAGAAATACAGCCACATTTAAAATGAGCTTTAACAGTTTAATAGCTCTGTGCTTCAAAGAAAAGTAGATTAATACAAATAGCCTGCAAGGAAAGATAAAGGTTCAGATCTCAGCAATCTGTAAAACTTTGCATTTCTATGGAATCCCATTTCAGGCTGCACAAATAAAGTTAAGAGGATGAGTAAACTTACTGCACAGAATATTTTGTTATCCTAACTATTGTTGCTCATTGAATTAAATGTGATCATTCTGCTGAAGTTCCATTTTTGCTTCATATTCCTCATGACACAGATATGTTCTGTCTTTGATGTTCTCTAAATGTCATTGAGGCTAATGCCATATGAATTAAACATGCTGTTTAAGTACTATTTTTTTTTTTCACTAGTCAATCACTGACATTTTCTCTACAGCTTAGCATTAGAATTCAGAAACAGATTTTCAAAAGAACCTCTTATTTTCAAAAGACTTTTGTCCTTGGTGTGACATTTGTTTATTTAGGCACCTAAGGAGAGTGATTGCTGTGCTGAAGATGATGGCTTACCAGTCTCACATTAACCAGGATGGTTCCCCTGTCGTTAGGGGAAAATTGTGTGAATAGTTGACGTGTTTAACAGGATTATCCCTCCTGCTTTGTTTTAGTAGGTTCAGATCCTGATTGCAAAAAAACTTTGTGAGAGAGAACGGAAAGAGGAACAAAATAAATAACAATGTCAGGCTATCAAAATATAACCAAGAGCTCAGTCTGGCAGGAAGAAACACGGAGGGTTTTGTGAATTGGAGGAGTTTAATATGTGGGACTGAATTACTTAAAGAAGGTGGCAAAGTACTGTGGATTTGACAAGGGGGTAGCAGGAAAGGAGCTTGCAGCACAACAGCATTGATACAGGGCAGTGAAATTCAGAGGTTATTAAACAGGAGTGAGGGAAAATTTACAGGTGATAAGTTCAGAAAATAGATCTGTAATTGGATTCAAAAGGTTTCTTGCTGTATATATTTTTTTTTTTTTTTTGCATAATATGAAGTGCATTGGTTTGACTTAGTTTTATATAGTTTATGCCATCCTGCCTTCAGGTAATTTTGCCACCTGGTTGTGGCACTGGATTACACTATGTCTCTCACCTAAACCCAAACAATTTTCTTTTATAAGTTAATAAAATGCTACTTTCTGTGTTGCCAGTAACCAACTTTTGCTATAGAATTGGGAGATAACATTCCCCTCCACCTTCCTAGGCCCCTGAACCCTTGGTGTTGGCTTCTGAGAGTGGCACTGACAGTGATGCACTTGGCTTACTGGCAAAGACATTTCTTGACCCAGTGTCAGGTGTAGAAGAAAGAAAAATTCCTATTCATTCTGGTTTCTCATGGTATAGCCTACATTTGAGCAGCTGGAATTGCAAATTTACTGTTCTTCAGAGATATGAACTCATAGTTATTGTAGGCTTTGTTATTATATTGTATTACATATTACCCATTACAGGTATTATAGTTTTTACTTATTTTATTTAAAAAAACCCCAATCCAGCAACAAAAGCACTTCAGCTCTCTGCTGATGTGTTTGTTTCCTTACTTTCTTTTGGGAACTGTTGTTTTGTTGTTTTTTTTTTCCTCAAACATTCTGTACAGATCAAGAAACATTTTGGAGAGGAGAAAAAACATTTTGGCTGAAATTTTACTGTTATCTACTTATCAAACCTGTGCTTCCATTATAAATGGATCTTGGGAAAAATTTCTTCATGGAAAGATTGTAAAGCACTGGAAGAGGCTGCCCAGGGGAGGGGTGGAGTCACCATCCCTGGAAGTGTTCAAAGAACATTAGATGTGGCACTTGAAGATATGGTTTGGTGGTGGGCCTGTCAGCATGGTCTTAGTGGCTGGACTTGATTTTAGAGGGCTTTTCCAACCTTATTTGTTCCATGATTCTATGACTCTACATTTTAGGGGCTGGGCTCTGTAATGCATCCTGTGCCAAGGGGGTAGGGAGCGTTTTGCACTGACAGTGCAGGAGAACAAAGGCAGGAGAAAGTCATGCACCTCTTGCTCTGCTCTTTAGGGGAAATTGCCACGTGGGAAAGAGGGATTCAAAGAATCCCCCTCGAGAATAAGGACAGCTAAAAGACAGTGTAACAACCTTTTCTATAAATGCCAGTGAATATGTGTCCAGATGGGGATTGTTCAGGCTTTGAGATTTTGGCAAAATGGCTTCTAGAGCTGGATTCAGCTGTGTTAGTTGTAGAGTGGGCTGTGGATAGCCTGGCTGGGGATCTCACAGTAAAATTTCCTCATATGATGTATTTTTCTTCTTCTGATTGGGTGTAACGGTCACTAACAAGTCAATCTCTGTTCTTAAACGTGGTGAAAGTGAATTGTGCTATTCCTCACATGGATACACATTTGTAAATTAGGTTAGAGACGAATTCTCAGCACAGCTAAACAACTGGGTGCATTAATGGCAGGTTTGTGGGTTGCCTGACCCTGGAGCATAAGCAGATCCAAGGAAACCTGTCCTCCTCTGCACAGGATGTGTCTTGTAAGGCCAACGTGGGCCATAAAGAAAGTGCTCTGCCAACAGCCTGCGCCTAATTAACTGAGACCGGCCTTAAAAGATTTATCTTGAGCTTCCACAAACTGAATTTTGCAGGTCAGATCTTTTGGGAAGAGCAGAAGTGGGGTGTGCTGGACTTTTGCTAAGAGAACATGAGCACAAACAGTAGGTTTGTTTGATTTGTGTGAGATTGGTGCTGTGCTGGGGACTGACCAGGTCAAAGAGAAATGTTGGTCAATTCAATCAAGCTGTAGAGGTGTAACTTTACTTTTTTCAAGACAGTGTTTTT
Source organism: Erpornis zantholeuca (assembly GCA_013400515.1). Taxonomy (NCBI): domain Eukaryota; kingdom Metazoa; phylum Chordata; class Aves; order Passeriformes; family Timaliidae; genus Erpornis; species Erpornis zantholeuca. The sequence continues at coordinate 114,931 of VZTN01016887.1, forward strand.
TCACTGTTTATTGATGGGCTTTCATGGTTTTTCCTGTGAGAAGCACACTGACAGCTTCTTAGTCACAATGTTTTATGATATATTTGCTCTGAAATTCATTTGCTAGTTTGAATGTGTGTGTACCTGCACACACATACATACAATTCTCCAACATCCTCCCCTTTTAGGATGATTTAGGTGGGCTTTGAGAGCATCCTCCCTTCGTATTTACTGTTATAGTGTCCTTGGGTAAATGCAAAAAACTTCTGGACTTCTCTGAAATTAGAAGAACACCTGAAACATTCCAGAACTACCCTTTGTAGTAAGCATGTATGCATGTATTCACGTCACGTTTGTGTGGCAGAGGGATATAAAGGGAAGCAATTCTGAGCAATGTTTCACATGAACTCAGACTAATGGCTTCATGCAATCACTGTGATGACATCAACAGCATGCTAAACACAACCAGATGAAATGTGAGCTTACTTTGGGAAGTTACTGCTCTGGAAGCACCTCAGAAAGCAGTATTGATGCACATCTGTTTCATCTGTTTGCTTTAGAAATGCATGAAGAGTGGGAACGTGTGGTGTCATATCAGAGGCTGAAGCTTAGGTGTTCCCCTTATCTAAAGAGTGAATGGTCAACCTGTGGATTTTTTGCGTGTTCATCTGTTCTCAATCTCCAAAACTGACTTGAAAATCGTAGTGGGTCATTAGCCAAAGTAAAGAACTCTTTGACATAAATCCATAAGTGAATTGTGCTATTCCTCACATGGATACACATTTGTAAATTAGGTTAGAGACGAATTCTCAGCACAGCTAAACAACTGGGTGCATTAATGGCAGGTTTGTGGGTTGCCTGACCCTGGAGCATAAGCAGATCCAAGGAAACCTGTCCTCCTCTGCACAGGATGTGTCTTGTAAGGCCAACGTGGGCCCTCAGGTACTCAAGCATTTCCTCCAAAAAACTGAAGGTAAAAAACTGTGCCAATGCCAACAGCTTTGTTGAACTCCTTTTAGGAACTGTCAGGACTGATATTTCCTTTGGAAATCTGGAAAACCTAATCAGCTTCCCAACTGCCCATAATCTCTCCCTTTATGGAACAGGCTAAAATGCTGGGAATGATCTAATTCAGAATGTCAAATATTCAATGCTGATAATTCCAACAGTTATAGAGCTTTCCTCCAGTGTCTTTCTGCCATTTAAAAGTAAAGTTATACTGACAAAAAGCTGAAATAAATGTATGAGCATTTCTATTTAATTTGTTAGGTTAACTTCAAGTAAGAAGTTGAGACTCATAACACACAGACAGAAATAGTTACAGAAAATCCCAAAGAAACCAAGTTTATTAAAATTTTCTTTCTCCCAAATAGTCAAGCTGATGAATGCCAAACACTGCATTATGCAATGGTTTTAGGTCTGCCTGAAAGGAAAGGGAATATCACTATATAGCCACAACTTCAGAAGTGATGCTGCTGTAACCTGTTATCCTCCCCCGAATCCCTAGTTATAGATCCTTCTCTGTAACCATCTGGATGCAGCTTCCTGGAGGGTTTTCTAAAACACACTCTCACCTAACAGTTGAATTTAAATATAGCCTCTCTGTTGCAGGCTTGTGGGTTAAGTGTCATTTCAGTGTAACAGTCAGCATATGGTGCCTGGCGCAGGGAGAAGGAAAATTGAAGTCGAAGCCAAGCTGTCAGGAAGCTGCTGCATGTCTCCAAGATAAACTGCAGAGTTTCTGCAGTGCTTGGGGGCTCCTTTCTGATATTTATGTCTATATTTGGCACCTCTGGAGTGGTTGCGAGGTGTCCTTGGAGGGGAAAGAAAAAAAAATGCTTAAAAATTCTGGTGTGCTGGATTATGAAATCAGAAAGCAGTTGAGACTATTACTGCAATTAGTGAGCAGCTCTTTTGAACTGCAAACTTGGGTGAAGAGAGAGTGTTCTGAGCAGAGGGACCCCTCTGAGCAAGGCTCGTAGGTGTGCTTGCCCATCTGGCCTCCAGATTTAGCAACAACAGGTGAAAGGCCAGATATGACCCAAAAGGGCCTTTGGTTTTTCATCTGTCTTCTCTTCTAAGGCAATCTTTTTCCCTCTCTGCTTCTTAGCCTTTTGGTTCACTTACAAAACCTGGCTTTTAGTGGAGAGAGCAAATCCAACAGAAGGGATGCTCTTCACAGGATTCAATTCTGAAAGCACACAATTATTTCATTTGGGCAATCATCTGGGCAATCATTTGAAACATTGACTTGTTGAGAGCTAAATATTTCTGTATGGACTACACATAACTCTCTCCTAAATATTTTTTTCCATCACTCTTCCTAGTAGTTTTGGGAATTATCTAATTCAAGATAAAAACATGATAAAGTGTGAACTTAATATGGTGTAATGACTAGCAAAAGCAAACGTGTATATGGAAGATGTTTTAAGATTCTGTAGAGGTTTAGATTGTGAGAAGTAGTCACAATTCTGATCAAAAAGTAATTAAAATCCTAATTTCAGCTACCCTCCAGAGAGACCAGTATTCTGCCTTCTTGAGTTAGTTCAAATTTTCATTTTGTAGAACTCCTATAGTTTGATTTATTTAAGAATTAAAAAAATCACATCAACCAAATCATCTCTTATATTAATATCTAGAGAGAAAACAAAAGAAAAATAACATTCAAGCCCTTCTGTTTTTTTCCTGAAGTTATATATTAATAGAATATGAAAGTGAACTGAAGTCTTACATGCTGAAAATGTCCTTCATTTTAAGGAAATATTTTGTTATTAATTCTTTGTATTGTTGAAATATTAACACACTTCTCCTGACTGTTATTGCATGAGTCAGTAATCAGCACTACTCGGTGCTACATTTTTTCCTGTTGTTCCTGGGAATGAGGTAATTATGCTGATATTGGGGAATAAAAAAGGTGATTGTTGTAGGTCACTTCTGACTGAACTGCTCTACTCTAATCTGGTCTAATGAATTTGCTAGACTCCTTTCCTTTCCTTTCCTTTCCTTTCCTTTCCTTTCCTTTCCTTTCCTTTCCTTTCCTTTCCTTTCCTTTCCTTTCCTTTCCTTTCCTTTCCTTTCCTTTCCTTTCCTTTCCTTTCCTTTCCTTTCCTTTCCTTTCCTTTCCTTTCCTTTCCTTTCCTTTTTCCTTCCCCTTCCCCATCCCTGCTATGAAGCAGGGATATTCATTAAGGTTCTGGAGGGGAATGAGAAAAGAGAATAGCTGAGTACAGACCTTGTGCTGTAGAAGATACTTTGAGCTCTTCAGAGAACTGGAAAGTGCCTTGGAAGACAAAGGAGCTCTGGAAATTTGGCAAGGCTGAGGGAAGAGCATCCTCTAGGCATCCTCTAGGCACAGTCAGGAAGATGAGTGGAGGTATCAGGGGACCAGCTGGGGCAAGCAGAGCCATGACACAGCTTTAAAGCAAACAGGCACAGGGACAATCTGCCAGTGAGAAACTTAAAAACTTCCTTGAACATGCAGCAGTAGGGTTAGGAAAATGAAAGATTAGGTGGAACACAGACTCGCAAGGGACAACAGAGGCAAGGAAAAGAGCTCATGCATTTAGGTGAGCAACACCCTGCTGCACAAGGTGAATTTGGACTCATTGCTGTATGGGACAAGTGATTTAAAAACAGAGGCATAGTAAGGCAGAGATGCAAACAACAGTTTGCATCTGTTGTTACCAACAAGCTTTTCTCTGCCCCTAAACTGAGTGAAGAGGTACAAGGGGAAGAGGGGCTACCAAGAGAGAATGAGGGTTGAGTCAGGAATTGCATGAGAAAAACTGGATCATGCAGGCCCATGGGACCTACCATGCATCCAAGGGTGCTGAAAGGGCTGGATGGTGTCCTTGTAAGCACCTTTCTGCTGCTCTTGAAAGGTCATGGAGACCGAGGAAGTTCCATGACAACTGGAGAAGCTGAACTCATCTTCTAAAATGGCTGAAAGGATTATCTAAGAAACTTATCATCTTGGTTGCGATCAGTGGGAAAATTGTGGAGTGAGACCTCTAGGAGCACACACAAAGTGGCTGGGAACAAGATGGACTGACCGAGGTTAAATCATGTCTGGCACACCTGATTTCCCTGTAGGGAAGTGGCTGGGTGAGGGAACGAGGGCACTGACTGCCCTTTACCTCCGCTGCCGTGAGGCTTTGGTCAGTCAGCTTCTGATATTGCAGCCAGGATGGGAGCACAACCACGTGGACAACAAACACAGCTTGACTGCTTTCAGGAGGGGATGAGGGCCCTCGCCCTGTTACAGTCTGAGAATTAATGGGCTCACACCATTAGTCCACTGTGAGCCCATTAATAACCTGTAACAGGGCTCCACCGTGGAACCTGCCCTGTTTAACATCTTATCAATGACATGGAGGGTGAGATAAGAGTACCAGAGACAACAGCTATAAATTGAAACAAGAGTGGTTCCGACTGTATGAAGGGAGAAACTTTTTCTCCAACAGCACCGTTAAGAACTGAAGAGGTTGCCCGAAGAGATTGTGCATCTCTGCCTGATTTCAGCAGGAGATTGGACCAGTGACCTTCTGAGGTCCCTTGCAGCCCTTAATCTTGTGATTCTATGACCCTTATAACGTTGCTGAGCTAGTGAGATGGCACTGACTGCCATTACAAGTGTTCAGAGAATATTTTTCTGTAAAATGTCTGAAAAGCAGACAAAAGACTGAAAATGTCAGCTGTTCCTCATATGGCTTCCCCTCCAGACCTTTCACCATCCCCATATTCCTCTATTGGGAGAGCTCAAGATCTTTCTTCCAATGTTGGATGATTAGGTCAGTACAGTGCCATGATGGGGAGAGGTGAGGTATTCATCCCCAGAGGAGATGGAGTGTGAGGTGAGCACACTGAATCCTTCAGAGAGATCCATGACAGTGTTTTCAGCAGAAAGCACTTTCAGTTTGGGGTAAACGCAGAGGAAAGTCTCCCCTATCCCCTCTGAAAACCCAGCAAGCAGCACTCCTGTCTTTGCAAAAACACAACTTTTCATGAAAGAAGGAAAAATGAAACTCTGAGAGGAAGACACACATTCTGTCTATACTTCTAACTGATGAAAAGTGTTTTCCTATTGAAAAGAGCTTAAAAGCAGAAAAACCCTTGTCCAGCTTCATTGTTCATTTCTTGCAGAGAAAGGATATTCCTCAGTATTATCTTCAGGATATTCCATTGTGTTTTCTTTATCTATGGCTCAAATGTATCTGCTTTATGGGATGAAAAAATAGGCAGTGGTAAATGGATGTATTCTGGGAGATTTAGCCCTGTGGGTTTAAAAGAGTAGGCTCAGATCTTTCTGCACCCAGTTCTGGAAAAATGCTGATTTATACAGCTCATTAAGGGACTCAGAACTAACTGCTAACTGAGAAAATATGGGTGACTAAGCTTATATACCTTTGTTTGACATAGATTCACAGTCCAGGGCTTAGACTGCTTTTTGCAACTGAGAAAACTTATGCCCAAATCCCTTTTTCCTCATAGATTCATTGTGTGACCATGCACAAATCCTTTAGCCTGCTTTTCCACAGATAAAACCAATTTCCTGCCTCACAGGAATCTGACAGAAGGAATACATGTAAATGTGCCCAGGTACTATGGCAAGGGTAGGGGGTGTGGAAATTAACTGAGCACCACTTTTGCTCAATCTGAACTTGTTTGACCTTTCTCATTTAAAATTTAACTTTTATGGGGGTGTAAGGGGATTGTTTCCCACATGTGTATCTTCTCATCTGAATCCTCCAGAAATGAAAAACATAGTAGGAGGCAGTAAGAGTGATTATAAATTGAGTTTATGATGAACAAGTTTCACTTCTGCTAGCACAGAGGGAGGAATTTCGTTTTTTCAAAACCATAACAAACCTTTCATGGTTTAGTCCTTGGCTTTACAGCATGGTTGGGATTTTCAGTAGTTTTACTGTAGTGCCTTATGGGTCTTGTAGGTGTGATTTCTACTCAAGGTCTTCTTTGCTCTTGGTTAGAAGGAAAAGCAATGGATGGATGAAAAGATTTAAGGATCCATTGTGCAATCCTTCCACCCAACCAAGAAGCAGGATCTGGTTTCCATGAGGTTGCTTTGTGAGAGGTGAGCTGCAGAGGTGTTTCCAACACGGCTCCACACAGATCCCTTGATCAAGCTCTTGCAGCAGACAATGGTGAAGTACAGGGTCAGAAGGCAAACACGAGTATCAGAAAAGTCTTATCAAAGTCTTCCCCAGGCTAAAAGGGAGAAGAAGGAAGGTTTATCCCAAAAAATTGGGAGCTTAAAGGAACAAAAGATTACTGTGGATTGTCCAATAAATATTAGTTTCCAGTGTAACCTGCCCACAGAAGAATTTGTAGGCATTTATTGGACTCCATCACTGCATTCAATGTCTTTTAGCTGCAGATATGAATTAGATTCAGAATGCTTAACTTGTGATTGGATGTAACTCACAATGGGAAGGAGGAATCTTCAATGGACACATTCTGAGGCACCACTGACTGCCCTACGCTGTGTTAGGTCAGATCAGAGGAATTCCACAGTCCCTCTTGACCTTAAAACATATGATAATCTCTGAGACAGTGATGCTCCTCACCCACAGGTCGTCACCATGTCACTAGCGATGAGGAGGGGACAGTCTGTGCAATGACAGCAGCTGCTGCTCTTCCCATACCTTGTAGAGCACGTTGCACTTGCCTTCCCTCCACTATTTACACTCCATTCCTCACTGGAAGCAACACACAGGGCTTCTCTGGTGCTCACTTTCCCCCTTTTTGACACTTTGAGACAACTGGGGGCTGCCATCGTGTGTTTTTATGTTGGTGTGTTAAAATAGGGGGCTCAGCAAAAATGTATAAAGCGCTAGAGGCAAGACAAATTTTAGCAATTCACACCCAGTTCTTTCAGTGTGCTCACCTTTTGAGTAGCTGCTTGTTAGACCCAGCCAAGGTGACGACAACTGCAATAAAGCCACTCCGGGAAAGTTTCTCTCACTGATCTACTTGGACAGCAAGGATCAAGATTTTGCAGCATAAGCTCTTAACAATTTTGGAGACAGTCAGTGAAAGGGAAAAAATGTGAATAAGAGGTAAGATAGGAAAGTAGTTCTTCAGGAAGGTGGAGAAGATTGGCAAGTGGCTTTCGTAATTGCCATCAAAATTTGACTATTTCTTCAGCAAACATTGTAGATGTGCAGAAATGGAGCTGGGTAAGAAAATACTGCCCCTGTTAAAAATAGATTTCAAATACTGGAGTGTACGGCCTAAATATAGAAGTGTTTGTGAATGAACAATCCATTGAGGAATTATTCTGTTCAGCTGAAGGTCTTTATTGCATTTTTTAATGTTGAATTTTGACTTTTTCACCTCATTACTCACACCCTTTTCCGGATGATTTAGGAATATTCTGAAAAAGAGAGATCCATGTGGGACGCAATAATCTTCTCCCTTGTGCACAACCCATCATTTTTTCCCCTGTATTTGTTTCCTGTCTTTTAGCAATCCACTAATCCACTAGAGGATCTTCCCTCTTGTCCCATTGCACCACGGCTTCTTCAGGAGATTTTGGCTAGGAAACTTCTCTAATGCCTTTGGAAAGCTGAGGGCTCTAAGATGAAAGCGAAGCTGTTTGTGTTTGGATAGAGGAAAGAACACCCTCCCTCTGGTAATCCCCTCCAGAAGAGCTGTAATGGGACCAAGCACAGCCAGTGTCATTACTGCAGCAAAATCATCAAAGCCTGCCCATTTCCCCCTCCATACTGCAGTGGTATCCTGGGACAAATCCTGCCACAGGCAGAGCAACTATCTGTGCCTCACCAGAGACGTTTTGCCTAACACTCCCTGCTGCTGTTGATCAGACCCTGTCCCTGCTTTCCCAGTGCCTTTCATCACAGCTCTCATCCTAAGCAGTAATGAACCCCCATCAGCTGAACCCACACAGTCCAAGTTCCCGGGTTTAAATCCCGAACCAGACCGAGGAGCCAGAGCTAGGTGAGCACATCTCCCCACAGCCCCCTCTGATCACATCTGTCTCACTTCATTTGCGGCCGTGTAAGGTTTAAGCTGCAAATGAAAAGCGAAAATTGAATTTCTGGTGCTACTCAGTAGGCAGGCCAGGTTGCCTGTGGGCTTGGTAGCAGATGTGCAGTGAAGCAGGCCTCAACACCTTTCCAGTGCCATTTGTGGTGGGCAGAAATCCACATGACCCTTGGAATACCGACGGTGGTACCCACTGTGAACAGAGAGAGAAATGAGAAAAGCTTACGTGGAAGGTGGGGTGTCTTTCTTCTCCAGGACATTTCCTGCTAGTACTCTCGGATAATACAAAGAAACTGCACTGAACAACTGCAAGAAGTTCTAGTGGAAAACACCTAAATATTTTCATGTGCCCTTTGATCCCGGTTGAAAGCTGGTATATGGGTTTTCCACAACATTTTGAAAAAACTGCCTTATGACAGTTTATACAGACTGTTTATAGAGGCTGAAATACCCTCATGTTTTTATGTGATATTTTGAAATGTCTTTCAAAAACGAGTCAACTAAACCCCAATTTTGGTGCCAAATTTATCCTCGAGAGATCATGCATTTTTTCCAAAGCAAAGCATTCGCTTGTGTTATATGAAAATGTCAGCTGGTTTTTATTTTGCATGTTATCCTCAGTCAGAATATTATTCATATGGTACACAATGATCTCACTGGATGGGAATGTATTCCATCTCCTGGATTTGTAAATGAAAGCTGTCGTTTGGCACGAGCTGTGCCAAAACTCATGTTGTTGCTGTCTTGTGCCTTTTGCTGCCTCCAAGGGGGTAATTGTGGCATTAAGTTACTCATGTATTTAAGATGTCATAGAGGTGGGAGAGAAGACAAGGGTCAAGAAAGGTTAAGAAAATGTGACCCAGCTGATGCCTTAGGTTTTAACTTTTCTATGTTTCCAATCCTGCCCTGCCCAGTGTAACTCTGCAGTTCCCTGGAGCTCGTTCAGTGCTGTTCTCTCATGCTCACACACACACAACAAAGCCTCTCCAGCTCTCCAAGGACACCCAGACCCTCCTAGGCCCAACAACTGCAAACCACAATCTTGGCGACAGGGGGGCAAGCTTGGGCAAATTCCATCCTTGCCTGGCTTCTGCTTGGGGAATTGATGCTGAGATCCAAGTGGGAAGAACTCGGGAGCTGTCCTTGTCCATGTTGGGATGCACTGAGGCAGGAGCCTCTGGAGCCCAGAGTGTACCTCTGAAGGCCTTTCCAATCAATCCCTCCTTTATTCCTTTATTCCTGTCTGCTCTCTCTTTCTAGGGAGCCATTTAAGGCATCACAGGGATTTATTAGGAAATTAATGTTTCATCTGAAAAGCAGCAGTGCTCCCCCAAGGTGACGAATGTGATGTCTCCACTGGGAGTGGCCTTTTGACACTGTCTGTTGTCCATTAGCTTGCCAAAACTGATTAAATTGTTCTTGAAGTGTTCAAGGTCATATTGGACGGGGACCCCAGGCAATATGGTCTGGTGGAAGATGTCCCTACCCACGGCATGGGAACTGGATGGTGTTTAAAGTCTCTTCCACCCCAAACCATTGGTGCTGAGATTCTGCATTGTGAGTCTGTGCAGTAAGATGTTTGCACAGCTCTGGGGCACAGAATCAATGACCAAAATCGTAAGGAAGACAGGAATGGTCCTGGGTGGTTTGCTGAGCATGGAAAGTGCTGCATGAACTTCCCACGCACATCACGGCGCAGCTCCACCTGTCTGTCAGCCTCCTGCCCTTCTCACTTCAGTGGGGAAGCATTTCCAGGTTCACCAGATCTTTCCATGAGCTTTTCGTGCAAGTCACTGAATTGTCCTGTGCAATCATGGAATGGTTTGAGTTGGAAGGAACCTTAAAGCCCATCCTATTCCAACCCCCTGCCATGGGCAGGGACACCTTCCACTAGACCAGCGTGCTCCAATCCCTGTCCTTGCACACTTCCAGGATTCCAAGTCCTTCACTGAAAAAAAAAAGGCGGGATATTTAAAAGCACAAGAGCTAACATACAACTAGACCTGTGGGATATGCTGTCACAAGACAGTAGGAGGAGAAACACCCATGTGAATATCTCTACAAGTAACCATGTCTGCTGTACACTTCCTAACATAAACTTGACAAGGCTACAAGCGTTCATATTTCGATTTTTTTAACTGGTAACCAACTGAGCAATGAAGAAATTTGCTTCCATGGTGAAGCACTGCACAATTAAGCCTTCTCGGTTGAGTGCTGAATGCCTCCAGCTTCCAGGGAAGCTGAATACCTCACAGGCTCGCATCCCCTGCCAGATGCTTTGTAGATGTTAATCCACCCATCTGTGAACCATCCCCTCTACCCCAGCTGGAGGTGGGATACAGAAAACACAGGGAAAATAGGCTGTGAAGCCACGGTCATTTCCTACACTTGCACTGAAATGTGTGGCAGGACAGAGCAAGGAAATACATTTAACAGAGCAGCACGTGTAATATATTTCTACTTTTTTATCCTGGCATTAATATTATACATTTAGTGTCTATTTATTGATTTTATTTGGCTCATTTAGAACTTTTGAAAGTGACAGGCTACTTAAAAAAATCATTCTAAATCATCAAAAGAGCAAGCTTGGCAGCACATACAGACCTCCCTCCTCTGGATGCAGTTGCTGTGTTTCAAGGGCACAGCCAAGAGGGGTGAATGAGAGAAGAGAGTACAAGGGAAAAGCACAAAGTCATCCTCAATTCCCAAAAACCTTTCTGTCCTGGTAAGAATTCCAGCCAGAGGTAATCCAGGGCTCTTAATGAAAAACCAAAACTAATCATCAAAATTAATTTTAAAAATAATTTTATTTCAATAATCAAAAATAATTTTATTTCTTAGCCAACCCATGTGGGGTTTCAAGTTGCAGCCTGGGTGGGGTGAGTTTCACCTCCCAGCTTTAGCTCCAGCAGGAGAAAAGCAAATCAAGGCTCTGCCAGTTTTCAGTAGAACATTTCACATATAAAATATCTTGATTTTGAATCATCATCAACTTCCAACCTTTCACAGGTACTGAACTTCATTCAGACTACCTTATGGCGTGTCAGCAGGTGTGTTAAAGGAGCCCTTGACCTCGGAGGAATTAATATATCACTAAAGCATATGACTTTCACTGTTCAACTGGTAATATTTATACTTTCTGCAGAAACCAGCTTTTAAGATATTTTTCATCTTTCCTTTCACTCTTTTCCTCTGAAGCTTTAGTACTTGATATCTGTCCTCCTCTAGCTAAACTTAATATTTTACCTGGGTGTTGAGATGAAAATATACAGATTTTAAATGAGAAGGAAAGCTGTTTACAGGCTTTAGATTTCCCTTGGTTTCCAACCTGTGCTGAAAAAGCAATGAAGCTTACTCAAAATATAAAACACCATTTGCCTTGGACATCTCACCTCCATTTAAAGTAGTTTTGCACCTGTCAGTGAGGTCATGATTAAAAGCATATTCAAATTGCCTTTTACAGAGTACTGTCACAGCTCACTAATAATTCTCCCCAGTCAAGCAAGGAAATTTATATGATGTTTTCCCTTTTTTTTTTCTTTTTTCAGAAGAAACTGAGAAATGGTGTAATAGGTTATGTACTTTAATGTCTGCAAGTCTCGCAGCTCATCGCCGCCGTAAATAACTTCATTGTTTTCCCATTATTCTTCCATTCCATTCATTATCCCTTCTGAGGACTCTACAATGCTCAGGTGCCTCCAGGAGTTTGTCGAATGCTTGTCAGATATGGGGTAAAGTTGCTGCTTCTACCCTTTCTGGCTGAGAGCTCTGATCCAGGTTGTTTGGAAGACTGTAGGAGGAAAACATTCCGGTGACATTTTACACGTGGGACAGAGTAAAGACAAAGAGGAGCCCTGAGCATTGAGCAGAGCCATAACTCAACAACCTCATTCCTTTGGTCTCCTGTCAAACAATGTGGGACTAAAGGAAAGGTTTCCCACCTTGCAGAACTGACCCCACGGTGGGAAGGGAAGAAAAGGGGTGTATCACCTTATTCCTTAAAAAAATTGGTCTCACTAGTGAAAACAAGTGTCTGTGTGGTTTTGATGGCCTGGAGAGCCTTTGGGTAACAACCAGCATCTTCCCAGGAAAAACAGAAATAAACATACTGGTGAATAAGGACATTTGTGGTAGAGGAATTTTAACAGGCTTTCAATTTCTTATCTTCATGGCAGATGATTTCTTTTCTTTGCCCTAAATATGCAGACTTTCTTTTTTTTTTTTTTTTTTTTTTTTTTTTACTCTGACCAGCTCTTTTTCCTTTTTCTAGCCCCTGATAAACACGACTGTGAGCCTATAAAATCCCTCTCTCTTTATCTTTTATGGGGATGCAGCAGCAGTTTGCAGCAGCTCCACACATTTTCAAGTCAGTAAAAGTGACACTTGTTCCACTGTAATAAGCTTAGAAACCGAATTTATTTAAGCAGTTAATGACTCTTGCTACAGTAAGTTTTCATTAGCTTGTTTTTTATTTTCATTCTGTTTTCCAGTCCCCTCTATTGTGCAAGGAATAATGAAGCTTGGTACCATGGCAGAGGCTTTTGATTTGCTTGCAAGCAGCAGCAGTTCTTTGAATGGCCTCAAGTTGCACCAGGAGAGGTTTAGATTAGCTGTTAGGAAAAAAACAATCACAGGAAGGGTTGGAAGGCGTTGGAACAGGCTGCCCAGGGACATGGTGGAGTCACCATCCCTGGAAGTGTTCAGAAAAGCATGTGGATATGGCCCCTGAGGGATGGTCAGTGGCAAACATGGTGGTGGTGCTGGGCTGGTGGCCAGACTCTATTTTGAAGGCTTTTTCCCAACCTCGGTGATTCCTTGGCTCTATGATTCCATGAATGTCCAATTCTCTGAATCTGCTGCACCACACTGCCTTTTCCAAAACCCCACGTGTATGTCTGAGGTCAGCCAGGCACATCCAACACAAAGAACCCCTCATACTCACGTAAAGGCACTTGTTTTGCAGTTCCTTGGGAGATGCTGTCAGCCTGCAACATCCAAGGACTTTGCCCATTGAAGCAGAGCCCTTCCTCTCGTCTGAAAGTTATTTCACTGCAAATAAATTGGGGTTTTTTTTCCTCTCTGTGACCAAAATTGCTTTAGCTGGGGTACTTCCAAGTGCCTCAAGTGTCTTATGCAAAGGCTGCTTTTGTGACCCACCTTTTTGGTCACCTCTTTAGACCTGACAGTGGCAGGTCCTGGCAGGGAGGCTGAACACCTTCCCTACTAACAGTTCCTCACGACCTCTGGTTTGAAGGCTTGTTCACCACCAATAAGTCAAACGAGGAAATGAAATCCAGGCAATATATAAATAGAGAGATGTGTAACCACAGTAATAATTTGTCTGAGACCTAGAATTCAGCTGACTCTAACTCAGCTGCCCCTAAATCAGCCTCCCCATTCCCTGGAAGAAGATTTAACCAGCCTTTTCCTACATACACTGCTGAAAATCTCTCAACAATTATACAATGATTTTACTTTCTAGGCAGGTAGAGCTTTGGTTGCTGCTTTTCTATGTAAAACCTCATATGCTTCAGGACATCCTGACAGTTCAAAGCAGGGCATTCTTCATTTAATGCTCTCTACTTCGGAAGTCTCCTCCAGGCCACTTGGATTTTGTGTCTTTCAGAAGTATTTATGCATTTCTCTGTGTCTTTAGGGGATTAGATTGCAGGATAGAAATATGTCCCATTAGACTTTTAGAAGCATTTCGTTAGCTTTCAGGTGTCAAAGCAGATATTTGTTTAGGAAATAGGCAACGAACAGTGGACATAACGAGAAGGCAAAGCCTGATTTCAGCAATAATAGCCAAGAACCATATAAATACTGTTAGAAAACGCAATGTGAGCTGCACTGCAAGGTCTCACTTTCAGTTTTAGCCATACTGTGTTTTCTCATCAAAACAAGGAGCAAGAAGTAGGTTGTGAATCAGCGGCAGTGCTTCCTAAATTGACCTCGCCTTTGGTGCCAGCAACAGAACTGAGTCTTTATGAAACCACTGAGTGCTCATGCCTCTTAACGTGCCCAGCTGGGCCATGTCTTTTTAGGCACTTATGCCATTGGCATCACGGTGGCAGGACATATGAAATAAGTCCTGGGGCCATGCAGCTGCCATTTCTTTAAACTACCACCACTCCAGCAACGTTTAAGACGTTAGACAAAATGTGTTCTAATAGTTTCCCTCTGTGTTCGGACTGAAAAATGTAAGCTGACGCACTGGACTTGAGTGCAAAGGACTCCAGTGTACCTGCTGGGATGGAAGAATCTGGAATACAAGAGATGAAGGAAACATTTGACCACCTGGGCAGTCCCAGCTGCCGCTCCTGGGAAGAGCGAGCAGCGTGGACAACGCATTCCTTCCACATGCCAGCAGGGAGGAACATCTCCCAGGAATGCAGGGGAAGGACACAGCTGTTTTTCTTGATGAGAAAATGCCATTCTCCAGTGGGCTAGAGGCTCTGAAGAGAACTGATATCTGAGACACCAGGAAGTGATAACAATCCAGCAAATCACTCAGTGTGGCTTTATGAATAAAGCTACCAATTAGCCAAATTGCAGAAGATGGGGCAAAAATCAGTAGCATTGAGCTATTGCTGTAAGAGTCGTCAACACTGCAGTTATCTTTTACTCTAGAGAGAGAAAAAAGTGTTTATATAGTTGGGAAAGATCACCTATAGAAATAATCACATATGAGTGGAAGAAAGACAGACTAATCTGTCTGAGTGTCTTTGCCAAAGAGTTTCTTTAGCACTGCTTGACCCAAAAGGCACAGAAATGTTAAAGGAAAGGGATGCAAGCCCCAAAGCCTGGCTCCCTTTCCATTCATGGAGTTTGTTTTCCCTTCAGCTCTACACTGAGGAGCTGTTCTTTGGCTCTTCTCCTGTACCTGACTCTGCTGCCATGAACTGAAACATTTCTCATATTTTGAGTCAGCAGCAGTTTCACCCCAGGGGTAGATAAAGTGATTCAGCCATGGGGCCTATATACACTTTAAAGTTTTTCTAAGACCTTAATGCTATTTTCTATTCTAAAAGCCACCACATAAAATAAAATTGTTTTTCCATATTAATCAAAGTAAAAATATTTACTTGCTTTGGTTGCTTTATTCTCAGTTAAGAAAACAGAGAGTGTCCTTCCTGAACCAAAACCATGATGTCTGTATCAAGATGTTCTGTTTTTCTCTTTGACTCTTTTTTTCACATTTCACTGTACCATCCCATAATAACATCATCACCGTCTGTATTATTAAATACAGGCAATAAGTAAGGGATGGTTCTCTCTGCCTCTAGAAACTAGAAAATTAGAAAAAAAAATTGCTGCTTATGTAAAGAACTAATGAAAATTATTTTACTTTATAGTCTAAATAAATTGAAAATAATAATAGATAAGAAGGTTATAGGGTTTAATTGTACCTAGTACAGAAGGGGAAAAGAAGTCCCTTGATATTTTGTATTAGCAGAGCAGAAAAAGACTTGGTTTTCCTTTTTCTTTTCATGTCAACACAGATATTAAAGTACATAGGCACAAGAAGCACAGAGGTACACGAAGTAACTTGGGTGTTACTGGAGTATTCCCAGTGTGTCTTGCAGCACCTGCAGTACATCTCACAATTCTGGTTACAGAGGACCACAGAAAGCAAGAAATGCATGTGTGGCAGCCAGGATTCTACTCTGAAACCTGGGCTGTGCCTGTGAGAGTATTTTGGACCAGCTGGGTTTCAGCCATCCCTCTTCCTGAGGGGATTCTCAGAATTAATTTTTGGGATCCTAAAATATTCCTGTTAACTTGGGGTTAATCTTTAGGCAAATGAGTAACTGTGGCTTATTGACTAAAATTGTTTTGATGAGGCTGAGTGAATTGAAACACTGAGGAAATGTGCACAGCAATGTCCTTTATTTTAATTAAGTTGGGTGGAGGTTTTGTAAGTGCAGTCTTGCAACGTTGTTTTATTTTAAGAAGACAATGCCCCTATCTGTGCATGCGGATTTTATTTCAAAAATTATTTTTATTTACTTGCATTAAAAAAAAAAAAGTAGGAAACACATCTTTTTCCTCTCTACAATTCCAGTAAAATCAGCCAGGCATCATATTGGACATTGTAAATGACATTGTTTTCTGCTGTAGGACAAGTTATAGCTGTGGCAAAGCCATGGGATTGCAGGGACAGCCCTTTATAATGGAAATTTCTTCAGGTACGAGGAGGTTACAGAAAGGGCACAATATGCAGTATAATCCACCCTCCAAAATGTGTTCCAGGTGGCACAAAGCAAAGAGAAGAGATTACTGAAGAGTGGATGACAGGGACTGTTTCAGGTTTATTTCATTTAATTGCATTACATCTTTAATTTCTTCATCCTCTATTAGACTTCAGTTGTTTTTGTTTTTTTTTTTTCATGGTTTAGTCTCTCTCCCTATAGTATCTAATGGGTGATATTACAGAACTTGTGTATTTATCAAGAAAAAAAATAAAGGTTTGTTATTATTTTAAACGTGCAGATAGAAAACAATTTGTTTAGTGACAAGAGAAATTCAAAGGATTCTAGTTTTGTTGTTTGTTGTTATACAGATATTCTTACTTGGAAAGAGAACTACCATTTAGAAGAAAAAAAAAGTGAAAAAAATATTAGCAAAAGTCAATGTTCTTCTCCTTAATGAAGCAATTTTCACTTTCAGAAAATGAATTACGTTCTTTGAAAAATAATCTTTGCTATCCAATATTGGCAGTACTGCAAAGCAAGTTTTAGATATGTGATAATTTTTGGGGCTACATCTTTGGATACAAATGTCTTTCTTTAAGTTTGTATGACCATAATAATAAATGCCTGAAATTTAAAGAAATTCTGAAACCATGGCAGACACCTTCCTATACAGCATATATATATATATATAGCCTGTCATTTGTCCTTGTTTTGGTACTGAAAAGCTTTGAAAATTAGCTGGGTCCCACCTTTGGAAGTGAAGAGCCTGGGCTGGTATTTTTTGGACTAATTTCAGTAACATATTAAATTTAGATTAGATTATTTTAGAAATCTTTCCCTGTGAGGGTGGGGAGGCCCTGGCACGGGGTGCCCAGAGAAGCTGTGGCTGCCCCTGGATCCCTGGCAGTGTCCAAGGCCAGGTTGGACAGAGCTTGGAGCAACCTGGGATGGTGGAAATTGTCCCTGCCATGGCAGGGGTGACACTGGATGGACTTTGAGGTCCCTTCCAACCCAAACATTTTTGTGAGTCTGTGGTTCTGTATTTCTGTTCCTGGGCCTTCAGGTAGAGTAGAATGCACCAAAAATGGAAATATAGTTGGAAATGCATTGTAGTTTCAGGGGAAGAGTGGGAAGTGGTGACACACCAAGTCCTCTGGTGCCAGAAATCTGAATCCTCCTTTGCCTTTGCTGCCAGCTCACAGAGCCACGCTTGGCTCTCTGCTAGAGAGGTGTGAAAAGCACAGACAGAGCTGTGTAGCAGAATCTCTCCTGCCATGAGCTGTGATGTTGTCCTACAGTGCCCTGCATTCCAGTGAGACTTGGTGGGCCCATTAGGACTGGGTTCAGCTTCTGGAACCTGCATTGCATTTCGTCTTCTGGGACCTGAATGCCTCCGAGTCTGGGCATTTTGCCTGAGTGAATTGTACTCAAGGTTTTTCAGAAGTCAGAAATGCTTTTATCAGTAAAACCTTCAGTAACAAATGTTCTTTCATTCTAAAAGGGTTTTTCTTCCCTTCTAAAAATGCTGTGCCTTGGTCAGGGAGAACCAGCTGGTTAATTTTGAAAGGTTTTTTTCTTCCCCCCTGTGTTTGGATTGCTGTCTCCAGAATAACCTCCAGAATGGTGATGGGTGCTGGCACTGAGATTTCACTGAGATGACAACACAAACTTTAGTGCTCATTAATGCAGAAATCCTTCTTGAATGCACATTAAATTTTCCACGAGACAAACATAATACTTACCATCCCATATACAGTGGCAAGGCTTTATTTCTAAACTTCGTGGTTGGCCCTATTAAACTCCAACACTTCTTGACTACTATTTTTATATTTGAAAACAGAGAACTTTGTTATAAACTTCTCTCTGTAATGGTTGGCTACAAATTTGTTTGGTCTCCCTTTAGATTTCTAGTGATACTTTAGGCACATTTTGGATATTTTATTTGAAGATTCTAAAGATTCGAAATTTTAAATATTAATTATGAGTTAATTCTAAAGATCTTTACTCATTATTTTTGAGATAGATTCCTATGTTTGCTTTTACTAGAGTCTGCTATGTTTTATTTTGAAAGTCCAGAGTCCTTAAAGCCATATCATGATTCTAGGCAAGAAAAATTAAAACAGATATCATTTTTGAAAGATTATTATAAAATAAGTCTCCTACCATTTTTTTTAAATATATATTTCTTTTTAATTGAGAACCTTTTTTCTGTACCAACACTGTATTTCTTGTGTAAGTAAAAAGACATTTGGTTTCCCTATAAAAGATAGCCAAGACCAATCTCTGCCTCGTGGATCTTGCTGAAATTCTCATCCCAGGATGATGGTGAATTTTCCTTTGTTTTATCCCCCACCTCCCTCCTTGTGCTGTGCTTTTATAGGAGAAATAACATGTAATAAATAAATAATAATATACATAATATAATAATAAATAAATTGAACACCTGGAGTGAGAAAGGGACTGAGAAAGCCAGGAAAGAGTTACTTTCAGAGGGAACTAATGAGAAAGTTTTAGACCTCCACAACTTCGAGTGGAAGGTTGGATTGAGATGGGCTCTAAGGTCTCACCTGACACAAACCAGCCTGGAACTCTGTGATCCCACAGTGGGAAACCAGAAACGTGAGGAAACGTGGGAAACCAGGCTATGGAGGTGAGGGAAATCCCTTGAAGATCCTAGGGAATTTCTGAAGGGCTAGGACTTCATGTATCCATGTATGTCTGCTGAGCTGGTAAAATGAAGCTAGGAATCGACAGAGAGAAAGTAACGCCTAAGTTAATTTTTGATTTCTACCTTACCTTTTCCACTTGCTTTGAGCTTTGTGTATTTTAAAGAGCTGGAATAAAGCCAGGGTACCTCTGATAACAGGAGCTGGAACAGAGCAGTGAATGATACGAGCAATGTGGTTAGTCATACATTCTCCCTTTATTATCTCGACATGGCTGCTTATATAGAGCTCAGATAGTTTACAGTTACAGGTGCTTTCTAATTGGGATACAGTGTGAAAAAGAATGCAAACATTTTCAGTGTTAAGGTAGCTACCATGATTACAAAACACACCTTAGTTAAAATGTCTTGCTGCGCAACAGGCTTCATAACTACACACAGGCCCAAATCTGAGGCCTACCTGGATAGCTCAAAACTCATTCCATTACACAATCATGTCCAAGTTCTCTAAGATACTCTGCTACACTGGAGGGTCTAATGTTATTTATTCATGACTTAGATCTTTAGCTGGCCCTCAGGAGAAGGAGTTTGTTCCCTTGGGGTTGTTCGGAGGAAGAGGAGGCCAGCACAGCTCAGTCTCAGAGCTCTGTGCAGCAACACTCAGCTAACCCCACTATTGTGGGATGGCTTGCTCTGAAGGCAGGCTTAGGCTCAAGCAAGCCTGCTTAAACCCCTGCTGAAAGACATCATTAATTTTCAGGGTGAATTGGAACATTGCAGGGATTCTGGTTTGGTTTTTTTTTTGGCACGTGCAACTAACCATCCCTTTCCAAATCTGAACAATACCGCAGTGTGTGCTTGCACAGGCTGGACTGACAGGGCATTCTGACTGCTGAAACAATAAACAAGGAAAAGTCATCCTGCAGCAAACTGTCAGGACAGGAGGAAATGGCCTCCAGTGGTGTCAAAGAAGGTTTAGTTGAGATGCTAGGTAAAATTTCCTCGGGGAGAGGGTAGCATTGTTGGAGTCCAGGGAAGCCTGAGAGCTTTTCCTGCCCCCCTGGGGGTCTTTTTGTCCCCAGAGCTCCTCAAAAAATAGCTCAACCTGCGACCTAAGCTTGTGGAAGAATCTCCCTTCACTTTTGGAACTTGAATGCACCAGAGAGGTGGAAGGATTTTTGTTTGGTGTACCACAGAGAGTTGTAGGTTTGGATTTTGCTCTCTATATTATATGGAGGAGACACGGAGGTTTTAGAGTGTCAGCTTCTCCTTCTCCTTCTTTCTTCTCCTTCTCTTCCTTTCTTCTCTGACATAAGTTCCTGTGGTGCGTTTGTTGGTAAAAAATTTAGAGTGAAAGAGACATATCAATAAAATTGAGATTTACTAATGTTAGGAACAAAATAAGATACATAGAACTTCCTAACTGGTTGATAGTAGATATAAAAGCTCCCTACTCGGGGTAGCCCTTGCTTTTCTGCCCTTGTGGCTGTGACACTTGAGGATGTGGCTTAGTGGTGAACACGGTGGTGGGGCTGGGTTGGTTTTCCAGTCTTCACGATCCTGTGATTCCATGAAATGCAAACGTGAGAAAGAGAAGGAGAATTTAGCCACCTTCTAGGTTTAAAGCAGCACCCAATCTACTTGTGTTGCAAAGGGATAAAAAGGGGGATTTTCAGCGAGCTGACATTAGTCTCATGTAATTTACATTCCTTTTCTGTTTCTGCATGTACTTTGCCTGTGCTCCAGAAAACACACGAGTTTTTCATGGGCACCATTGATGGCAGGGTTTTATTTCAAGAACAGGCCCTATGCCACTTATCATAAGCTCCTTATCACCTCTTTGGATAACCTCTGTTTTGATAAATGAATAAACACTAAACTCCCCCATAGGTAAATTTCATCATTTTGAGGGAGGTGTTGCAGGTTCACCATGTCTCTCTTTTCTGTACTATTTCCAGTACTTATCATGAAAAGTTTTAATTATTTCTAGCAGTATATGTTCTCTGGACACTTACAACAGTTAAATAATTTTTAGAGGATATCCCTATAGTTTTGCTTTCAGCCTGCATGAACCGTAAATATCCTTAGCAGAGCTGAAGTTCTCCCAATCCATCTTTCTTCCCTCTAAATATTTATTTTTTCCAGAGCAGCTGATCTGCTCTTGTAACATCACTCTTTTTATAAATTTAGCTCACATGTGTCTTGTTTCAAACACTGCAAGGGTTCTGTTGACCACTCTCCGTTGCAAGCAATTATTATTTTTCACGGACTCATTTAGAAAGGATGTCTTGATTTATATACACTTTTCACTTGATATCATTTAAATTATTGTGATAGTGTCTCTGGGTCTCCTTGAGGGCCAGATTTGACACCCTGAAACACAGTGAGTAGGACCTGGCTAAGGCATGGCCCACGGAATTATTTTGATCCAACCTGTAACTGGAAATCTGCCAGGAAAAATTGCTTTCCTTCATAGCCCTACAACAATTCCAAAATCAAAGCAGACAAATCTGTTATCCCCATCTTTGGTGGTTTTCAGCCCTCAGCTGAATAAAGCTCTGAGCAATCTGGTCTGACCTCAGAGCTGCTGCTGCTTTGGGCAGGAGTTGGATTGGAGATGCCCTGAGGTTCCTCTGATCCAACTAACACAATCAGCACCTGTTCATAAAAAAAAAAAAAAAAAAGTTGTATATTTAGTTTTTTGGGGTTTTTTTTCAGAAGAAAAATGAAACCACAAAATGCTCAGCAAGAGTTTAACACTTGAGTTATTTTAATATTTTCACATCTGTCTCTGTAACTGATTTTTTTTTAGTAGGAATATTTTTTTCCCCCAGTTTTTGTAGACTGCATATCAGGGGCTTAATTTTCCTTGGGGTCTTTTCTTCAGCCTTTCATTCATGGATCATCCACAGTGCCAGTCACACCTGTATAAGAAGGTGTGATGAATTTAGCATTAAGCTTTCATTACAAACGTGGTAGCAAGTGTACAGTGTGTTGATGATCCCCCCCTTAGGATTTCATGCTAAAATTTGTTCCCAAGTCTTGCAAAATCCTCCCATTTGAAAAATCTTTGTATTACTCAGAGAAATGTAAACTGACCTAATGGAAAAAAAAAAAAAAGAAAGAAAAAAAAGGGAAAAAAAGAAAAAAAATTTGCAAAAATCCCAGTAGAGGCAGTGTTGCCATGTGCTGGACTTGTATTTGTTTAGAGGTTGTGTCATCAGCAGGTGCCTCAGACAGGAAGCTCTCAGGTAGCCTGGGTAAGCTTCAGGATCTCTTCTTCTTGTCCACTCACCACTGATCATTTGGAAGTGAGGTTCAGAATTAATGTGTAGAACAGCTTTTGCTTTACATGAGCTGATAGTTTTGCACTGTGACTATTTTTCCTTTAATAGAATTTATTTTTCAAATGTATTTCTTCTGTTTCATGCACTTTTTTTGGCCATATCCTTTTTCATCTGAGATTCTGAGTGTCTGCTTTTTCAGGCTCTCAAAATTCCCACCTCGTGAGTGGGTGTGGAGGGTCTGAGCCCATGGCAGATGTGTGGTGCCCTGCTCTTAGAACCCCTGGTTTGGAATGGTGTCATTACATGATATTTGCATGAAAATTGAAGGAACCTATCTTTAGTAAAACACTTTTGCAGCTGTGGCACTGCCATTTCAAGGTTTTCATCAAAAGGAAACATGACTCTGGGGAAAATTGCTGTTTCTCAAGTGTCTCGAGCACCTTCAATTCTCAAAGCAAGCCCAGGGTGGAATTTTGGGTCACAAAGCAACTTCCACTGGGTGGTGATTCCCAGCCCATGGTTTAATTAGACTGATTTAATTTTGTGTTTGATTGATCCCTTTCAAAACTGGAATAAGGAGGAAAAATACAATTAATTTACACCTAGGTGAAAGAAATGTGGAGCTCAGATTTAAGGTATGAAAGGACTGAACTTGGGAAAAGTCACTGTTCCAGTGCCTGACCACCCTCTGGGGGAAGAACCTTTTCCTAATAGCCACCAAAACCTCCCCTGACACAGCTCCAAGCCCTTGTGCAGCGTTTTGAAGTTTTCCATTCAGGTATTTATTCCAGCACACAATTCCCATTTCAATGGTTTCAGAGTCCTGATGTTATGAAAATTAGATTCTGACAAAATCCAAGCGTTCAGTGTAATATGCGACATGAATCACAGCATTATTAAGGTTGGAAAGGAGCTCTAAGATCATCTAGTCCAACCTTTGACTGATCACCAGAGCCATGCTATGAGATAGATTAAATAAAAGCCAATAAGAGACAGATAAAAGATTGCCAGGATCTTAGATAGCAACGCTGATTAGGTTTTCACATAACAAAAATAGACCAAATGAAGTAATGTATTTAATTTAATGAAAGTGAGGCTACAACCTCAGGAGGAGACTGGGCTTGTAGTTTTGAGCTGATCTTTGCTTCTTAATATACTTCTAGTTGTCATGACAGGGGCTTTACCCACCATCCCTTGCTCAGCTGCAGCAGGTAAATACCATTTTATTACCCCTGAAATTAAAAAAATTGTAACTTTGGATCTGTATTTTACCAAAGCAGCTGATTTCATATTCAGGATTTTTTTTTTTTAAACCTGCAATTTTATGCACTTTCTAGTTCCGGAGGATTTAAATATAATGAGTTTTAGAATCTGTTATTACAAACACAACGAATTATTCACAGGATAATGGATGGAAAGGGATGAATTACTGGAACATAAATCTGTACCATTCACTCATGGTGGGAAATAACAGAGGAATGGCAAGGCTGATTTATTACTTGCTGGTGTATCTATTCCTGTTCATGAGTGTTAAAACTACAGTACATAGAAGAATTTAATTAAAGTTATTAAAATGAGGAAACTATTTTCTGTTTTCTATTCCATAGCTGTAAAAGTTTTTCATTTGCTCATAAATTTAGGAATAAGTGTAACATTCATCAAAGTGTAAAGAACAATGTTAGACATAGGGCTTATGGTAAATCTCATATTTCATCAACAGAAAGGATAATATGTGTCAGAGGGTAAAAGAACTCCGAGCTTTGGAAAGCCTGGCATAGAAAGAAATAATTTTTCATAACTATCTGAAATCCTCATGCAGACAAAACACATTCAATCCATTTGAATGTTAAAATAATACATATCATATTGGCATGATGATTTTATTTCCTGTTTGAGCCATGACTATTCAGTACATTGGAGAATTTCAGAACCTCTTTCTCCACTGCTTTCTAAATTCTCCCAAAAAGCAAGAAAAACCAGCAGTGCTTGCTGGGAAGGAGCAAGATATCCTTTATTTGATGCTCCAACATGATCTAGAAGGGGAAAGACACTTGCAACAAAATCTTTCCAAATCTACTACAATCCCTCTTCTATCAGACTATCCAAAGAGACCACGGGGGAAAAAAATGAGTTTAGAAATGGGTTTCTCCCTCCTTGATGGGTTTTTATTCGCTGATACCTTATTGATTTCTAACCTTCAAGTAATTTGAATGCATTTTGCAATGAACCAATGTAGAATCTCACTCGAAACAGCAATTTGGAATTTACTCAGGGAAGGGAAATATAACAGGCAGTTAGATCAGCTTTCAAAGTCTGCAGTAAAAGCCAGGCCAGTTAAGGTTTAGCTTCTCAGACAGCTCCCAGCTCTGATTGGTTATCCAGAGCTAAACTTCATCCCAGACTTGGGGAATGTTTTGCCACTTCAAGAATTTTCAGCTCTACTTAAGCGTTGGAGCTTTTGTTCTCGGAGAGGGAATTTTCCTGCTGAGCCAAGGACATCAAACAGAGTTTAAATTCAGAGCATTCTTAGGGCTACCTGCACTCCTGGAAAGATTTATTAGCTTCCAGCACCAGCAGATAGTTAGCCAGACTGCGCTGGCAGAGTTCCGTGGGGAAATGCAACCCATGGACAGCCTGCAGAGGAGGAAAACCATGAAAAGCTTGACAAATCCAGGCAAGATCAGTGAGCTGAAGAGATGAAACAAGATCCTAATGAGCGATCAAAAGTCTGTGTTAGCTCATACCTAAAGGAAGGCACTTAAACAATTTCCTGTATTTCCCAGGAATGTGTGTTCCTGTGGTGTCAGCTCCTTTACAGCTCGTGGGAAATCAGGGTGGTTTCCTTTAAGACATCGTTTTAACAGAGCAGAGGAGGAGCATTTGAATCCATCTGATAATTTCCCTTGAATCAATATAGTCTTTTTTTCCCCTTCTTATTTCCTTTTGGATGTTCCCTGTAGTTTAACCTTCTAAAAAGTCTTTTGCTCTACACCAAAGGCTCTCCTTGTGTTCAGGGAAGAAAAATTCTTCAGAGTGGGGTAAGGAGGAATAACTCACATAGGCAGCCAAGAAGAAAAGGGGGAGAAAATCATCTGGGTTGACAATAGCAGAATAAATATGGGGAAAGCACCTGGATTGATCCACAGCATTTCTCATCTGATGAAGTGAAGGTTTTGTACGGACAGCACAGCTGTGACAGCTGCCAAAACACTTCACATATGTTGAGAAGGAACATTGACCCATGTAGAGAACACCTATGGATACTTGTATGTATAAAAATATGTATATTTAAGTAATAAAACAGAAAGTCAAGAGGGAGTTGGAGAGAGACACATTTATCATCCCTGTTTCTTAGATGGCTGCAATGAAGAACAAAGGTCATATAAAAGCTCTCTGGGGATTAAAATACTGAGCTCCCATAGGCCATATGTTGAATTAAATGCTTTGCTAACATGATACCTCTTCTTCAATTCAATAAGGATATTTAGAGCCTTTAAACCAGTGACAGGAACTTGCACTGGACAGGAAATCCCATGGACCTCTCCGAGTAGGATGCATATCCCTGTTTTAATTGGTGCCTTGTACCTTGCATGCAGTCACCTGATTTAAATATATTCATTTGAAGAGTATGCAAGCAGCCTATTTAAATTTACAAAATGCTCTATAGTTTTGCAGGCCACAACAGCAGTTTTATTTAAGGACAGTTTTGCATCACTGCTTGCTAAGGATAATTCTTACCTGAATATTTGGGCACTTCTACATCATTAGAGGAAAATGGTTAGTTTAGAGCAGCAGGAAAACAGAAATGGAAGGAAACTTGTATATGTAGGAATGTTAACTAAGTTTTAGCTCAGTAAGAATACCTAAATAAAATTCAGATAGTGCAATTTGCACATAAATGGTTCATTACCAATACAGACATTAAGAATTCTTTTTTTTTGTTTCTTCTACAATAAGAACTTTAAAAAAAATCTGAGCTAATATAGCAACAGAATCAGCAATTTGAGCCTTTAGGTAACTTAGAGTTGCATGAATTCACACAAATCTGTAATTAAAGATGAAAGAGAGAAATCATTCTTTTTGGTGTCATTCCTGTTTCATCAGATTTGCCATTTTCTAAGGATAATGAGGGATGGACATGCTCTCCTAATAGTTCTGAATTAAACACCTGAAAAGGCAAGCAGAAAATGAGTCACAATGCTTCATCAAATAACTGGAGCTTAAATGGTGAATTCACACAGTCATAAAATAATCTGGGATAAAATATTCATACATTGCCCTTTGGGACACAAGTCACCTTAAAAACAAAATAATAGATGCATCCAAATTCCTAAAGCACTAATGATACCCTCAAGAACAACATGGAAAAGCTGTAATTTTCACAGAAAGCTTCCTAAAATGAATAATTATTTTTATTTCAGCTTTGCTATTATTTTATTATTGGCCCACTAAAAAAAATTGCAAAAAACCCCAGTTTTAGACAAGTCGCTGTTTAGTTTATCTTTCTGTTAGAAGTTGTGATCAGGGACAAAATAATTCAGACATAAATCATGAGCTTGCAGAGGGTATGATGTCTTGGAAGGGTTCTGTGCTATAGCATTAAAATGTAAACAAAACTTTTTGTGAAATATGTGGCTGTAGATTGGCCAGCTTGGTGAGGTGGACTTTGAGCCGAAGGTCTTGAGGGGCAGGGTTCAAAGCATCAACGCTCAG
Organism: Erpornis zantholeuca; assembly: GCA_013400515.1. Classification (NCBI taxonomy): domain Eukaryota; kingdom Metazoa; phylum Chordata; class Aves; order Passeriformes; family Timaliidae; genus Erpornis; species Erpornis zantholeuca. Next base: position 141,795 of record VZTN01016887.1, read on the forward strand.
GTCATTGCATCCAAGCGGGAAATTAGCCAGGCCATTGTAGAAAGGAGATAGCCCTGGTGTCCCAGGGCCTTTCCACAAACTACACATGTCCATGTTTTTCTCAGAAGGCTTATTTATTAATATCATGAAACAGAACAAATCTTTCTCCCTCCAGCAGGTTCAGCTGCAGGGAACATCTGTGTCTCTCTGTCTGTCTGTGTCTCCCTGACTCTGTCTGTCAGGAATTCACAACAAGACAGAAGACATTTTACTGGTCAAGGCAACCACCTTACCATCAACAATATCTTACTTACATTCTTCATCAAAACTCACTCCTGGGAAACTACAAAACATTCCCTTAGAAAATGGTTTTTAGGACAGCTTAACAAAAGCTTGCATTTCTCCAGCCTTTCTCTGAGATCTCTCAAAAACCTACTACAAGCCATCACCACAGGCCATCAAGAGCAGGAGCAAACATTCCTTATCTTCCTCCCAAGATGAGAACCAGGAGAGCAATGCTTCAAGAGGATGTGTCCGGTGCGTGGAGCCTGGGGAACCAAGAGGAGGAACCGGAGCTCCGCGCCCTGTCTGGAGCTTACAGTGATGGCCTTGGCTGCAGTGATCACAACATTGTGGGGTTTGGGATCCTAGAGGTTTGTACTAAGACAGAGGATTTAGATTTTAGAACTAAGTTCAGCTTGCTCAGAGCTCAGTTGGGAGGGATTCTGTGGGAAGATTCCCTGGAGGATAAAAGGAACGAGTGCGTGCTGGGATTATTCTGGAATGTTCTCCTGGAAGCACAAAACCACTCAGGCCTTTTAAAGGGAAGGGAAGCAAGTAGAAGAGAACACCCTTGGCTTGCTGTGAGCTTCTCGGTCTGCTCCAGTCTAAAAGAAAGAGATGGAAAAGCAGTCCCCCATGAGAACTGCAAGGGCACTGCTAGGGTGTGCAGACCTGCAGCTAGAAAAGCAAAAATCTCAGCTCAAACTGACGTTGGCCAGAGATGTCAAAAAAACAAGAAAAGGTTTATCAGGTATTTAAACAACAAGCAGAAACAGAAGAAAAATACAAGCCCACTGTTTGGCAGGAGAGGTGTCACCAAGAAAGCTGAAAAGATGGAGGTTCTCAACACATCCTTCACCTGATTTCACCAGCACTGCTGGACCCCAGTCCTTGGGAACACTTTCCAGGTCCTTGCAAACACAGACCCACTACAAGTGAAGGACGAGTTGGTATGGGAACTATTAGAGGAGCTTGACACTTATAAACCCTAAAGATGTTAAAATTGAGTGGGGTGATGTAATTGTGAGGATGCTCCCCACAATCTTTGAGGAGTTGTGGAGGTCAGGGGATGTCCCAGAAGACTGGAAGAAAGCTAATGTCACCCCTATCTACAAGAAGGGCTTAAAGGAGGATTGAGGAAATTACACGTCCATCAGTCTTACTTCATTCTCTGGGAAAGTTAAAGAAAGTCCTCACAGGTCAAGACAAGTCCATTTACTCAAGAAAAAGCCAAAAGTTGGGTGCATGCAAGCAAGGAAACAACAAGATTTTATTCTCTACTTCCCATCAGCAGCACACACCCATAATTCTTCTTTATTCTGTGTACCATCCCTGAAATTTCTGCTAAGAGCTGGATTCTGATACCAAAGTACAAAACAAATAATTATATATTTCACAGGTATTTCTCCCACCTACAAATACATATGTTATTTAAATCAAAACTCGACTGAGACAAGCAGTATAAGTGTTATATATTTGATTGGCAGTGAAAGAAAAAAGCATCAGGAAGTGTCTACCAGCTTTCTACAAAAACTTAAGCCTGTGATATCAACACTGTTCTTATCACATATCCATACCAGCCATAATGAGGACAATTAACCCCATCCCAGCCAAACTCAGTACAGAAAGACTCATCTTTTACAGTCATGAAAGAGGTGTGGAAAGCTTGTCCTTTCTCTTTGAAACATCCAGCTGGATGCCTCATGAAGAGCATCTATTTCAAAATATATATGGTAGAAGGCAGCATCTGTTTCTGCATTAAACAGACATATATTGAGTGGGCTCATGGTTGCATAAAGCTTCAGGAGAAGTGAGGAAGATCAATACATGGATTTGTGTGGGAAAACTATCCTGGTTTGGATTAAAAGCAAGCTGAAGTTATTGACAACATATAAAAAGTAAATAGGGTATAGACTGGACACAATATGTTTTCCAAGAGCAAGCTTACTAGGAGCTGTATGGATTCCAGACCTGCTCAAATTGCATTCATTTGGAGTTGTTTTCTCTCTGGAAAGGAAACATTTGCTTTTAGGTGCATTCCTCAGCATTTTAGGTTTGGCTTTTGAGAGTGGTAGACCACTGTCCTCTGGCAGGGTTTAACTTAGCCCCTGATGTCGTGGCTGTAGTTTAGTGCAGCAGCTCTGTCGCTGTTGGGGTGGCCACGACACACACAGGCAAAAGTGCAAAAAAGCCTTTATTAAACAAAGCAGCTTCTTTTTATAGACTTTGGGATGTTATCTTTAGTGTTACACAATTATTGACTACAGCAGATTCCCTGGCTATTGTTAACTACAATGTACTACCATTGGTCACCTACAGCATAAGCATCCAAGCATTCAGAAACATGCCAGGTGCAGATCTGTTGCTGCTTTTCTCCTTCTATTGTTTAACTTTCTTGCTTCTGTTGATACTACATTTATATGGGTAAAAAAGAATTGTTTTTCTTCTCCTGGGCTTTTCTCACTGTCCTTCTCCAGGCAGAGTAACAGGCCTGAGCCATGATTTTACAAAGGCAGCAAAGCCCTCATTTTATAAAGTTTTACTTATGTGCAATACAGGTCCTTGGGGCTGCTCAGCTGTAACTATGGTCTTACACTGCCTAAACTTCTGGGGTCAACTGATTAATTTTCTTTGCTGTTTTCATCCCCTTGATGGGGAAAGAAACAGTGCTGGAACACTCTGCTGAATTATCTGGAGTCTGCTTGTGCTCAGAAGTGATTCACACTTTGCAATCTCCTCACAAATTTTACTTTGTGGGAGAAGAGTAGCTGAGAGAAGCTCTTTGGTGAGGTGATGCTGAAAAATGCCCTCTTAGATAGTTTTGTCCTACTCTCCAAATTCACTTTTAGCCGTGCACCTGTGTCCAGCAGAGCTAGGCTTCAAATTGAGACCGGGATCATGGACGCTTGATTATGTTACACTTTTTGGTACAACCAAGTCTGTCCTCTTGCCTCAGGGGCTGACAGGTGTTGCTGGTATGTCTGAAGTACCTAATTATTGGGAAAATAATTGGCAATGAGTTCCTGATTAATGGCTGACTCAGGAAACACGTGGAATTGGACATATACTGGAAGGCACTGCTGGTGTAACAAGGTTGGGTACATCAATGTGTTGGCACCATCAGGATTTATATTGTTTGTGCCAGAAGGACATTTCCAGATTGAAAATTGTCCAAATGGTAATGAATTGGAGGCAGCAGATTTCATTCATTCCAAGAAGAAAAAAAAATGTAACCGATGGGATGGGCAAGGATTATTTTGATGAAATAATCCTTTCTTGGCTTCTTTGCTAGAGAAAACTTGCTTGAAAGCTTGATTAGCTAAAAGTTAAAGGCTCTCCTCAGTTTTTGATTGTGCTTATTATTGAATGACTTTTTAGTAGGCTTTGTGACTGTGCTCAGACACAGAGTCACCTGGTGACAATCCAGTAAAGATTTACACTGCTGCAAGATCAGAACCCAATTATTGTAATCAAGTTATGCTCAATTACTGGTGAGGCTGCTCCACCGAGTCAGAGTTAGTTCCAAAGACAGAGCTATGATTTCATGCATTTTTACAGGTAATTCAGCCCAGTTTGTGTGTTTCGGGGGTTGGCATCTCTCAGTTTAAACTCCTTGGCTTTGATTGTGAGAACTGTGGAAGGTTTTGTTCAGGACTTTTCCACATCTTTACCTCGTGCTCCTGTATCAGCAGCTGAACATCCATGGTACAAAGCCTGTGCTTGGTGAGCTCACCATTTTGGAAATAGATGTTCCTCGAAATCCAAAAAATTCACTTGCTCTGCTTCTAGGAAGTACCCACCATGATTTTTCCAACTTACCACCTCATTAATTTTATAGTCTCTTTAGGTTCTTGCTGATTTCTTTACAGTTTTGATGACTTTAGAGAGTGATATTTAATAAATAATTTTGTATTTGGTTTTATAATTCAGCATCTCAAGTACAAGTACTTTATCTAGGGGGAGAAATATTAGTTCGGGTCTGTATATAGACATGGCTATTTTGTATTCTTGTTCAAGTTTTGAAGGTGAGACTTTAACAACAAATTCTTCTGGAAAGAAAAAGAAAATCCTGTACAAGCAACAGGGTTTTCAAGAATAGCATATCTTTCTCCATTAAAGCATGTCAAGCCTTATCTCAAGTGTATTTCTGAGTTTGCCACTTTCCATTCTTGTTCTAGTGTCACTGAATTAACCTTCTATACACAGTATGATCTCAGAATCAAAAAGTTGTTAAGACCTTGAAGGTAAAGCTATAAAGATGTCATATGTCTTCAGAGAATTACTTGTCTGAATGGAGCTGTCTTCCTTTTTTTTTTTCCTTTTAAAGAAAGGGAAAAGTACATTGTAAAAATACTGAGCTTCCTGGTTGTGAATCCTGTCAGTGTTCCCTGCAGAAACCAAATGATCAGCTCTCCTGGAAAACAGAGAGCTCCTGGAAAATAGGTTGTTCTCACATTAAGGGTCCTGTTTTGGAGTGGGTCCGTGTTCACTGATACTTGGAGTTACCTTAACAGCTCCTAGTCCTGTTTGTTTACCTTTGCCTTGTGAAGGGGGTACAAAAATGAAGAATTAGCCCCCAAAGTCCTATCTGTGCCCTCCAGCATTCCCTCTGCATCTACTGCTACCACCCCAACCTAGGTTGTCTAAAGGAATGGCTAGCTAAACCTCTGAATAATTTAAAGCTAAGTGTTCTATTTATGATAGAAATTGAAAGTGTTGGCCATTGCTGCAGCATCTCTGAGTCTGTAATGCAGACAGCCTTGTATTACTTTGGCAAATAGGCTGCTGCTGGGGGGGACTTACAAAGGTAATGACTGACTGGTGCTATTATACTTGATACACATGAAATTGTTTATTGCTAAAAATGGCTAAAAAACCCCAACATAAAAGGAGAAAATAGCTCCATCTCATAAGGCAACAAAGAATGAAGAAGGCCTGGTTCTCAAGATGGTTGAGAAAGCACAGATAAGTCAATTTTATTTTTTTTTTCTTTTTATTTATATTTGAGGTTTGGATTGGCAGGAACTCCTTGACAGAATTGACAACTTTGGAATTTCATAAGTTTGATTTCTATCACCTCTTCATTCCGATTTCCCTTCCACCCTGTAACAGGAACTTCAACACAGGGTGCCCTTAATGAGATTGTCGTGTTGGGTCACTAAATCCCAAAAACTGGGCTGAAAAAAAGGTATTTTAAAGATTTTTTTCTTCAAGTACGTGGCCAAATATTACCATTTTCACTTGCCTGGAAGAGAGGGAAAGCAAGAGAAGAGCTCTGGCAGAAGAGATAAGATCCCTGACAGGAACCAACTGTATGGAAGGCTGTACAAAGGCAAATAATTTGAAAATTTTTCTCCTTGTATTAATATTTCCTTTGTAGTTTTTCCTGAAACATCATCGGTTTTGAAAGCTGATGCAAGGCCACTGAAATAAAGAAAAATGTATGTAGTACTCTTCTGTAAATTGCCAGCTAAAAAGAAAACTTCTGCCAACATGAAAAGGGGACACATAATTAATTACTTATGTCCCATTATTCACAGAGGCTGAAGGGAGGTGAAAGCACACATTTAGAACAAGTTTTCTTTGAAAGGACATTTCAGTGCCCAAGTTTGCCATTGCTGCTACACTGTGAGTATTTGCTGTGCAGCATTAAAAGGTGTCAGAAGTGCTTTCAGGTCTCCTGGTGAATAGATGTTTTACAGTTCTGCCCCTTTTTCAAACAGATGTCTAACAAAGTGATCCCAATATTGACTGCTCCAGCTAAGGCAAATGTTTGCAGAACTTTGAGTCAGAAAGGAAGGATTATGGGTTTTCATGCCCTGTGATATGCACAGGAGATGACACACGCAGCAACAACCTCTTTTTCTCTGTATTTTGTCATCCTTGAATTCCCACAGTGAGTCATTAGCATTTATCACATCGTTTTCTTGACCTGGGCACCTCTGTTCCAGTGTTTGGTCTGCCTCCAAAAACACACAACTCACTTCTTGCAGCTGAAGGTTACTTTAGTAAAAAACCAATTTATATGTTGAAGGTCTTGTGCCCATAATAAAGGTTGGTCACGAGAAGAGGAAAAATACAACTGAGGATTAAAGCTGGCTATAGTATGATCCATATTCCTGGGAAATCATGTTATTGAGCATTCCCTTGCAATGAAATGGAATGAAAATGAAAATCTGTGATGCTGGGCATTCCTACACCTGTGGGCACAGCACAGAGAGGTGGCACGAAGGTGAGAGGTGCAGCTGAGCCTTAGGGGTGGGTCTGGAGCAGGGTCAGACCACAGTGTCTTCCTTTTCCAACACCCCTAAGCCCAGGGCTGTGCTCAGCTGAGGGCCTTCAAGCAGTGGCTTCTTGCCAGTTTATTCTGCTCAACTAAGTTCTTTTCCAGCTGACTTTCTTCTCCCGCCAGAAATGGTCGAAGGGAATTGAAACGGAATAGAAAAGAAGCTGGCCCTGAATATTGTGGTTTATTTTGTTATTGTGATTCACTGGGAGAGACAGAAAGCTTCAGTTTGGTTTAATTCTCCCTGCCATGGATTCCTGTCAATGCACACACCTCCCCTCCCACCCCCCAACCCAAAACACTTTTTCATTATTTGCAAGTGACGGAATGCACATGGTAATTACCAGTTTATTTGTCAGAGACACGACCTAGTTGAGTTGAAAAGCTGCTTTCACTCACACAGACAAGCAGAACTGCCCTGGAAGTGTTTATGGAGAAAAAAACCAAGAAACACCCAGATCAAAACTGTAGGTTTCCAAGAGATAAAACAGGCCCTTAACTCTTTCAGCATAGTTGCTGTGAGTGTGTGTGGTTGCTTTTTGATACAGGACTGTGAGTGCACTGAAAGGAATCTTCATGATATGGTTTGATGGGCAGGGTGGGCTTCAGATGAAGGTTGGGCTTGATCACCTTGGCCTTAATGATTCTATGGATCGTGGCAATGAAGCTGTTGTTCCTTGGAGTCAAAAATTAAAAGCCAAAAATTAAAGTCAACAATTAAAAGTGTATTTTTACCGCCACCGTGAAATATTTCTTCCCTCCTGTGAAGTGCAGCATTGCTGAGGGTGCATTTTCGAAATGCTAATGTTGGGAATGGAAAAGTAGAAACCTCCACAAAATCCAGTGGGTTTAATCTGAGGCCCTGGGTAGAGCTTGGATTGATAAAACAAGAAGTATATACAGGCAACAAGTAAAGAATTACAGATTTGTAGTTTTGTGAGTTAAAAGCAAAAGGTGTTTTAAGTAAGTAAGAAATCATACTGAGTAAGATAGTGAAGAGTTTAAAAAATAGAAATAGAAGTGCGATTTTGTAGAATAAGTTAAAAGTTTGTAAAAATAAATAAAAACATGTAAGTTAAGACATGGGCTAAGAAATCACTGCATTGCAGTAGAATAAGGTTTAAATGATAGGTCAGTAAGTCAAAACAACATACGTGTCAGTTTTCTATTAGTCCAGAAAGTTATGTCTGGGGTGGAAGAAAGGTATCTGGTGACTTTTTTCTGTAATGGATGCCCCATTGTTAACGAAGTTTCACAGCCAACTGAGACTGAAGGGCTTATCTGAATAATAAAAAGAAAGAGAAGAAAATTCCGCCCCTCCACTACTTCAGGCAACACCCCCACAGACAAAAACTCCACATCTTGGTGCCTCTGTGTGAGGGTGAGCCCCAGACAAAAACCAACAGTCATGAACACAGACTGAGCTGATGCTTTGGACAGGATAAAAGTGTTTCACCCTGTTTAAAATGGATTACCACGTGCCTAAGAGTACAGAGATACAAATCTATAGTTTAGGATACAAGCAGAGAGCGTTCCTCCAAAGGGAGAGTTCCATAAGTCCAAAGCTTTGTCCAGCCAGCTGAACCAGTAACAGCTTTCCTTTCCTCACTGCCGTGTTGCCATGTTTTATTCAAGTCACACTTGCACAGAACTCTCACAGTATTCCCTTGTTGTCTGAGATAATTTACTTTCAGCTTGATCTTGGATAACTGGGCAGAGCTGGTTCTGTTCATCTGTGGAACAGAAGGTGTTACATCAACGCTAAAAGTGCTTATGGAATGCAAACACTGTGGAAATACCATCAGAAATATGTGTGCATGGGAGTATTAGCACTTTAATTTTCAGCTCCTGAAGGATCCTACGTGAGCTTTTCAGGTGTTTTGAGCAAGGGGAAGTTCTTGCTTCCTAGGAAATTCCCAGGGGTGCACAGATGAGACAGGGTTAAACTATACTGCAGAATATGTGAGTTGTCACTATTTTAGAGTGAAGGAAAATTAAAATTGTAACAGTTCAGCAGAGTCTATGGGGAATTGGCTGGTGACAGGGCTTTCTGGACTCCTTAGAGAGCAGCTTAAGGCAGTAGGACTCTGCCCAATGCGTTGTTTGTCAAATCATGTGTTTGGTTTTGGTTTTCTTTTCTTTAATACTTCAGCACAAGCATGTGCTTTATTTACCTCAAGGGGTACCATGAAAATTACCCAACGTTCCTTTTAATTTAATCTGATAAGAGAGGAGTAAAAAGGCAGGTTTTTATGATGCCAAATTTCTGCTATGGATTTTGTCCTTTTTTTTTTTTCTTCTAGTAACTAAAAGAGAGCAGGGTTAGTTTACATATTAGGAAGAAATTATTCTCTGGAAGGGTGGGCAGGCCCTGGCACAGGGTGCCCAGAGAAGCTGTGGCGGCCCCTGGATCCCTGGCAGTGTCCAAGGCCAGGCTGGACAGGGCTTGGAGCAGCCTGGGCTAGAGGAAGGTGTCCCAGCCCATGGCAGGGGGTGACACTGGATGGGCTTTAAGTTCCCTCCCACCCCAAACCCTCCTGGGATTCTCTGACATCAGTCTTACTCATTTCTACTTCCACTGCCTTCCCTCCTCACTGCCCATGTCTCAGCTTATTTTATTCCTCAGTACAAAAATTTGCTACCTCTTCTATTGTCCTTCTTTCTAACTTTCATCTGCTTTGGGTCTTATCATCAGAGGCTTCATCTCCAGTTGCTCATCTTAGATTGTGGCTTTCTTTGAACTTTGCTTCTGCCTTTGTTTCTCAGAAGACCTGGGGTCATATTCATGAAAATGTTCCTGGCAATAAGGGGCACGAGCTGATCTTCATTAGGAAGAGAAACTGGAACTTATATTTTTAATACATAGAGAGACACCTGTTTGATATGGTATTGGAAAAGAGGGAAATGAGCTCCTGTTGGTTTTGCAGAGTTATTCCTAAACAGAAGTTCAAAAGGGAGAAAAAACTTCCTGCAACTAAAGCAAGAGAGTTTCATATGTGAAACAACTTTCAGTGATGCCATTTTAAATAAATTCTACCATATTAAAAAAACAAACAAAGAAACCCTTATTTGTTTCCCCGGAACTTTAAAATTCCAAACAAGGTATTCCATTGCAAAATTAGCAGCAGGGCTATGCATAGGGAGTATTTCTTTGGACATGTTTGAATGGGTTGGTTATAACTTACATGATTTTACCTCAGCAATGTAGGTGGATTCACGTGCATCCCAGCCATGAGCCACGCATGACACTCATGCAGCATGTGAGGAGCAAGCTGCAGTTTGGGAAACTAATGTTTGCAAGTTTGCAAAGAGAGAACCCAGCTTGACTCCTCAGACAACACAGAGCTTGAAAGAAAAAATAAAAAAGCCCTTCCATTTCTGCACAACTTAGATGTAAATCTCAGCCATAGCCTGGCCTTGCTTGCCATAAGAACGGGGCTGTTTCACGGCCGATTTTCTTTTAAACCCAGGGACTTTCCAGTGAGTTGATCCCTACAGTTACACTCTGAGAAGGTACTGAGCAAAGGAAACGGCCTCAGCAATCATCCCAGATGATTTATGGGCTGTTCAAACCCACCACCGATCTCATTCCCATTATGCCTTGATGCAGATCTGTCTAAGCAGAGTGTGTGCAAGCAAATTCATTCTCATGCACGGTAATAAGGCTCCACATCCCTCCAGGAGCTCTGAGAAGATGAGGGATACTTATCCCATTTTTATTCATTGATCCATCCATCCTCGAAGCAAAAGATATTATATTTCATAGGTGCAGACACAAGGACCTCCAGCCTTGCTGAGGAGTTTTCAGAACCACAGACTCTAATTTCCATATTCTGGGGAGAACAGTAGAATGCATTAGATTAATATCTGAACCTAGTAAAGCATTTGATATCATAGTTCACAAGAATTATTCATGAAAATAATCTATCTTGGCTTGACTATGATCCTTTGGAGAAATTAATACTTGGAAATGCTTAAACGTGATTGTCTATGAGGATGTAGCTGACCTAGGGAGCAATCATGTCAACCTCAGCCCACAGAATAAAAATAAAAATAATGTCATTTATGTAGTCCCTTATCCCACTCGAGGGAGGAAGTCTGGAGTCAGTAAAGTGATTGAAAAGTGCTTTGCTAAAAGAGACTGGGATATTTTGGCTGACGTTCTGCCTTTCAATAATATCCATTTTAGGCTTACTTGCATATAAATACACCCTGGCTTATTTTCCCTAAGAGGCCTCTGGGTGCATTTCATCGATTAAAAGAATATTTTATAAACCATTAACAATACTCTTGCCAACAACTGGCAGCACTTACTCAAAGCCCAACTAAAATTAAAGGTGCCACTAGTGGAGAGAAAATGCCACCCACATATTTTTATAAGGCTTTGTTCCTTCATTATCACTTAGAGGAAGAGGGACCAGCAGATGCCATTCTGATGGGCACTGATAGGTGCTTGGGGGAAACACAAATGCCATGGAAGTGTTAGATGGTTCATTTTCCTGGAGCAGAAAGAAGCAAGAATAGACTTAGATACCAGATTTGCTCCAACCCTGAAGCAAAAAGGTTATGACCATTAAGAATAATCTATTTATACCTAGTCGCTAGCTTTTAGGTTTTCTAGCTTTTGTCTATGGGGATGGAGACAAAGGCATTCATAGCCATAAGTTTAATCATTTTCAGGAGCTTCTGCTTTCCAAGAATTTCCCATTCCCAGAGTCACCTCTTCCCAAAACTCCCAACAGCCCAAGTACAAGCTGGAGAATTCTGAGCTTGAAACTAAAAATTAAGGCTGAGCATGAATTTGCCTTTTCCTGGGGCAGTTGAGTTTGATGCTTTCTGGGCTGTTTTAGTGATTGAGATAAATTTTGTGCAGCTTGTGCCTTGAAAATGATAGGAACCATCAATTTAATGAACAGTTGCACTTGCTGAAGTGCTTTGCTCAATTTTTTTGTGTGTGTGCCATGATCAAGTACAGCATCAGGGTCACTGAGCTGTATCTTTATACTTTAATTGCGTGTCCACATATGCGATTGACTAAAAAAATTGATAAAATGGACCTCGTAGAAAACAAATAGCTTTAAAAAAAAAAATGCTCCAGATCAGATTTTTTCTGTTTGTCACCTTATTTTCCCCTGCAGCAAAACTCAGCACAGCCCTGACAGCGTGGATACAAGGTCAGTGGAGATGCTGACATTTAACGCCTGTAGTAAACATTCCAGCATCCAGAAAGCAATTATTTACAGCTTAAGCAGTGAGAAATTACCAAGCTTGTCTTTTAGACCTTGTGGCTTCCAGGCTGGTGTTTGCAGAGGTGATGTATACACAAAAGGATTTCTTTACTGCTGTATTTTCTTTACTGTAGTCTCTCTAGATGTTATTGTGCTGAACTTTCTGAAGGCTAATAGCTCACAGAACACAATAAAAAGTGGTTATTTAGCGACACTTCCACGGTTATAATGCTTTTCTTTTTTACCCTCTCATGCACCTTTCTAATAACTTCCAGCTGAAAATACTGCTCTTATTTCCTAAGAGCTCCTCATGTTTACTAAATCACCAGTAGGTATTGTTGTTTTTGCAAACCTCCTCACGAAAGCAGCCTGTAAAATATTATTATTTCAAATAGCAGTTCACAGGAACAGAGCAGTTCCTTGTACCGAGCAGGGGAAGTCATGTAGTAGAATGCAAATTTCTTATCCTTTTAGGTAGTAAGGGTTTTTTTAGAAGCTTACATAGTTCAGTTTTTTTTCCTGTGAGCAGTGTGTGCTGTAGTAATATGTTATAATGCCTGCTGTGCTGTGTGTATTTCACAATTACAAAATCACACTTTCATAAATTACAATGCACTTAAGTAATGCACTCTTTATAAAATTTGAATTTAAAAATAATTTTCCGTACAAAATCAAATTATTATTGTTTATTATGCATTGCTATTATTATTATTATTATGTTTTGAAATCCATGATATCATGGCAAGTTCAAAAGATGAGCAAAATGTGAATTTTAAAACTGTGGCAGTCTGCACAAGGAAAAAGACACAAAGGATAAATGACAACAGAAGGTGCCAACAAAAAGCTGAGCACAGCAGGGATGTTGTGTGGTGACGGTGTCTGAGAACCAGGCAGCTTGATACAGGCTGTTAAAATAGAACACCAGAAAACAGGAATTAGGGGGAACAAAAACTTTTTCTAGGTAAGAAAGTGGTGGATGAAAAAAGCAGGAAGGGTTAGGAAAGGCAGGAAATTTGTGGCTCTCTCAAACACTCCATGTTAAATTCTCATGATAAATTTGGAGATTTTTTTAGTGTTGTGGTTGTTGGAGCTTTGCTGGCCACTCTCACAGTCCCCCTCCTCAATAGGATGTGAGAATGAGATGAAAAAGCTCATGGGTTGAGATACACACAGGGAGGCCATGTAGCAACTACCAGGCTAAATAAGGAAAATTAATTTAGTTTATTGCCAATTAAAATAGAATAGGAAAGTGAAAACCAGAGACAAGATCTCTGAGACAGTTTTCTGATAATATTTTACTGGTTTGTTCAAAAAAACTGTGATTAATTCCTGTGTGTGGTCTGTTCCATTCCTCTTTTCTTTTCTCTCTGTCAAACAACCCCACCATCCAAAAAAACCCAACACTCTAACTTCCTTCCAGCTCTTGAAAATTCTTGAGCAACCACAGTTGCTGGCCTTTCCCTTTGGGGAAATGTAAGAGTTATCATCCATCAGCTTAAAGCAAGACAATCTGGAAGTCCAGAAAAAAGCCGAACTGCCCTTGGTAGCTGCACTTGGACTCAGTCTTGGCTTCCCAAGAGTAGGGGCCCCAAATGGTCATCTAGGGCCTTCTGTTAGCATCTCAGATGCACAAGACAGGCAGTTCAGGTGAGGAGATAAAATATGTGTGTAGCAGAACATCTTAGGGATCTGGGACATGATTGTGTAAAAGAATGAGTTTTGAGCTATCCAGGTAGGCCTCAGATTCAGGCCTGTGTTGAAGTTATGAAGCCTGTGGCACAGCATGAAATTCTAACTAAGGTGTGTTTAGGTTTTAGATGGAATAGTTTTGTTGCAATCATGGAAGCTGCCTTAAGTTTGAAATTGTTTGCATTCCTTTTTCACTCTGTACACCAATTAGAAAGCACCTGTAACTGTAAACTATCTGAACTCTATATAATCCGCCATTTTGAGATAATAAACAGAGAACGCATGATTAACCGTATTGGTCGTATTAACCATATTATTGCTCTGTTTCAGCCCCCGTTATTAGAGGCCCTGGCTTTATATGTGAGCTCATGTAAAGGTGTTTTGAGGAAGTTTTAGTCCAGGTGCCTGGCTTGGTGATACTCCTGCAGCTCGCGATGTGTTCTACTCTGCCGAGAGTTATGAGCTTCTTCTCCGTACTTATTTGTACGTGGAGTTATAAATTTCTGATCTTATTACTTTCTTGTGGGATAAATTTTCTCCCAGTGCGTTCTTATTCATGCAGGCTTTCGTTTGATGCTGCTGTTAAGACTCTCCCCTCCTTTTCAGGCGCTCAAAAAATTGTAGCGGCAGCAGTTTCTGCGGTCGTGGAATTATGCAGCTGCTTAACACTCCTGTCTTCCTTGCTGTGCTTATTCTCCTTCCCAGTGCAATCCCGGGGACAGGAGTTACAACACTGGAGTCTCTTAAATCACCAGTGTTAACTCAAGCACAGTTTGCACTCCCTGCAGTCAGAGATCCAAAGGCAAAGGGTGCCCTGGAGCCCAGCACGCTCCTGCCTCGTGGGGCTGCTCTGCAGCTGATGGGCAGAAACCACCTTCCATCCTGCATTTTGAGCACTGTGGAAGTGCAGTGTTCTCGACTGCCACCTGAAAAACCCAACTAAAAAACCGAGAAAATTATTTCCACTGCCGTTAGTTATGCATAAGCATTCCTAGAAAGTTGTCTTAAAATGCATCCGGTGTGACCTGCAGATTGCTTTTCATTTTCTTGCTGTCATGGACACTTCATTGTGCCACCCTCCATTCAGCTGGAGAAAAGAATAGAAACAATGCTCTGAGATAAATAAAGATGCAATTTCACCCTCCACCCCTTTCCTCCTGCCCTTGTTTTTCCTTTTTGAGTGATGCCAGGATGATATTTTTGCCTTTCTTTTATACCCCTCCTATATACCCTTTTATATAGTTTGATGTACTCTCAGTGCTTTTAGCCCCACACTTGTACCTCCCCAAGGCTGAGAACTCAGCTCAGCCCCATGGCACCGTTAAACCAGGAGAGCAAACATCCTGGGAGCCCCAGACACCAAGGGCCTCTCCAGAACACATTTTGGAACCTCAGCCAGGCCCAGCCAGGGGGAAGGTTCCTCACAACGAGGGCTTCACTCCAGCCTCTCACTGGGGAATCTTTGATAAATATGTTAATTTTGCAAGGCCTAGAATTGTGTGTATTTCAGTGTGGGGGCAATGTGTGCATTTTGGGGCATTCCACCTGGACCAAGTGCTGCACCCAAGGATTCTGAAATAAATACAGAGGTAAAAGACCCTTTTGCCCCATAAACTGTGTTTTGCTTTTAATTTTATCTGATCTGATCTGTCAAGGTCACACACTGGGAAGCACGAAATGCAGGTGCTGGGAGTTGTCCAGTAGTCCAGAAACATTTCTTTGTACCTCAGACAAATTGTTCATTTAGTCCTCAGTTTAGCTCTCTGGCTCCTGACATTTTCAAATGACAGTAGTAAAAATGAGTGTGGTGAGTGGAGTGGAGCTGTAGCTGCTGGTTTATGTAGTGCTTGAACAGGGGTTAATGAATCCCTTTTCTACGTTGTGAAGTTATGAAGTAAAGCAAAGAAAAGGTTTGTGGAGGTGGAAAAACACTGAATAGCATCAACATCATAAATAAATTCCTGAAGTAGGATTGGTTCTATCTTCTGAGCTAAATTTGATAGCACTTGCTCCAGTGTTAGGAGAAGGGTGAGGCACATCCAAAACAGGATTAAAGGTCACTAAGAAAAGGCAAAAGTAGAGGAGGACTTGCTTCAACTGTCCTGTAGTAAACCTAAAAAAAAACATTTGACAAGAATCCATGTCCCATCCACCATAAGAAGTACTAGCATTCCAAAAAGAAAAAAAAAATCCACAGCATTAAGAATTAAAAAATTCCTGGGATGAGGAAAGGAAGAAAAGATCCTGGAAGAATGATTCTCCATTGTCATACTGATTTTTTTTACCATGAGCTTCAGAGCTCCTGGTGCACCAGTGACACACACACCTCTTAAAAATCAAAGGTGGCTTCATGAGTTTTAAATCAATTGGGAATTGAAAAAAGTTTATTAATGCTAAACAGTTGACTGTCTGGATGCATTCAGGATCAATATTGGTAATGCAAGGGATAAAAACCAGTAATAAATAAACGAGTCATAAATGTACACCCCTAATTTCCTGGTGCTCTTCCACAACAGATCGAGGGAGCTTTGATCTGACACAAAGAGACAGAAATATGCTCCTGTCCCTCAGCAAGAAGTGAAATAGCATTTACAGAAAGGAATGAGTTCTTGGGAGGAAAGTGCAGCCAAAGTGATAAATAGTAACACTGTGGTTGCTGGATCTGGACAATAAAAATAAGCCCCCTGCAATAAAAAACATATTCAAGAGAGCAAATCAGAGCAAGAAAGATTTTAGGAGCTTATCCTGAATTCTTACACAAAATAAAAATAATCTTATAATAGAAATTATCTAAAACTTCAAGGAAAGATTGAGCAAATGAAGGGGGAACCCTGTGGGGTTATATGAATGAAGAAGCAGAGAAATAACATTGTTTAAATCATCCTTTAATATCAGACGTAGAAGGATGTGGGAGCCTGTTCCTCTTTAAAAACAGGGTAAAATAATGCATTTTGTAGAAAAATTTGGTGTTGTTGCTAAGGTAAACACAAATCAATCAAAGCTTACATGTCCTATTCCTCAGACATATAGAAGAAAAAGTCCCTACCACTCAAACAGAAAAAAAAAAAAACCAAAATAAAACACTTTTTTTAACCTATATCTGTTTGATCCTTGCTTTTAGTATCCCTAGATTTATTTTTTTTTCAGTTTATAAAACCTGTTGCACCTTGCACACAGGTGAGTGAGCAATTATTTGTATGACTAAGCTCCTTGTAAAAGGACTGAAGAATAATTATTTATGCACCATGGGAAACAGAGTGATAATCAGAGGAAAAGTGACTTTATATCCAATCTGCATGGGTTATAAAGGGATTTCAGTGTTTCACTCTGAAAAGCAGAGATAAATGGTGATCTTTCCTAAATATGACAAAAAATATGTTCTTCGTTTCTTTGTGAAAAATCCCCAGAAAATATCAGGAAGTGCCATTTTCCTACATTGTCATCTCTTGGAACACCAGAAGCTGAGAATTTTAAATTCTCTGTGCTGGAAGGCACTGATCCACAACAAAACACTGCATTTGATCTGAGGCCTTGGGATAGGCTTCCAAAATTGAGTGATAACATTAAAATCACATAGAATAGAAGCTGTGGTGACACAGGGTGAAAAATTTGGGATTTAAGGTTTTGGAATATAGTAATACATATAATTATACATGTGCCAAAATTGAGGTTTTAAGGTTGTGGCTGGATACTTCTTTTTCACTTTCTTCTTCCTTCTTCTTCATGGGTTTAGATGGTGTCTTGTAATTAGATAAGAAAATCTGCACTGCTGAACTTAAGGGTTTGAGTATTGGGTTAAAAATAAAAATAATGTAGGTGTAAACTCATTATTGGACAAATTGTCCTTGAAAAATCTTTGCAGAGCTAGAGAAACACCATTATAGCCTTGTTCCACCTTGTTACTAGAGCTCACAGCTCCTAAAACTGTAACATAGATAAGAACTAATAAATTAATAAACAACTGAGTCAGAACGAGAAAAAACTGCATCTTCCATCCCAGCTTGGGCAGTGAGGGTAAGAAGCTAGAAAAGAAGTCAAAACCCTGACAGTCATCAACATTGTGAATGGCCCAAGTGGTTTCTTAAGGAAAATATTGAGACTTTTTCAGTGAAACCTCATTCTGCTGAAATTCTGTAGGAATACTGAGCTTCAGGATGCAGGGGAGGTCCCCTTCCCCCTTGGTGGTCACCCTGCTGGCTCAGCACCTATCCCAGGGGTGCAGAAGCACTTGCACAACAGGGAAAAAAAAATCCTCCCAGGCTCCTTTTTTAACCCCTTCCCACCAGCTCCCCATGTTGGTTCTACCCCCAGTTTCATATCCTCTGCTTCTCTGTCCTGGGCTCCCCCTAAATAGATCACTTGTCCCTGGTTTCCTTTTCCCCACAGATGTCATTTTTCCTATATCAGCACACAAATTTAGAATGTTTGACAGCATTTCCAGGGTAATCCTGCTGCTGCTGACACAGCTCCCTGGGTGCTGCTGGCCTTTCAGGCTGTCTCCACAAAAAGCCCCCGGTGCTCCCTTTTAAATATTTCTAAAAAGTGCCTTTCTCTCCCATAAATCCCATTAAACTCCTGAAAATCTGGCCATTCCTAACAGCGTTGTCTGTAATTCTTTTTTTCTTTTTTCTTATCACTGTGCTCTTTGTTACAGCAATTTCTCATGTCATTCTTGGTGGTTTCCCAGGGTTTGTTCACTTCTCAGGTCAGGGCTTAGTCCTTTACCTCTGTGCCCAATTCTCTACACTCTTTGAAAACCTCAAGTTAAAAGAACCTTAGAACTAGAAGAAAAATTGAGAATTAGAATTATCAATAAATTTTAGTATCTTTTTTCCTTTATTGCACAGTATTGCACTGACCAAAAAAAAAAAAAAAAATTTAATGAGTCTAATTTGATAATAAAGTTACCAGAAAACGATTTGATAAGTCCAGTTTGATTTTCATCCTTGTTACATGGATGAAACCTCAGAACAAATTGCTACACCAGGAGGCTGGGAAAAACATGCCTCCTATAACACAAAAACTACCAAAAACTCACAGATTCGGTAAAATATTGATCATATTACATGTAAGTGCCAACCTATACAATCAATAAGCGACAAATTGATTTGAAAATGGAAAAAAATCCCTCCAAGTGTGCTATATATATATCCTGGCTGGCACAGCAATAATACCTGAGTATAGTATGAGACCATGCAATAATACCTGAGTATAGTATGAGACCATGCAGCTAAATGTGATATTCTGGTGGTTCTACAGAAGCCACACCCTTGGGCACAGCAGGAAAAATGGGACACGTGTCCCCTCAAACTCTCTTCTGCCACATCCACGCCGAGGAGTCGACGACCTCAGCGTGACCAAACACCAGATCAAAAAGGCTCCAGGGCACAAACTGCAACTTCACAGACGCCGTGCAATCGATGATTTGAAAACCACGTCCGTAACCTTCACGGCAAACCCAGGGAGACGACGCCTTTGAGCTTCCTGGCGCTGGATCAATGAGCGTGCTGTGCCTCGCGGCTTGTTACCTCTCGGCAGCGCTGGCTGAGCCATCAGCTTGCAAAATGTTCCCTGTCATCCCAGCAATCTATAGGTGCTGCTCCTTTGACCTCACAGAAAGCTGATCATGCCATCAGGAGCAGGTGCTGAGCCAGGGGTTTAATGCAGTCACCTCCATCCTGCGTGTGGAGGCATCCCAGGGACCTTCACCTCCACAAGGGGAGAAAGCAATGGCTACCCTGAGCAGGGAGTTTTTACATCTACTATCAACCAGTTAGGAAGTTCTACGTATCTTATTTTGCTCCTAACATTAGTAAATCTCAGTTTTGTTGATATGTCTCTTTCACTCTAAATTCTTTTCACCAACGAACGCACCACAGGAACTTGTGTCAGAGAAGAAAGGAAGAGAAGGAGAAGAAAGAAGAAGGAGAAGAAGAAGAAGCCGACACCTTAAAACTTTCATGTTGCCTCTATATAATATATAGAGCAAAACCTAAACTTACAACTAAACTCTCTATGGTTCACTAAACAAAAATCCCCTCACTTCTCTGGTGCATTCAAGTTCTCCCAAAAGTGAAGGGAGTTTCTCCAACAAGCTTAGGTCGCAGGCTAAGCTATTTTTGTGGAGTTCTGGGGATGAGAAAGACCCCCAGAGGGGCAGGAGAAGCTCTCAGGCTTCCCTGGACTCCAACACACGGGAGGTTTTGCAGTGAGCCTGTAACCAGCAAATTCCCACATGCCTGGTTATGTGGGTGAACTCTGGGAACATTCAACCACCACAGAGGTTTTTTCCTTGAATTTTCCCCAGCAAGCCGGGGTAACTGGAATACTGGTCCCTCTGTTTTCTTAGGCTGTCAGACCAACAGGCAGGAACTGCACTGACAAACCTTGAGCTTTGGCTGATGTGGGGCCCCACACCTGAACAAACAGCAAGCTGAGTCTCACGAGAGATGCTTTCAACAATATTTCAACAGATAAAAGCTGTTGAACCCAATGCTGTAGAAAGAAGGTCTGGACTTTTGCAGAGCTCCAAATCTGGGTTCTGCTCAGGTGCCTTGTGCCTGGCAGTAAACTTGGAAGGTGATGAAATGCCAAATCCCCAACGAGAGAAACAAGCAGTTACCACGTGAATGCTGTCCAGATGGTGACCATCCTTCTACCTGTGCTTTAGCCAATTTGTGTCTGTGTATACAGCTTTGACAGCTATTAAGTTCTCTTAGCTTTAACACTGGTTTTGGAAGGCATTTAATTTTCATACTAAGAGGCCCAAATTGCTGATGTGGGATGGAATCCAAAACGCACTGATCTCAGCAGAAAAAAGAATCACAGCCTGACTGCATCTTGGAACTAGGAATTAGTGACTGAAAGTATTCTATAGCTGGCATCACACTCTTCAATAAATGTAGCAGAGTGTTGAAAATAAAGACATGGACAGAACTGCACTGCCATGTGTGTGATTCTTCTCCATTTATTGTCTTGGCTTTCTGGGACTAAACATGATTGAACGTGAGGTGGAAGGGATTCTGGTAGGATAGCCTGGTTCAGACAGCTCATCACAGCAGGCGGTTTAACATCAATATACTGTGTAAATAAACACCTTTCTAAATGGAAAACAACCACATTTCTAGTCTTTTTGTACTCCAGGGCCTCAGCTGACAGGCAGCACTTTGGCTTCCTTGATGCGGAGTAATTCATGCAGTGCAGCTACACTGCTCCTCACAACCAGGATGGTGCTTTTAAAAGGTGCCCAACACTGTAAGATCTCTGCTTTCACAGCCCCAGGAGCCAATAAAGGCTGGTCACAGTCACTGACAGCATTTTTTTGTATTATCAAGTTGAAATAATAGAGTCATAGAATCATATAATCACAGAATAGTTTGGATGTGAAGGAACTTTAAAGTCCATCCAATGTCACCCCTGCCATGGGCAGGGACACCTTCCACTAGCCCAGGTTGCTCCAAGCCCTGTCCAACCTGGCCTTGGACACTTCCAGGGATCCAGGGGCAGCCACAGCTTCTCTGGGCACCCTGTGCCAGGGCCTCCCCACCCTCCCAGGGAACAATTCCTTCCTTGGATCCTTCTCCAAGCTGAACAGCCCCAACTCAGTCTATCTCCACAGCAGAAGTGCTCCAACCTCTCCTATAAATTTTTTTTTCCATAAAATAGCATATATTATTTTATTTTTTATTGCTTGTGTGCAGCACAACCTGGTTCAAAATATTACCACATATATTGCAGGCTAATAGGCAAAGCTCCCCAGAGTTCTCAGCCAAGGGGTATAAATCAGTTCTCTGAGTCACTGGGTGAGCTGGCACTTGGAGGACTCTGGATCTCTCAGGCCAGGCCAGGCTTGGTTTAGTTTTCTGTATAAAATCCATTTCAATTAAAAGCCTTGCTGACAGTAGCACCATTATTCAAGCCGGGAAGAGTCATTGCACGCTGATAAAATTGGATTTCTTTGTCACAGTCTTTCAGACTCTACCCCCACAATGTGTAGCAATTTTGCACAGAAAAAAAAAAAAAGAAAAAAAAAAGGTGATTTAATCCTCAGTGGTCATTGCATTTAGAAACAGCGTTCACAAAACTGAAGAGAACTCAAAATTCTCCAAAGACTCCCAGCGCCATTCAGCCACAGCACAGCTGGGGAAGAGAGCATTGAAGAAGCTGAACAAAATAACAAAATAACAAAATAACTGATTGGGGTGATTGCCATGGGAGTGGTTTCGTGCTGCCACCCAGCAGAAATTACTGCTTCCTCCACCCGGGGGTTTGCTGGGGAGCCACAGCACAAACTGCTCAGCTCTCATGGAGGAGGCCCTGCAGCTGGAAGTGGAGAGTCTGTAAGGAAACACTGAGGTGTCCGTGTGTCCCCTGGAGCCTGGAAGTCTGAGAACGGCAGCAAAGTCCGTGCCAAAGGAATCCCACCAGGGAATACAGGTGGGAAGAGTGAGGGATTTGGGCATGTGGCTAAATCTTGTAGATATTTTTGGCCGTCCCTGGAATACTGATCAGATAACTGTAACTATGTGATTTGCAATATCATAGAAACATGGAATGGTTTGGGCTGGAAGGGACCTCAAAGCTCATCCAGTGCCATGCCTGCCATGGGCAGGGACACCTTCCACTAGCCCAGGTTGCTCCAAGCCCCATCCAACCTGGCCTTTGACAATTCCAGGGATCCAGGGGCAGCCACAGCTTCTCTGGGCACCCTGTGCCAGGGCCTACCCACCCTCCCAGGGAAGAATTTTTTTCCAAATATCCAATCTAAAACTGCCTCTTCCAGCTCAAAGCTGTTCCCCCTAGTCCAGTCACTCCAAGCCTTTTTCCAAAGCTCTCCAGCTCTCTTGGAACCCTGTTAGGCACTGGAAGGCCTCAATAACTTTACCCCACAACCTTCTCTCCTTCAGGCTGCACAATCTCACCTCTCCCAGCCTTTTCTCACAGGAGAGGTGTTCCATCATTTCACAGCCATGGATGCCCTTGCTAGTTGGGTTAATTTGGCACCTGGGCATAAAGAACCTCCTTTGCTTCAAGGAAATCACAGTCAAAATGTGCCTCTAAGCACAAGTAAGCATTCATTAGGATTTCTCTTACCTTACTGGCCCTTAGGAGAGCAAGGTGGGAGCAAGGAGACTCTGCTGATGCTTCACCCAGGAAACAAACTCTGTTGAATAAGTTACCTTGTAATCTCCATTTCTGATGGATTTTTCACTCCTTCCATACTTGGAGCAGTAAGCAGGGGCAGTGAGGAAATTACAACTTCTGAGAAGTAGCAATTGTATCCTCATTGAAACACTGTGAGGATTAGTATTCCATGTGCAGAAGATGCTGAAGAGGAAAAAAAATGCTTATTAATTATTATAATTATATTAATAAATCTTCTATGAAGTTACTTGTATAAATATCAATAAGTAGTTTTATTTAATAGGATTATTTCTCTTTCTCTCATAACCTCATCTGGAAATGCAAACTGACAGAATAGAAAAGGAAAAGACCAATTAAATGGGGGAAAAATGCGTTGCCATCCAAACACTGAGTTCCTGTCATTTCTTAGCCTTCATTAACAAGCTCCTCAGCTCACCTCCTCTCCCTGCTACTCCCACAAGTTCAGTTTAAGCTTTTTCAGAGTAGCAGAAGTTACTCAAACTCTGACTGATCAGCAACAAACATAAAAACAGGTCAGAACCTTGAGTATCTCTGAAACATACACTTCACATAAGCACAGTAATGCTACTAAAAAAAAACCTTATTAGGATCATAGCAGATATCTAAAAGATTTCTGTTTCTCTGAAGAGTTACAGGGACTTGAGCTCTTGTTCCAAACATTTCAAACATTTGAAGGACTCTGACTTCTAGAAAATAGAAACTTGCACAGAAATGATGCTGGGATGATTTTTCCCTTTGTGGTAGCTGTGCCACAGTCCTGGCTGAACCTGGGCTGTGCACACACAGCCACCTGTGCTACAGAACCCCCAGCCTGCTGTGCAGTGTCCTTCATCCCTCAACACAAGCACTTTAAAGTGCTTTTCTGAACACTTTGGCTACTTTGAGTCTTTTTCAGCTTGCTGAAAACCTCGTTAGCATCAGTATTGGGTTTAGTGAGGCTGGAAACCACCTCCCTTCTCTTGGATAGGTGGGGGATTAGTATCTGATCTGATCTTAGCTGTCTGGTTTGATCAGGGTTTCCATGCTGAAGTCATGCTGTTTGCGTTCAATGTCACGAAAACACCAGTCCTGCTTTCCCCACAGGCACTGGGGAAACCTCAGAGTTACAAGGAGAATAGTCCCCCCAAAAGCTGGCCACACACGGTCTCCAAACATGCAGGGCATATCTGTGCTCTCTAACCTTGGAATGCATTTTTTCCTGTTTTCATTTTTAGTTTTTGAACAGGCACTAGCAGTGGTGGAATTTTCAGATGCTCTTCCCAGCCATAGTTAAGAAGGAGGAAAGAAAGGAGAATGAGAGAAAAAACTCTTTTTGGAAAGAGCTACTGAGCTGACTCTGTCCTCCAACTCTATCTATGACTACAGTGTGCCACGAATATGTTTGTATATAGTTCCTGTGCATAACACTAGGAGTGAAAGTCAAATTGTGATAGTGGCACTTTCACCATCCTAACCTTTATGACCTAAAGGAAAAAAAAAAGCCCCTTCTAGGAGGGAATTTGAGACAGGTAGAGGACACCTGGCTCCACATCTGTGTCTGCCTGTGGTCCCCTGAACAGTCACAGTCACTTCCCTTGTTAGTATCTCACCTTTTATAAAGTGTGAGGTGTCACAAATACTAAATTGATTCGCCAAATAAAAATAAAAGCGGTTGAGGGTGTGGGAGGAAGGTCAGGATTGATGGAAACATTTGTGCTGAGGGGTTGTCTGATTCAGTACTCACTGATTTCTCAGCAACTGAACTTGGAAACACTCTTCCTGGTATGTGGTGTAACATCTCCAAAAAAACCCATATGTGAAACACGTCAGCACCTCAGCCCTGCAGAAGGAGAGTGATGTAATTTTAAGAACATGTTTTTTATGAAAGAATATACCCCACCTGATATACACAGCATAATTTCAATAGCACCAGCTTTTCTGCTTCACTCCGTCAGCATTTCCATTGAAACCCTCATTCTAATGGGAATGCTGCTCCTGTGCAAAAGAAGTGTGTTCTAAGCAGAAAATGGGAGCATCCAGGATCAAACACAAGCACACCACCACCTAAATGAGTTTTAATAATTTTAAAGGGAGTCACTTGCCTCTTTTTGAAAACACAGCCATTGAGAATTTCAGTTTAATTTTTGAAGATTTGTTAAATCTTGGCTGGAATTCCATAAACCCCGTTTTAGAGAAATATCTGCTACCAGGGAAAGGAATGG
Organism: Erpornis zantholeuca; assembly: GCA_013400515.1. Classification (NCBI taxonomy): domain Eukaryota; kingdom Metazoa; phylum Chordata; class Aves; order Passeriformes; family Timaliidae; genus Erpornis; species Erpornis zantholeuca. Next base: position 166,625 of record VZTN01016887.1, read on the forward strand.
GCTTGGGGAAAAGATTTATTAGACCTGTTCGATGTCGTTAACACGAATCAGGAAATAGTGACAGTCTGAAAATGCAGGACTGGGGAGGAAGGGGGGGNATACAACCTAGTAAAAGGAATGAAGATAATTGGCTCTGATCCTAAGATGCCACTGGGAATTTCCAAAGTGCCCCAAGGGATGTGGGAACACTGGTGTTCAAAGGAAGTGCACACAGGGCTGTTACAAATTATGTAAGGTCTGATAAGGAAGTTACACGCTCTGATAAGGCAATTATCTGGAAAAATAGCTTCCTTAAATCCAAAGCCATCCAAAAAGGCTCTTGCAGGCAGCATTGCAGGCAGTGCACTTTGGCCCATCTCCATGTACTCCTAAGCAGGATCTGAGGTGAGAATACACAATTTTCATCACAGAAAATCAAACTGTTGGTTAAAATCAAATTTCTTATGTACTTCAAATAAAAAAAAGAGCATCTACTTATGCTCTCCTCTAACAGGAAAAACTGGAGTCACATCGTGTATGGATGGGAGGAGGAGAGGGGGCTCAGTTCTCAGGACTGTACAGACATTACAGATTAATTCATTGCTCTGCCACCTCGTGATTTCCAGCATGTGGCTGCCCTAGGAAATGTGAATATTGCAGTCGTACACGATGGGCTTAGCTCTGAACTCTCACGTAGCTGAGTGCTGGAGAGTCATGATGGCATGGAAGGCCAGAGGAGTTCAGAGCTGAGGCAGCATCTCCAGCTGCACCTCAGTGTCACTCGAGCTGACCTGCGTGGGCTCCACCTCTGACCACGAGGCCAAGAATTACCTCGTGCACAGAATGGAAATGCTTCAGACCCACCCCAAGCTTGTTTCTCAACACAAGCTTGCTCATGCCTTAGGTATTCCCTCCCAAAATGTATTTTCCCTCAGCTACAGCCACCCAAGAACAAGGGCTATGATTGCAAATTTAGTGGCTTCTTTAGCAGGAACTTTTTCTCTAAAAATGTACCCGTTAAGCATCTTTCCTGTGATTTGTAGCAGCTGTTGTGTCTCCATGCCAACTGATGGGGAAACGGGGGAAGGACATGCTCAAAGTCATCTCTGAGCTCTGCAATATCTTATGAAGAAAAGCTCATGATTATAATGAGAAAATTAATTCCTCGCCGTGAAAGCTGACGGAGAGCAAATGGAGAAACGTAAGACTTTCAAGTAAAGAAAACCTGAGTGGGATTATCGCCCTACATGAGAAAGGTGGAATTGCTTTGGAGATGAGACCCTCCTCCTACCTCCTGAGATCAGCTCCTGGGAAGGGCCGAGAATTGGCTATTGTGAGTAATCTTTGTGCCAGTGCTTGTGGGGCGATAAAAGGCACGAGGATTTGAAGTAAATTTCCTTGCTTGATAAATCCAAGCCTTTTACCTGAGAACAGTTAATTTTTTTGTCAGAGCTATGTGTGTAACTGCCTCAATGCTGCGGTGAGTGGGATCTGAGGCAATAACACATCACAGAGAGCAAGGAACTCTTCAGCATCTCCATGAAGGCACAAGCATTTCAGAAACGCAATAAGCAAAGCACAAGTTCTCTGCCAAACTAGAAGTGTGGCCCCAAGACAGACAAAGAGAGCAAAACAAACCTGGGGGAGGACGAGCTCACATTGAAGCAATGACACAGTGGCTGCACACGCAGCAATCTCAGCACATTCTCCGCTGTTATCCCAGACAATGCATTTAAGTATTTGCTGCAATGCTGTTGAGCAGATGACAATGAAAGAGCAGGAAAATGTACATGAAAGGAGATGGAAATATCATGTGCCTCCTCACAGGGAAGCTGTCAAGCGCAGAAACAGGGAAATGACACTCAGAGCACTCGGAGGAAGGCGATTGCTCTCCGCTGCTTTCCGCTGTAAATTGGGCACTGGGGGAAAAGGACACAAGTTCCACTGAAGTGTGACAGAGGGTAACATTCACCACCACGTGTCAGCAGTGCAGCCAGGGAATGCAGAGGTAAAACTGGCGAGAGGCACCAGTTTTAGAAACTTATCTGTCGCCCCTTTCTGCTGCAGAGCAAAATAATTGTAAATAAGAAAATGTTGAAGGCAAAGAATCTCTCTTGTTTCAGCTTCAAAAAACCCTAGTTATCTGTATCTTCTTCTTCACTCCTCTCTGTGGTCTCTGCACAGGGTCTGGAATGTTGAGTAAATTTAAAATATTTTTGTGGACAGATCCACTGACATAAGAGAGGGTTTGAATTTCTAACTTAAATAACAGACGTGAAGGTAATTGGTTATATCAGATACCTGCTGAAAGAATTGCCTACACCAGTGGATTTTTGCTACATTAAAGTCATCATCAATTTTGTATTCACCCCCTTAGCTGAAATTATAGAATAATGAAGTAGATGTAGACTCAGAACATGCAGGTAATACAATTGTGATGTGAGGTGGACACAATCGAGTGAACCTCACTGTGGCCTGCAAGTTACCTCGGCTTTGCAATTTGAGCCTAATGTGACTGATACATTTGGACTAATGGCAACTTGAAGGGTTTTCTTTTTCTCCCTCTCAATGTCAAAATATGTCCAGTATAATTCTATCCATTTTACATCAAATTGGATGTGCCTCTCCTTAACCATTCGGAAGTTGCAGGACACCTTTAACTCAGAAATCACAAGTCAACAACTTTGCAAGTATTTCCCTCAAAACAAAAGCCTTGTGGTGCTCTGACTACATAAAAATTGGTTGCTCCAGAAAAAAACGGAACTAGGCAAAGGCGACAGAGTCTTTCTTTTCCTGGCTGGTAGGTTTGCTCATTGTCAGGGAGCTTCCAGAGGACATTTTGACCAAAATCTTCTCACTTTTCATCTACTTATGGTGGTGTTTAAGAAGAGGTGTGAGTAGCACTGAGGAATTCTTCAAACAACCCGCAGTTCAGATTGCAGCGAAGAAAGGTCCAGATTAACCGGCAGTGACCTTTCTGAGTCAACATTCCTACGCTTTGAAATCCGAGCCTTTCTAGTTCTGCCTTTTTTGCCTTTGATTCTGACCTGGTACAGCTGGAACTAAATATAGACGTGCGAGGTAAAGCCCGTGCTCGCTGTGCTTCAAACCTGCCTTTCAACTGGCCTGCTAGAGGCCTACACAAATCCTGTCGTGCACCAGTGGTCGGTGGGCAAAAATCGCCTCTCCTCGGATTAATTTAGGGTAAGGACACATTTCACTTTCATTCACAACAAGGGAATGTGTTTTTGATGCCTGAGGTGGCCACCTAAAAAACAGAGACTAGAGAGGAATAAGGGAATAAAGGCAGGTATTTGTTTGAAAGGCCTTCAGAGGTACACCCTGGGCAGGCCGGAGGCGACACCCAAGATGGACCTGGAGTCATGAATTCTTCACACTTTTATAAGTTTGGTTCATCTGCATATCAGGGTTAATTCTCCAATTAAAACTTCAGTTAATGATATAACTTCCCCAAGCTTACCCCTCCATCCAGAGATGTTGGTTTACATATTTTGGGGCCTAGGACAATCTGGGTGTCCTTGGAGAGCAAACCCAGAGAGGTTTATTATGTCTAAGCAGCATGAGGGAACAGCAGCTCACAGGCCACAAGAAACTTCAGAGTTACACACCAGGCAGCACAGGGTTGGAAAAATATAAAAGTTAGAACCCAAGGCATCATTCTATTTAACACAATCAACTTTTTTTTTTTTGTTTGATTTTTTGAGAGACAATTTCCTATCTTTCACGTATCTTTTAGATGCATATTTTATCACTTTATGATTGTGGCACAATATTTGTAAAATTAGCCAGAAAAATATTTTTCTTTTGCTTATCAGTACTTATTTTGCTTATTAATAGAGTAAGTTTCAGTTGCAACTCTTTGTGGTGTCTAATTTTATATAATAAACCTTGCTAATAATGTAGCTTAAGGTACTGGGACACTCCTAAAATATAAATAACAAAGAAGTACAAATCATATCTGAAACCAACAAGGCTGACATATCCAGAGGGTAATTAAAAAGTCATGAGTTGTTTTTTTAAAGTCATCTGAGGCTTTGGTGGATATAAAAGATTAACATTTGTGTTCTGAAAATTGATTAACAAACAGATACACAATTTTCATCACAGAAAATCAAACTGATAGTTAAAATCAAATTTCTAATGTACTTCAGATTTAAAAAAGAGCATCTACTATGCTCTCCTCTACCAGGAAAAACTGGAGTCACATCCAGTAATAAATGGGGTATGGCTTTGGCTCTTGTCCAGTTCTTCATAAATTCTCATAGATCAACAGGAATAGACAAGTGAGCCAAACCCAATGAAGCTAATTTTAGCTGGCTGAAACCAACACCATCTGGATTTCTGGCCTTGGTAACTTTCTATTGATCCAATTCTTCCAGAATGATTTGATGCCAAACACATGAGGAAGCTTTCCAGGTTCAGAGTGTGCAGTGGGAGGGTTCTCGATTCATCTCCTTTGAGGGTCCTTTGAGGGTTTCAGATGCTGTAACATCTTCCCTTTTTTTCTTTTTTTGATTGAACAACCTTAAGTTTGTGTGCATTGCAGGTAAATGCTAGCATCCATTTCTTCGCACGGTTCCAGAAAAGAAGAGCATAAATTCAAATAATTTTCTCCCCAAAACCACAGAAGCAGTTTGAAGTGGACAGATGAGCACGTTCCCCATGCAGTTCAGCTCATCTACACATCTGCTTGCTTATCCCACTTATGTTAATCCAATCAGAGGAGATTCATGCAGTGATCCCAGTTAACTGGCACTCTGGGTGTCACTTGTACCAAGCAGATACAACGAATTATCCCCAGCACAAAATACAAGGGAAATATTCTCACTGCACTCAGAGACTGAATAAACTGCAAAAATAATCTGCTACTGCACACGCTGTGAACAAAAAGAATTCTAATCGATCGGCTATTGATCGTGAATAATTTACTCAAATACATAGTCTTAAATCAGTTTTAAGGCTGAAAATGCCAGTTAAATTTTTTGTGGCTTGTGGATTTATTTCCTGTCTCTCCGTTTACCTCAGTGGGCTTTGTATTGGGCTCTCACACAGTAGACTTACATTAGACATCACAAAACTTAGGGTCCATTTTGCTGTTTTTAATAAATGAATATTTTAATAATGGTGATTATAATGCTAGCACTTGATACGAAAAACACTTTGCATCTACTAACTTCTTTTCTCTGTTAAAATCTCTAAATATAGTAAATAAGATGCTCTAACCTTTTGGGACTGATAGTTTTTCTGACAGACCTTGGTTTTAATTTACTTTCAGAGCAGTAGGATTCTCTAATCCTACTTAGAGGATACTAGAACTCACTAATGGCATTATTTGTCCTCAGTGTAGGTATTTTGGTGTAGGTATTATGTCCTCAGTGTAGTGTTTCATTAAAATACATCACTTACACACGCTACATAAACCCCAAATATAGATATACACTTATTTATACCTACTACAAGTTAATAAATAGGCCCTTTTAGTTTTGGGGGTTTTTTTTTGTGTCCATTCAGGAGTGAGAACATCTCAGCTGCTGGTTTTTCCATCAGTGCTGGGTAACTCTGCTTTTGCATAACATTATTCAGTCTCACAGCTGCTTGCCAACATTATCAGAGGGGCTGGAATCCTAAGGCTCAAAACATTCTTGCACAACATCAGTGTCCTGAGTACGTTTATTAGACACCTGATAAGCCCAGAAAGTTCCCTTTCTTTGATGTTGGTATAAACACCAACTTCTGCCTCACTTTTTGAGGACACCTCCCAGGGCGAGGCCTCCAGTGGCTCACGGAAAATTTGCATAACTCCAGCAGGTGCAGAACAAACGTTCTTCACTCCCCATTCCCCTGCCATTTACAGAACTAATCATTGTTTACTTCATTAGTCGTGCTTCCCAACTTGTATTTGGAAGAATGCTGCTTTATTGGAGCTATTGAAAGGATTTTGATGGCTCATCCTTGTAAAGATGCCTTGGGGAGAAGTTAGATAGTCAAATGTCTGGGTATGGATTAAAACAAAGGCGAGCATTTACAATATTTTATACCTATTTCTGATTGTCTTTGATCAATTAAGTCAAAAGCCAGGTGGGACATGGAAAGGAGAAAGAGAATTGCAGACACTTTGCATATTTACTCCTTACCGAAGCAGATGCTGAATTTAGAAGACCAGATTCTACCTTTAAATTAAAATTACTCTAATTTTAATTGTTCTCTTTGGCACATTTTAAATGCTTAGGATTTCCAGAGGGGTGAATTTCCATAGAGTGTTTCTACTCTTTGATTTATCTTGATTAAGGTAAGATATGGGCAAACCAATCCCCCTCAGGGAACAGCACGTATATTGTTTTATGACCCTTTGCACAGGTCTGCTGTGCTTCTGATTTTTGCCATTACTTCTGTTTGTGTTATATAGAAAGGGCAGTTGAAAGCCCTAAAATATCCAACATTTTTCTTCTTACTGTGTCAATAAACTTGCCACAGAAGTGTCCCATGCATGATTGAGTGTTTGACCAACAAAGTGCCAACCAGTTATGTTTGCTTTGATGTGGCCTGAGGCCAAAGGCCTGTTTGCAGTCAGGGGCAGGGAGAAATCAAAAGGGCTACAGCAGGCAAAGGGATTCACTGATGCCTTCTTATTCTGCCTGTCTTGCACCTTCTGCTTGAAGGATCCACTTTTGTTCTGGATTTGGCTACGACAGCTCCAGCCGCAGTTCAAAATCAGTTTAAAATAATCGTGCACAAATATAAAAATATAACCATGTCAGGCATGCATCCCAGCTCTGATGCTGGGAATAACACACCTCTGCTGCTGTCAGCAGTCTGACTGGCAGCTGGGTGTGAGATGTTTAAACCAACTCATCTGTCCATCCATACCTGTCTGTGCCTTCCAGAAACATTTAAGGCCTACTTGCCTGTGAAACTAAATATACTTGAACCTTGTCAACTTTGATTATTGGCACATTTTTGAGTAGTTATTAATACCTGGCTTGGATCATCCTGTGATGCCGTGGTGGTTGCCTTGCTGAGAAATTGTGCTGGCAGGGCCATATTCCTGTCTCATTATCGGAGTGCAGCTCAGAGGCCCAAGTACATCTGCACAGAGACACAGTTAATTACCACTGCAGCATCTCAAGGAGAACAGAAGCAATGACCTTTAGGGGCAGCAGTGATTGCTTGGAGCTAGGGAGGCTCCACTGCTGCGTGGAAGTGAAATAAGGTCCTTTAAAATCACAAGGGAAACAGAACCTCTATGCTACAGAGATCAAAGGGCGTCCCCATCTAAAAGCATTTTTGCAGGAAGAATACAATGTGGGAAAAGCCATTTAAAATCCCATCCCAAACACCCTTTTTCTGTCATCATCCTGAATGGCATTCTTCTTGCCCCTCTCCTTTAAAAGAACCCCCTCTCCAAGCATAGCTCCCTGTAAGTGCCCTGGGGAGACTCCTTGCTCCTCCAACCTGGTTCCAGCCATGCTTCCCTCAGGAGATTCACTCTACAGGCAGCTGTGCTGTGGTGTAATGAGGACAACGTCACCATCTCTGTTCTTGCTGTTTCCTAGACAAAGGCTCTGGGTCACTGCACGTTGCTGCCCATTTTGCAGTGTGGTTGGGGTGAAGGGTATGGAATTTCCTCCCAGACACTGTTTGTCAATGAACAGGGACCATAGCTGGCTGAAGAGAGAAGGAAAATACTGGCAACCCCTTCAAGGCAGTGGGATGTAAAATCTTAGAGTCTAGAGAGCGAAATGAGGGAAAAAAGAGTGGGGGAATAGGTCCTTCTCCAAATTCTCCTGGTTTTCTTTTACTGCTTTCTGTTCTTTCTGTTATAAAATCCTACTCTTCTTGTACTGAAGAAAGGCATTAATTAAACTCCCAGGGCAGACATTTCTGATTGCAGAGTGGCACAGAACTGTGCTTTCAATAATATTTTACAGATACAGGTATTATGACTTCCATAAATGTCTCAATACTTGTCTTTTTTCCAGCTGGGAAAACTGAGGTGGGAACGGGGTTGTTCTCTATGTTTAAACAAGTGCAATTGGCAATGGTTATATGAGACTCTTAAAACACATTTTGTTCTTAAACTCCCTAAAGCTGCTTCCCAAACAACATAAGGTCAGGTACATGCTGATTACTCATGTAGTTTGTATCCTGGAATACAAGCTGGAAAAAAAGAAAATGTTTATTCTGATACAGTGTAAATGTGTAAGGACATAAAAAACCTACAGAGAGTAGGCTTAGTTCCCCATGAAAATGAGATCAGAGCTCAAATGGAAATGCCAGGTCTTGTCCACTACACAAAACCATTTGCATTCCAGTTGTTGGCTGAACAAATACAGTAGAAAAATATTTTGATTAAAAAAAAAAAAAAAAAAAAAAGCCTGAAGATTATTTAAGGCAAACAGAATCTTAAAACAGCATTTCAGTTCCACTTTCCCGAGATTATTATCATCGAAGATCTAAGGCAGGGAGTTCCTGGAGTCTTCAGCACATCTCTGGTGCTTTCACAGTTCCTCTTGTACAGCTCACTTGTAAGCTGTGTAAATGTTTAATGGAAGATCAATCCCCTCTGCTTCCAGCGTGACAGGAATCCTGTTAGGGATCACAGCCACTCCAGCACTCCCAAATGGCTCTGCTCCGGAGAGCAGAGCTCTGGGAAGGCCCTACCCCTCACCTAGGGATTGCTGCTGCTTATCCATGCTCAACTTTTACATTCCAATCATGCCCATGTGTCCCCTGGAAGAGCTGTTTGTCCCCACACGTCCAGCTGCCAGGGCAGCCACCACCCCCAAGTTCCAGGCACAGCTGAATTCCTCACTGCAAAACGCTAAAAATGCAGTTTATGAAAGACCCATGGAAAGCCTGGAAATGCTGTTTCCTGATAAACAATCCTCCAGTTTGAAAGAGACATTTTCCCTTCTGTTTTCCTTCCCACTGAGGACCTCGGCTCCTAAAGAGTCACCTGCTCTCAGTGTGTTCACCCCAAATAATCCTGTATAAGGGTTCATCCTTATAGGGCTTATCATAAGGCTTTATTTTCAGGAGTTGTGTGATTGCCAAGAGCTGCCAGGGAGCTGTAAACAAAATTAGCACTTTGCATGGTCATGCCTCAAGCAATTACTGAACAATGTGATGCCTTAGGTTTTAACTTTTATATTTTTCAAATCCTGTATTGCTAGTGAAACTCTGAAGTTTTCTGGAACTCATCAAGTGCTGTTCTCTATGCTAAGATAGACATAACAAAACCTCTAACTTGCTCTCCAAGAACACTCAGAACAAGAACTGTAAACCACAATCTTGGGGACAGGGGGGCAAGCTTGGGCAAATTCCATCCTTGCCTGGCTTCTGCTTGGGGAATTGATGCTGAGATCCAAGTGGGAAGAATTCGGGAGCTGTCCTTGTCCATGTTGGGATGCACTGAGGCAGGAGCCTCTGGAGGCCAGAGTGTACCTCTGAAGGCCTTTCCAATCAATCCCTCCTTGATTCCTTTATTCCTGTCTGCTCTCTGTTCCTAGGGAGTCATTTAAGGCATCAAATGCACTAGTAGATGCAGCAACACAGTCCCAGTAAGCTGAAGGAGAAAAACACTTAATGCAAAGTGAGTTTTTTACTGGGAGGTTTCCCTCAAGTCCCACGGTGATAACTGTTTGCTTTGCAAGGGCAAGGCCAGGCAGGAGGGACACTGAGTGTACCTGCTGTCCTGGACAGGACTGGCTGTTCCTCTTCCTGTTGTTGTCTTCCCCGGTCTTAAAATTAAAACCAAAACACGGTTCATGGGGAAAAGGGGTTTTTACCTTGGTATTTATTTCAGGATCCTTGGGTGCAGCACTTGGGCCAGGTGGAATGCCCCAAAATGCACACACTGTCCCCCACACACTGAAATGTACACAATTATAGGCCTTGCTAATTAGCACATCTATCAAAGATTCCCCAGTGAGAGGCTGGAGTGAAGCCCTCGTTGTGAGGAACCTTCCCCCTGGCTGGGCCTGGCTGAGGTTCCCAAATGTGTTCTGGAGAGGCCCTTGGTGTCTGGGGCTCCCAGGATGTTTGCTCTCCTGGTTTAACGGTGCCGTGGGGCTGAGCTGAGTTCTCAGCCTTGGGGAGGTACAAGTGTGGGGCTAAAAGCACTGAGAATACATCAAACTATATAAAAGGGTATGTAAGAGGGGTATAAAAGAAAAGGCAAAAAATCATCCTGGCCTCAACTGTAACTTCAAGCACAAGGAATCCCATGGTTTTGGGGACAGGTAGCAATTTCTTTATGAGCACTGCTATTTGTATGAATATACATAATTTTTTTTCCCCTCCTCTTCCTGGGTGTGAGGTGAAATGGTAACTCAGAATCTTAATAATAACTGAACCAATTCACATAAGCCTAGAATCTTAACAGTAATAAAAAGTTACACATATCTGTGCTTTTTGTTATCTTTAATCCCATGAGGATAAAAAAATTACATTGTATTACTTTCAATTGCCCAACTTTCTCTGTAATTAAAATGACATCTCCGTGTCTCTGAGTCAAAATGTGTCAGCTTTAGAAAAATATCAGTCTAAATAAAATTATAGTAGATTAAAAAAATAATCCTGAAATTATTTTAATATCACTGAAACAAAACATTTTTTCTAAGCATGGTAAATCTACTGAAATGCTGAAACAGGCAGCTTCTACTGCATATTTGACATTCTCAGTGAAAACAAAATTCTTGACCACAGCTCTAGACTGCATCTCCACTCTGGCATTTCAGAATAATTCCCCTTGCATACTGTACCATCCACCACATGACTGATCCTTTACAAAACACAGCAATTATAATTAGCCCTTTATAATTTCTTTCATTTCGTATCCTTGTATCAACTTGTAGCAAACCTGCCTTGCATAAAACATGATCAAACCCGATTCTTTTGCTGATGGTTGATCCTTTGGTGATAATGTTCCTCTACTTTCTCAGGAACTATTGATTTGGGATAGCACAGTAGCTGTGAATATTATTGATTTGTGTATTGGGACTCGCCAACAGGCAAAGACTTTCCTATGCTAAAGCATGTACAGGCACTGAAGGGGAAAACTAGCCTGGAAAAGAGGAGCTCCAGGAGGGACCCTGTGGCTCTGCACCCCTCCCTGACAGGAGGGGCAGCCAGGGGGGCTCTGCTCCCAGGGAACAGGGACAGGAGGAGAGGGAACAGCCTCAGGTTGTTCCAGGGGAGGTTTAGGTTGATTATGAGGTGAAACTTCTTCACAGGAGGAGTTGTCAAGCACTGAAATGGGCTGCCCAGGGAGGGGGTGTGGGACTTCAGGGTATGGTTTAGTGGTGCTGGGTTGAGGGTTGAGCTTGATCCCAAAAGCCTTTTCCAACCTTAGTGATGGCTTAGTGATTTTACAAAAAAGCTGTCAGTGCTGGCAGGTGGAGATAGGGCTAGAGAGCAGAAGGGAGAGCACTGCTGAACTCCTGTCGGAAGTGGACGTGGTAACTCTGCTAGGCTGTTGTGATATGAAGCAACGCAGACTTCCCAGGCAGGTGTGAAGGAGAGCTTTTTATTGCAAAACTCTGCCTTTTAAAGCAGTTATCTATTTATCAGTTTACATAGTTTTACAGTGATGCCTTAGGTTTGAACTTTTCTATGTTCCCAGCCCTGCCCTGCCCAGTGTCACTCTGCAGTTCCCTGGAGCTCGTTCAGTGCTGTTCTCTCATGCTCACACACACACAACAAAGCCTCTCCAGCTCTCCAAGGACACCCAGACCCTCCTAGGCCCAACAACTGCAAACCACAATCTTGGGGACAGGGGGCAAGCTTGGGCAAATTCCATCCTTGCCTGGCTTCTGCTTGGGGAATTGATGCTGAGATCCAAGTGGGAAGAACTCGGGAGCTGTCCTTGTCCATGTTGGGATGCACTGAGGCAGGAGCCTCTGGAGCCCAGAGTGTACCTCTGAAGGCCTTTCCAATCAATCCCTCCTTGATTCCTTTATTCCTGTCTGCTCTCTGTTTCTAGGGAGCCTTTTAAGGCATCACACTCAGCACCAGTGCTTTACTCAGATTTACATTTCTGCGTTGGCAGAAACAAGGCACTGGGACCCAGCTCTCGTTCAAGCCTTCTTTGCCCCAAATAAACCTTGTTTTTCCTATGTGAGCAATCATTCACCTCCTGTTCCTGAATAACATTTCATAAGTTGTTGGAAATTTTGTGTTCGCCAGTGAAATCCAACTCTGCAACCTTTACCACTAAGGAATTTATTACACCTTTTTTTATCTGCTTGTTATTTTGAAAAGGATTTAGACTTCTATTCTATTCTATTCTATTCTATTCTATTCTATTCTATTCTATTCTATTCTATTCTATTCTATTCTATTCTATTCTATTCTATTCTATTCATTTCATTTCTTTTCATTTCATTTCATTTCATTTTTAATTTGTTTCCCTCTCTTTGGGGGCTATGATTAGGATCTTGGCAGCCCACTGGAAAGTGATGCTGATATTTTGTTGCCACACATAAAAGCTTCTTGTTTTATGTTAGAATTTTTAGACATGGCAGCGAGTTGCCAAAAATAATTAGGTGGACTTTTTGGAAATGTGTCGTATTTTACCATATTTCTACTTGCTTAATTATTTATTTTCATAAAATTATATAACGGAAAAGACCTCCAAGATCACTGAATCCCACCTTTGACCAAATCCCACCACACCCAGCCAACCACATCTCTAAGCACCATATCCAGCCATTTTTTCAACATTCCCAGGGATGCTGACTCCACCACTGCCCTGGGCAGTCTGCTCCAATGCCTTTCTTTTAGTGAAAATATATTTCCTCATAACCTGGACCTCCCCTGACACAACCCGAGGCTGTTTCCCCCTGTCCTATTGCTAATTGCCTTGGGAAAAAAGGCTGAGCCCCACATTTTGTGGTTTTTCCTCTTTTTTTTTTTTTAGCATAATGCCTTGCCTTTTATCACATGCCACATTCTCAATTTTCAACCACTTCTCTGGTTGAGATAAACCTTCCAAAGTACTTGCCAGGACCCTCAGCTTAATATTGTCTGGGTATTTCATGACTATGTTTTTTTTTTATATTCTACTCAATAATAAGAATTTTTAAAAAGGGCAGCAGGTTCAGGATAGTCTCTGTAGGATCCTTTCTAATTGGATAATGCACCAGGAACAACAAACCCTCGGCAAATCTGCGTTCAGCCAAATGACTGTGATCACTCTCTCTGTGCTGAGACACACAAACCTTCACCATTTATTGGGGCAGATCGAATACCAGCATGAGGAACTCCAAGCTGATCCACAGCACAGAGGTTTTCCACTTCCTGATCATTCCCGGGGCTACAGAGTTTCTGTGGCAGAGGACAAGGTTGTAGAAGACTGAAGTGAGGTCTTCAACTATCCCAAGCGACAATTTTCTCTCCTTATGTGAGTTTTGGAAGTGCAATTTGTGCATGCAGAATGCTACAAAAATTCCACTAGAAAACCGAAATTTCCTTGGCTGATATGCTGTATTTTTATGTTATTTTCACATAAGCCAAGGTTTACTAAACTATTAACCAGAGAATAGATGAAAAATTTCAGTGCAAGTGAAAAGCATTTGATTTACAACAACTTTAAATACTTTCATCTTTTAACTTTTCTTTGGTTCAGTAAATTAATTTTAACGTGACATGGATGAAAGATGTGGAGGATATTTTTTCCTGTCATATCTTTCAATTTCAGAAATATCATTAGTTATCACGAGATGCAGCAATACCACACAGAAAAAGAGTTACAACAAAATCAACCATTTTAATAACAAAAAAAGGCTTGGATTGCTGCAACTCTTTTTATTTCTGTTTCAAGGAAAAATCAGAGAGGAAATGAAATCACCTGCTGTCCCAATTAGCATTTAAATGGTCCCTATTTGGCAGCGAATTTCTTGTGCTTATTTAGGTTAAAGAGGTGAAGAAAGTGTTTCTTCTTATCTGTGCAGCTGCTGCTGGGTCATGTGTCTCTTGAAAGGGTGCAGGGATTCATGAGTATGTCAGAACTCATGGATCCCAGACTGCTTCCTAATTCTTCATATCACATTTTTGGTCTTATCCAGATCCAGAGCAGGACATCCATGAATTTTCCTTGTGCTTTAATTTACATTTTAAAACAAAAATAAGCCTCAGGGTTGTCCCCAGAGAGGCAACAGTGGGTTTCAGAGACCACATCTCACTTCCAGGAGTAGATCAGGTGAAGCCCAGTGCTCTTGTGGGAGTTAATTTCTTCTGGAAAACTGCTTTCCTCTACTTTTTCTGCCGTGGTTTTCTTGCCTTTCCCTGGTCTTAAAATTAAAACCAAAACACGGTTTATGGGGAAAAGGGGTTTTTATCTTGGTATTTATTTCAGGATCCTTGGGTGCAGGAATGCCCTGAAATGCACACACCAAAATGCATACAATTCTAGGCCTTGCTAATTAGCACATCTATCAAAGATCCCCCAATGAGAGGCTGGAGTGAAGCCCTCGTTGTGAGGAACCTTCCCCCTGGCTGGGCCTGGCTGAGGTTCCAAAATGTGTTCTGGAGAGGCCCTTGGTGTCTGGGGCTCCCAGGATGTTTGCTCTCCTGGTTTAACGGTGCCGTGGGGCTGAGCTGAGTTCTCAGCCTTGGGGAGGTACAAGTGTGGGGCTAAAAGCACTGAGAATACATCAAACTATATAAAAGGGTATATAGGAAGAGTATAAAAGAAAAGGCAAAAAATCATCCTGGCATCAGTTTCAGGAGGCTGAGACCACGATTGCTGTGGATCCATGGTGCCTGTGGGCCTTGCGGGAGAGGAGGAATTATCACCACTCTGGGGTGACCCTCTGGCAAGGGGAGTTAAACCTCAACCACACACAAGTGCCAGGTTTAGGATGAGCAGAAAGCAGAGTTATGAGGAGGGTTTGAGTATGCTTTGATTTAGTTAATAGCATTAGGAAGCTTTGTGTTTATAATCTGGAATTATATTGAAAATTTTCTTGCCCTGATTCTCTGTTTAGCTCACTGGTGCAATTCCACTCCTTCTGTAGAGATATTTGCAATTTAGTCTGATGCCTTAGGTTTTAACTTTTCTATGTTCCCAGCCCTGCCCTGTCCAGTGTCACTCTGCAGTTCCCTGGAGCTCGTTCAGTGCTGTTCTCTCATGCTCACACACACACAACAAAGCCTCTCCAGCTCTCCAAGGACACCCAGACCCTCCTAGGCCCAACAACTGCAAACCACAATCTTGGGGACAGGGGGGCAAGCTTGGGCAAATTCCATCCTTGCCTGGCTTCTGCTTGGGGAATTGATGCTGAGATCCAAGTGGGAAGAACTCGGGAGCTGTCCTTGTCCATGTTGGGATGCACTGAGGCAGGAGCCTCTGGAGCCCAGAGTGTACCTCTGAAGGCCTTTCCAATCAACCCCTCCTTGATTCCTTTATTCCTGTCTGCTCTCTGTTTCTAGGGAGCCATTTAAGGCATCAAATGCACTGGAAAAAAAGAACACTAGAACCATTTTTAATAAACCAACACTCCAGATTTAGTTTGGAATTAATAAAAATAGTTTTCCTAAAGGTGAAGCATCTTTTGCTGTGGTAGACACATTTTTACATGCTGAATAAGAATCCTTGGCTTTATTTTTTTGTGTGTGCACGTAGAGATCTGAGCATTTCCTGCTACCAGTGAAACAACACTTACCTAGAAGGAGAACATTTAGATGCAAGGAAGATCAGCTGCACATTCCCCCAAGAGCTGAGCCATAAACAAACAAATAAAACACAAAAGTATTTTCAGGAAATATTTTGGTTTGCATCGTACTGCTTTCAACCATTTGAACTGCTACAGACAACAAGAGTGCAGTGGTTATATTTCACAATATCAAGACAGCATTTATGCATGTGTTTGTGAGATTTACACTTGTGTGAAGCCAGACTCATCCCAGGGTGTTGGTAGGAACAACTGCCTTTATAAATTCAAGAGCAGGTTAAGTAACTGTCATCCATCAGTGCTGTAAATAGCACTGCTGGCATCAAACTGGAGACAAAAAGCCTCCACTTTGGGAGGATAAACTTCTAAATTGAATAGAAAATGAGCCAAATAATCTGCAGTGCAGAAGGTTAAGTGTATACAACATTCCTTCTGGAAAAGGAACAATTCTGGGCTTTATATGGGGCTTCGTAAATAAGGCTTTGGATCAGTATTTCTTTGAGAATCTATTTGAAACTATATATTTTGTCAGAGGCCAACAATTTGGGTACCTTTTCCCTCTTTCAGGCAGTCAGGAGTAACATCAGCTTTTGCTTTGGACAGATGGCAATTTGGTCTCTGTGGCACCAAGCAGGAGCCAATCCTGAGCATCAGTAGCATCCCAGAAACAAGCAAGCAAACAGCTTCCAAAGGCTTTAAGAACTCATATTCCCTGCCACACTATCCAGGTCATAAAGTTTTCTGTTTGGCTCTGGGTATGGGGTAGAAGAAGGTCATGGCTGCTCACAGCACTGCCAGCATTCTTAGCCTGACTGTGCCTCATTTTTCAAATGAGAGCTAAGGTGAGTAAGAACATTCCCTTTGCCTTTTAAATCATCCATCACGGTGTGGGTTTGTCTGCACGCCTCTCCATCGCCCAGCACTACAGATCAATTTGTAGTTCTGGAACAGAAATTGTAAAAATGGTAATAAAAGGCATTTCAAAGACTTTGAGAGTATGAGTTGTAGCACATGATGATGAAGAGTTTTAGCAGTTTGTGTTTCCCCTGTGATTCATCTGGGAGTATCCATCAACACTGAATCTACGAATCCTCTGCTCTGTTTTATTTTCTCCAACAGATCTTTATGCTGATTCATTCTTCATAAACTGTATTTTCATGTGTTGATTTATGCACTAAAACACTTCCACAGATTCAAACTTCTTATCTCTACAAGAAACATAGTTCTTTTTCTTTTTAGTCAGGACAAAAAGAGGAGGAAGAAGAACATGATTTTCATGTTGATTTTGAAGCAGGATAAGGTATAGCCAAATCCCTAAAATCCAGGCCCAATGAGAGCTCCAGAGACTTTTGAATTTAATTTTCTTAGGATCCAGAATCATTAGGTTTTTTTCCTGTACAATTAACTCCAGGGATAGGACCAATTGGCTCTTAAGGTTAGGCAAAAAGACTATAAACAGCCTTTTTGCTCCTCTTTCTCATAACTCTTCTCCTTATTGTGTCAAAAAACCTCTTTTCTAGGGCAGTTTTCTCCATTTTAAAGGTTAACTACTGTTTTGGCTATAGGTAAGATATCTTCTTATCTGAAAGAGTCTTTTACTCCCTTTACAAAGTATGAATCCATACCTCTTCCTCACATTGAATTTCAGGCAACACTGGCTCTCATAACAGTCACAAATAAAATGAAAAAGGACAAGCAGGAATCGTCACATCAGAGGAATTTTTTGGGTTTCATTTGTCTCCTGGCAGTCTAAACAAATGCACCATTTTATCAAACCTGTTTAGATAATAGAACATGCCTGTGGGCAGATGTGAACTGGGAAGAAAGGATGCTTTGAGCTTGCCAAACTCTCCACTAGACTGTAGAAGGACTGGATTAGTGCGAGCAGTGCGTGTACGAGGTGTTGGAAACTCTCCTGATCCTCTCAAGGGGGGAACTAACAGCTTTCCAGTCCCTCCAGGACAAATGACAAGCCATGAAATCAACACCTTTTCTCAGGGAAGAATAAATAACACAAACCAGTGAGAATGGGTTATTGTAATTATTTGGGTGGACAACTGCTTGTGCCTCCAAATACATCACCACCTCACCTGCAGGCTGCAAACCCAAGTTGTTATTGTCATTTTCACAGGATCCCAGAGTGGCTGGGGTTGGAAGGGGCCTCTGGAGATCACCCAGTCCCAGCCCTGCACAAGCAGGGTCACCAGAGCAGTCAGGAGCACACCCAGGCAGGTTTGGGATGTCTCCAGAGAAGGAGAACCCACAGCCCCTCTGGGCAGCCTGGCCAGTGCTCTGCCACCCTCAAAGAAAAGAGGTTTTTCCTCATATTTGAGTGGAACTTTCTGTGTTTCAGTTTGTTGCCCCGTGTCCTGTCTCTGGGCACCACTGAAGGGTCTGGCCCCATCCTCTTGACCTTCACCTCCAAGATATTTGCATGCACTTACAAGTACCCACAGGCCAGAGGACGTCTAAGAAATCAAACCCCAGAAATATAAGAGAGATGCAAAATCTATCTCCTCCTTACTCAGCCTGTACAAAACACCTCCCAAGCATCCCTCTCATTTTCCATTTCAGAGGTAGTGGAGGTAAGGGTAGGTTTTATTGGGAATTCTCCCCTTCCTCCTGAACGAGCCTGCTGCCCCTGGCTGGGCTGTTCTTCTTTTTCCAGGCTCCATACCAGGAAAGAAAGGAGTCACAAGTGCAGCTTCTGTTTTTGTGTTGTTTATTAAGTTCTTATCTCAATTTCTGTGTGCTGCTCTGCCTGAGCTCAGCACTGTCAGAATCACTGCAGAATGGTCAAGAGCTTGAGCACAGAATGGTTTAAAGACTTTTTACCCAATTAACAGTTCCAATATAAGATATTTCCAACAGTGTACCAATAACTATTAATCCTAGTTAACATGTTTCTTCTACCTCAAACCCATCCTACCAATCCCTCAGTGCCACCAGCACAGCAGGGATGGAGGAGAAGGAGAAGAAGGAAAGACCCAGGGCCACCACCCTGAATCCTCCATGTTTGTCCCCATTCACCTCCACACTACAAACCCCAAAACTCTGATTTTTCACCCTGTGATAAACTAACTCCAATCTGTCTCACATTCTCCATGTTTGCAGTTCATCCAAAAGTGTTGGGAGCTTTTTCCAGGGGCACAGATCAAAGGCTGTGTCCCCCTGGGATGTCAGGGAGGGTCCCAGACCCCCCTGAGCAACAGGAAAGGTTTCCCAGTTTTCCTGGACTCCAACATCCTCTGTGCTCCCTGACCCTACTACCACATGCAGAGCTAATGAATCATTTGCCTGGGATTTAACCCTTGTTTTACAAGCCACTGCAAACTGGTGACATCTTACAAGATAATTCACCAGCTCCTCACTCTCAGATGGTTCACACCAGCACATTTCAGTTCTGAAGTGTTTGTGCTTGCTGCCTAACCCCTGTGCACTTCTGTTTTACTCTGTGCTGCTCAGAGATTGAGCTGCCTCTGAGGCAGGAGGTAAATCAGATTTTGTCACTAGGAGCTGCTGGTTCTGTGCAAATACCTCTGTGTGAATATTGGCCCAGTGGAATGTGGGGATGGTGAGTTCCTGGATGAATGCTCACAAAAGTGCTGGGGAGTTAATCACGAGCTATGGGTAAAAGGCCAACGACGCCACAGGACAAGATATAGAAATAATTCCCTCTTGGATTTCATCAGAGGAAGAATTGCTCAGTACATGTGTTACAGAGGCTAAATATCAATCAGACATGCACAAAAGGGAAGCCACATTCCTTCCTCTTGGGTCCCTTTCATGTTCATGACAGGTGAGAAGTTTGAAATCATTGATGTCACAGCAGCTGACACAGTAATCCGATTATGAGCAGTCATAAAAAAGAAATATATCTGAGTACATTCTAGGTGTAGTGGATGTACTTTTTATTAAAATTCATTAATACATTTCCACATTTTTCATATGCATAATGCAATAAGATAGTGAAGCTGATACCGATGAATTCTAGTTCTGGAAGTAGAAATTCAAATGCCAGGAAGCTGATAAGGCAAAAAAGGCAAAGAAAGGGAATAATAAAAAAAAAAAAAAGATGGATGTTTCAAAGGAATAGTAAAAAGATAAAATAGATAAAAAGAAATCCTACTGATAGTGCTTATTCACTGTAAGGTAAAAAGCAATAATATGGAAAAAAATGCCCATGTTCAGTAAACCTTTCTGTTTTGACCTTGGGAAAATGTCAGATAATTACAAGCATAAAGTTAATGAAGAAATACTTTCCATTTCATGGAGGGGAAATGTGCTTAAAAGGAGCTTATGATATCCTGAGTGTTTTTCTTTTTGATCACCACATGTAGATAATTGGAAATGTTAAGGGGCAGAGCTGAGCTGTGTTCTGTACTACCAGGCCCTGCTTCTTTTCCTCATGGGAGGTTGCTCTGTTTACTCTGCAATGCTTTTCCCTATTATCATGTTTCTACACAAATGTTGGTATTTTCAGGAGGCTGCTCAGCCATGATATAACTAATTCCCTTATTTTTCACCTTGGGTAGAAAAATCAACCATAACAAGCACTTGGCAAAGGTTGTGGCAGATTGTCCATTGTTTAACTGGTTTGAAGAAGCACTGAAAGTTCTATGACCTGTGCTGGTAAGGAGAAATTTTTTCACCTGACAATCTGTGAATAACACAGTCTTGGATATTACCTGATTCTAGATCTGTCCACATCTGGGTGAATCCTCTCTTTAAAAATCAGTTTTTCTTTTTCCTAGCAAAAATTATCTGTACTTCCTGTTTTGGAACTTCTAGTAGGTAGAAATATAAAATGAAACTACTTTCATCTCATCCTGGCCTTACTCAAGCCATGGCCTCAGGCATTAGAAATCCTCAGGCTTTTTCAGAAGGTAGGAGGAGAAAAACACCATCAATTCTCTCAGTGAGCTGTCCTGCCACTAAGAGAATGGGAAAACATTGGATCCAGGCTCCCACTGGCATTCCAGCCCATTCAAAGCAGTCCTGTCCTCACCATCCAAGAGTGAAGGTGTCTCATTTAGAAGACATTAGGAGAAAGGAACACTGAAGAGTTCTTTTGTGTTAGAAATTGTATGAAGTTCATTTTCCAAGAGCGTTCTCCGTATTATGCCACAATATTATTCAATAACATTTACGCTTACCAGTAATAATGTTGATTTATAAAACACAATAAATTACATAAAATGAGGCCTAGCATTGTTCATTTTTGCCTGGGCTCTGTTTTGCGTGTGGTTGACCTTAGGAGAGACTTTTGTAGTTAGGAAGAATCCATCAAACTGACAGTAAATCTCTTTATAAGCTGATTCAGTCACTGCAATGGAAGACATTATATTCCCATTTCAAATCTCCTCACACTACCATTTTAGAGTACAATGCCATTTTTGAAATTTCCTTCATCTAGATGTTTTATAGAGAGCTTTCCCTATAGCTCCCCATTCCACAGGATTTAAAATGCATTGAAATGAATACACTTATAGAAGCAAGTGTATAATTAATATACACATTTGGGAAAAAAGCTATGGCTTGAAACTCAACGGAGACATTGACAGCCCTTGCTGGCCTCTGCCCTAGGATTGCTTTCAGATCCACTTGCAATTTAAGCTTCTTTGAAGACAAAAATTTGTCCAAAACTTGTATGATACTTTACTAACAGGTCTTTCCTGTCAGAACACTAATGGTTTCCTGAGATTAAACATCCCTCTCAATGCCATTAATAAAAGAAATTGTGTTGAAATGACAACTGAATTTTAAACTGTGCTTCTTTTCATCCCACACTGACTCTCTGCCCGGTCATTCTTCAACCCAGCACTCCCAGCAGAAGCAGGCTGTGGTCCACCTGCTCAGGATCAGCACTGCTGGGCTCCAGGGCTCCCATGGCCACAGCAGCCAACCAGCCAGGGGTCAGATTTGTGGCAGCACATGCAAATCCAGGGCTCTGATAGATGGGAAGATGGGAGAGAACGCTGCCTGTGGCCTCTGGCACTACTTATGATAATAACATGATTCCATTATAGGCTTCGTCCTAGGAGCCAGTTTGACTGATTTCCTCTCTGGGAACTCTGAGCCATCATCCTTCTCCACACCAGGCTGTGCCTGGAGCCCTAAAGAACTCCTTCCAGTGAACAGCACATTGTTGGGGCTGGAAATAGATGGGCAACACAGGGGGTGCCACCTGCCACTCCCTCCTCGAGAGCACCATGGAAGCTGCTGGTCTTGGCTCTCACGCCGCAGCAGAGGAGGGAGAGCAGGAAAGAACAAGCTTCCCATCACTCCAGGGTTTGTCCTCGGTGTTAAATCAGTTTTCTTGACCAGCAGCCAGCACTGATGCCATGCTATTCCATCAGAGGTGTTCCCCTGATGAATGGGACTCAGGGACTTTGGAAAGCAGCATTTCCTCTGCTCAGAGTGAGATTATTCAGGCCTGCTGGTCTGCCTTTGGCCATGGGCAGGAGCATGATTTTCAAAGGAGAATAATGCACACTGGGCACAAAACAGAATGTTTGGGGCTGGAGAGTTTGTGTTAGAGAGACTACAAGACAAACAGGTAAAGAAAGGGAGTGACAAGAGAGGGGAAAACCAAATAGGACTTGCACTGCTTGCAAAGTGAAATTAAGATTAAAAAGGGAAATTATATGGATAGGTATACAGACATATTTATGTGTCATATAAAAGGAAGATAAGGATATGATTTTACTTGGAGTGACATTGCTAAAAAGAGAAATCAGCTCTAATTTTAGGTGCTACTTATGACCCAGAAAGCATTTGTGAAAAACCTCCTCACTCAACATGCTAGAAATAATGCACCACAACCCTTCACCCTGAACTCCATCCCAGCTTTTACTCTGCTCCTACACTTTACTTTCATAAATCCAGTTCTGTCTGAAGTCTGAAATATTTCCTCAGCTCTGGAAGCTGCTCATCACTCCTTGCTTGTCCAGCTCCAGGTACCCCTGCTCCTGCAGACAGGCAGACACTCTAAGTGTCCTGCATCCCCATTTTATCTTCAGAGATGAACCTTCTTCTCATCTCTTCCAGAGGGTTTAGGTCTTCATCTCTCCATATTCCCAACTACTTCATTTGAGAAAGACCTCAGAAAAGGAGAAAAGGTGTTTTCTAGAATCTCTAAAAGCTTCTGTTCGGTCCATGGCAGAATTATAAAACTCATCTTTTTGAAAGGGTTCCATCTTCCATATTCTACTCCCCCTGATTCCTCAGCAGGGAATTTCCAAGGATGGTTACTTGCTGCACTAATAAATGTTTCCATTGATACGTTCTGAACTGAAAAAGAATGACAAAACTTTTACAAAAGCACTTGCCTACTTCCTCTCTTAACATACGGGGGGAAAAAAATCCTCCTGTAACAAAAACTGTGGAAGGAACTCAAATTTGTTTAAGACAAGCAAGTTCCTCTTAGTGCCAGAATAACCCAGTGTTGGATTCAGTAACCAAAGGATTTGTAATAGATCAGGGGGAGCCTCAACTTGGAAATTCTTCTCGATTTGTTATGGATGAGGCTGTTGTTTCCAATTTAACTCTTCCAAGAAAGGATTTGCTGCTTGTGTGGAGAAGGGCTGTAAGACAATTGTGCCTGAGCCCACTGCTCACAGAGAGGCACCAAGGAGGGCAGTGGGCTCAGCCCAAGGTTAAGAGGGGATTCAAACAAGAGCTGTAATTACTCGCACAGAATAACATTTAGAATTTTTTTTTTCAGTTGCCCAGCATGCATTAAGAGCTTTAAACACTGGAAACTGGGATTGGCAATGTCCAAACTGATAACAAAATGCACTCTCTGTGGATGAACACCACAACAGATTGTTGAGGATTTCTCAGAAATCCTCAGAATTTAAGTCAAGATGAGATGTTTTTCTGGGGGACAGTTTCTTCTCAGTCCCAAAGGTGTGAGGTGGGCAGCAAGAGGCATTTGGTGAGATTCCTGGGACTGCACTAAAAAGGGAGCAGGTTGAGGGGATTAGGGTGGTATTTTCTGTCCTTTTAAATGCTGACAATGAAGATCAGATCAAGGGTGGCAGCAAACTGTCTTTTATAAGAATTGTATCTTTTCTGTTAATATTGTGTTTGAACCTCAGCTCAGACAGCGAGCTTAGAAGAAAAGGTTTCCTCAAGGTATAAAATGAATATTTTACATCATAAAACCTGTATTATTTTCTTGGTGTCAAAGCAAGTCTGTGTGGCTGGTCTGTTCAGGAGCTACAGCTAGCCAATATTTTCTGATGTACTCAAACGAAAAATATGACCAGAAAGCAGAGAATTTAAACAACAAAAATTTGAAGCTTTTTTGTAATTGATTTTCTTTTCTGGTTTTTTGTTTTTCACTTGAAAATTACATTTACAATAGAGACAAATTCATTGGTTTCAGTGTCTGCATGAACGTGATCAGTAAACACAGCAAAGATTTTTTCACTCTACAGGCAAAAAATACTTGTGAGTAATTTCTGTCATTTCTCTCTACTCATGTACAGTATTTCCATTAAAAGCTGCAGATATAAGTTGTTGGTTTTGTAGTTTCCTAAAAGGAAAGGAAAATTGTGAGAGAAAACTTCAAAACCTGACAACTAAGTTGGAAAGTCCCCTGTAAGGAAGCAATTCCAAATACTAATTTAGGCACACTGCTGACATGTACAGCCTTTAAGAACTATAGGGACCTGTTTAACCTCATGCCCTGGACTGGTAATTTGCATTAAACTTCAGTAAAGTTACAGAAATCTCTTTTTTTAACTTTTTTAAAGTTACAGAAATCCTTCACATTTGTTTTGGATTAAAAGATGGTACCTGCCAGAACTTGTCTGAGAGGAAAGGCAGTGTGGATCAGGCAGAGGGAGAGGAGGATGCTGGAAAGCAGGAGGGCTGTACGAAAATGTATTTGTCTGGATTCTATTAATAACTGTGGACTTAAAACTATTTTAAAAATCCCAGCATTGACTTAGTGCTACACACTAGCAACGCTTGGCTTCAGGCATCCCTCAAATATTCCTTTTTTTCTTGCTGCATCTTTGGTTTCTGCTTCTGTGTTAATTTTGTGGGTGAAATGTTGCACTCTGTTTCCCTGGGACCTTCAGCAGGACCTTGCAAGCTGGCTGAGCTCTTTGCTTTCCCTTGTCCAAGAG
The DNA here is from genome assembly GCA_013400515.1 of Erpornis zantholeuca. Lineage (NCBI taxonomy): Eukaryota > Metazoa > Chordata > Aves > Passeriformes > Timaliidae > Erpornis > Erpornis zantholeuca. The sequence continues at coordinate 191,439 of VZTN01016887.1, forward strand.
GGATCCTAATTGATGTGGCTCTACAAAAGACTCACCAAAGTGGTGGCTGAAGCAGAGCCCTCAGGTTGCTTGCACCTAATTCCCGGAGTCTGTCACCAAAACAGCTATTGCTGTATCTGGGAAAAGCCACCTTACTGCCAAGGCTGTCTGTCTTGTCTAGGTTTTTGAGGACAATGAGTCCTTCTCGCTAATAGCCCTATCTGGTGTCTTAATTGGCAAGCAAATGAATAAAAGATGTGTTTATTGCTGTGCAATGAGCTTGTTTGTTTTCCCTGCTGTCATTGATTTATTTTGGAGAGGGGAAGGGAACAAGTCTTTGAATTCAACCTATATCCCTCCTAAAATTGGAAACTTTTTAGGAATCAGTCTTTCTGTCTGTGTGTTTTCTCAAAATGGAGGCCAAAAGTACAGAAAACTGGAATTATCACAGTAAGGTCAAAGTGCTGTGACAGAGTTTCTCCAAGTTATTCAATTTATCCAGTTCTGTGCCTAACTGACTTAACATCAAAAGCCAAAGAACATGAACTCTTTCTTGTTATGATTTTAAAATTTTCCTTGTTCTAACCAAAATAATTGCTGCATCTGGTCCAAATTTGGGCAAACCATTGCCTTCTTTTTGTTTTCTGCCAAATCTGGTGGTTTTAGAGCAATATTCACACCCGAGGCCACACGAAACCACGACACAGGAGCAGCAGCGGCCTAAGTGGCTTAGCTTTTATTTCTTTCTTCCCCAGCAATTATTTTATTATGGAGTACTTTCTCCACTCCTAATAAATAAGCCTCGTTGCTTGTCCTGTCTATAACACATGACGGAGTATCACTGTCAAGGCCTGTTGTAATTCCCAGCGAGTCGCCCCCAGCTACTCAGCAGAGCAGAGTCGTTTGCAAATGAAGGGCATTTGTCTGAATGACACATTTCTGAATGAGAGCTGCTTTGTTTCTTTTCGCAGGGAGTTTGGCCGCTGGAAAGTAAACAACCTCGCTGTGGAGAGGAGAAATTTCCTCGGCTCCCCGCTGCCGCTCGCCCCCGAGTTCTTCCGGAACATCAGGCTGCTGGGACGGCGCCCGACCCTCCAACAGATCACAGAAAACCTGATCAAGAAATATGGGACACATTTCCTGCTCTCAGCTACCTTGGGAGGTAGGGTGAATTCTTGGGAATGCTGGGGACGAGCTAAAGGTGTTGGTCACAGCTGTTCCTCTGTAGAGCTCATCCTCCTGCAAGCTGCAGGTGGTGCCTTAGGTTTTAACTTTTCTATGTTTCCAATCCTGTACTGCTAGTGAAACTCTGAAGTTTCCTGAAGCTTGTTAAGTGCTGTCCTCTATGCTAAGATAGACATAACAAAACCTCTAACTTGCTCTCCAAGGACACCCAGACCAAGAACTGCAAACCACAATCTTGGGGAGAGGGGGGCAAGCTTGGGCAAATTCCATCCTTGCCTGGCTTCTGCTTGGGGAATTGATGCTGAGATCCAAGTGGGAAGAACTCGGGAGCTGTCCTTGTCCATGTTGGGATGCACTGAGGCAGGAGCCTCTGGAGGCCAGAGTGTACCTCTGAAGGCCTTTCCAATCAATCCCTCCTTGATTCCTTTATTCCTGTCTGGGCTCTGTTTCTCGGGAGCCATTTAAGGCATCACAGGGATGGGCGACTCTTTCTGTGGATCAGGTTTTGTCTACAAGTCCTGTGACTCCTTCTTCTGTTTATTGGTGCTGTGCATAGCTTTTTTATGCACAAAAAGAGAATAAATCCAGTTGCTAAGCTTGAGGTGCTTTACCTGAGCTCCTGCTTTGCTGCTCCTAGTCTTTGGGGGATCTTTCTCAACGCTGAGGTATTTTTTTTTCCTGCAAGCGGCCCTTGTAACATTTTACATAATACCAGGTTACAGAAGTATCTGGGCCCATCACAGTCCCGCAGAAACGGAGCCAGAAACCCAGTAACAACTATTTCCAACAAATCTTTTGATTTATGAGACTTTTAAACTACTTTGTCCATTGGAAAATCCCTCCATTGTCACTCTGCCCTTTTTAGAATTAGTCTTCACTTAACCAGTGGGACTGCATTTTCAAAATGGGATGATGAGGCTTTGCCATGTGATTCCCATTAACTTAATGGAATCTGTATCTTTCAGTCCCCACAGACTAATCTGGAAAGGGTAGCCCCATGGATAATAGGGATCCAGTCACCAGATGGATTGAAGAAATCCAGTGAAGAGGCCTAATGTTCAAAGGAGAGCATAAATTGTTCCAAATGAAAGATAATTAGTACCTGTGATTACCCATCCAGGCATTACAAAATGAACTGACATTTTAGAAATGCAGCTCTATCCCATCGTGGGTGATAATATTAAAGATAATTCTGGTGATTGAGTGTCCTTCCAGCACGACAGGCTTGTCGAAATCCCTTATTCACCTGAGGAATGGCTCTCTTTAATACATTTCATAACTGAATCCTAACCATTTGTAAAGGAAATGAGAGCCTTCCTAGTCTCTCTTGGCTGAGATCTGTAACAACCCAAATGGCTCACACAGGCTTCCTTTTGAAGGAGACCATGCTAGAACAGAGAGGAATTTCTGCCTTGCTGTAGTTATTTTAAAAAATAAAGAGCTTATTTCTACCATTATTTTGGGAAGCAGTACATCTACAGCATTACCATTAGAATTTTAAGAACAATTTACGTGTGTTGACCAACAGTTTGTAACAAAACCCCCCGAATTTCTTTTAATTCCTTTGAATATTTTTGCATGCAAATATACACCATTTATAAATGACTGATTTCTTGAGTACAGAACACATGGCACATTTGAATAGAAAAACTAAATGCTGAAGAAAAAGAAGATGTTTCTTGAAATATAAAGCATAATAATTAAAGCTTTGGCTGCAGCTTTGTATCCTACTGCAAGGATTATCCAATGGTAAAAATTATTTTTCAGCATTGCTCCCTGCCTGCTAATTTTTAACTGATGTAAGTAGCAGTACCTCCTCAGCCATGTGATTAAATCCATTGTTGAGGTCAAATTGGATCTAACAACTCTAGGAAAACATTCCAACATGGCCACAGCTGGTCTTTACATTCCAAGCAGCAGTTTCACACTGATCACGAAAGAGCCACGGAGCTGACACCTTCCAGAAGGTCTGGACCTGAGTAAAACTAAAACTTAATAGCATTTCCCATGAAGACATTTGAAAATTCTTAGCTTAGACGTTCAATATTCTCCCCAAAGCCTCAGGATTTGCTGCAGGGAAGCTGAGGGAGGGTACCCTGCTCTCACCTCACCAAGGCTCTACAACGCAGTAGCTGCCACAGCCTTGCCCGAATTTTCACTCAGATGGAGACAGTGTTGGCTTCTGGGCTCTGTCACTGCCTAATGAAGTCAAAGGGAGTTTCTCCCAGTAAAATTTAAAAGTTTAATAAAGGACAAGAGGGGACAAAGACAACAAAGCAAAATTACAACGCCGGGTGCTTGGCACTCAGCCAAGAGCACACCTGCTATTGCGGGGACACCCTTTACATACCTTCCCTATTGCATCAGCCTATTCCATATTCATAAACAATTATGCATATTCAAACCTTTCCCCAAACTAGTTTACATGTTCCAGGAGTTCTTTAGCACGGCTCCTCCTCAGGTCTGCGTTTTAGAGCCTGCGCATTCCTTGGCTGTGGTTTTAGTCAGTTTTTATTGTCACCTCCATGGGCTCTGGTCCATGGTTTCTGCAGACAGTGGTTGCTGATGGCAATGGGAATGGGAATGGGAATGGGAATGGCAATGGGAATGACAATGGCAATGGGAATGGCAATGGGAATGGCAATGGGAATGGGAATGGCAATGGCAATGGCAATGGCAATGGGAATGGCAATGGGAATGGCAATGGCAATGGAAAGGGCAATGGCAATGGGAATGGGAATGGAAAGGGCAATGGAAAGGGCAATGGCAATGGGAATGGCAATGGAAAGGGCAATGGCAATGGCAATGGGAATGGCATGGCAGTGACTATGGCAATGGGAATGGCAATGGGAATGGCATGGCAGTGACTATGGCAATGTCATGGCAGCAGCAGGGGTCTCCATCAGACATCCATTGGATGTCACCCAACCAAGCAGGCAGTTCAATTTTACCACAAGCATAACTATATCTGCTATTTCACTACTCTGTCTAAGTTTAGTTAATAACAGAAATAAAAACTATATATAGCAAAGCTGCTTTAACATTATACATATAGCATCTATTTTAATATTTGCGAAAAGCCAATATTATAATATGTATTTATAACAGTGTTAACTTGGGGTTTGATTTTTGATTTAGGTCCCTAGTCTCAATTTTTAGGCGTGATTTGAGGCACACCTGCTGCCTTCCATTATCACGGGATGGGTGCTGAATACTTTGGAAAATTGGTTCAATTACAGTAATTACAGGGAATTAGTAATCTCTAAGAAAGCTTTGATGAGGTAGCTAATAAACCCATACTTTCCTGGATGTGTTAGTTCTCATTTTTGGGCTGGCTTGAATGGGGATTCCCACAGATGCTTGTCCACACTTTATTAACATGTAATTAGATTTTTTTTATTATTTTAATAATGTATTAGTACTTTCCCTTTAATTACAAGTTGTTTTATTGTGAAAGCTTGTCACTTATGCTGCTCGTTAAAAGCAGAAGACCAAATGGAGTGTGCACAGTACTTTTATTTAATGAATCCCCAATCATCTGTATTCATGGACAAAAAGCAAAACTTGGCAAATGAACGATGCTGTGATAAGATTTGTGTGCCTCTGTGACCATTTGGTCTCCATGAAGATCCCTTTTTGAGCATAAAGGGAACTCTTGCACATGGCTGTTTGTGATACATTCCCCAGTCTTTATTCACAAACACAGAAATACACTCCTCAAGGGCATTCAGAAATGAGAACCCGGGGAAAAAAGTTCTATATTTCTTGCTGCCACAAGATAATGTGGAAAGTGACATTTCTCACCGCTTTTATTTCTTATGGAAATTTTATCTCCTAGCGACATAAGCCCAAAGTCCATAACGAGCAGCTCCAAGCGGCATGATGGAAGGACCCAGCGTGACCCAGCAGATCGAGCAGTCAGGGCTACTTTCCCTCCTTTTGTTTTGCATTTATGCTTTCCTCTCTTGCCTGCACATCCTACCATGCAGTCATGATCCACTTTGATGGAACTACACTTTAATTGCTTGCAGAAAACAGCACGCAGCAGGGAGCTGCAGAGCTGGAGGGTGTTGGGAAGCCTGGGGTACCACGGTGGGATAAGGGAAAAACCAAATCCCTCCTGGTTAAAGACCTTCACTTAACACTATTCCTAAAGAAAAGGCCATTTAGCAAAGCAGTGGAGTTGGTGATGAGGACAATTAGCACGCCACAATGAGATGACAGGCTCTTGTTCCAGGCATTGGGGTGAAGTCAGGCTGATTTGGGTGCTCTGCAAGGCGAGCAAGTCCTCCTTGCACCAGAGCATTCAGAGCAACTGCTCTGAATAAAGCAGTTTGCAGGATAATGCCAAAGCTTCTTAGGAAACGAGAACCTCGTCAGGCAAATGGCTACGTGGTCATCTGAAATGTTCCAGGTTTCTACTGCTATCTCAGTCATCTTTGCTCAAAGGTGTTCATTACCAGACCATCAATCCACTCAGCTCCCTGGGTCAGGAAAGAGTCCTTGATAAGGCTCCGTGAATCGGCAGGAAAAGAGGTAGTTTTGCCTTTAAAACAGGCGGAAAAAGAGGTGGTTTTGCCTTTAAAACAGGCAGGAAAAGAGGTAGTTTTGCCTTTAAAACAGGCGGGAAAAGAGGTAGTTTTGCCTCTAAAACAGGCAGGAAAAGAGGCAGTTTTGCCTCTAAAACAGGCGTGGGCAGACCAGCCCGAGCCCAGGCTCTCTGGGCTGACTACAGGTGTGATGGTTACACCCTGGCTGTCCCACCAGGGCCAGCTTTGCTGTCCCTCATTAATATTCCCCTGGAGCTGCGTATTGTTCTGCCTGCAGGGAGGGGGGAGATTGCCGGGTGGTGTAAAACAGCGAATCTCAGTGAATTCCGGAGGATTTATGAGCACTTACTCTAACTGCTGATACGACCTTTGCTTTCCATCACACTCTCTCAAGGTAAGATACCAGCTGTTGGCAAGTAAGGGAAGGAAAGTCTCAAATGACTGATGCGAGAAAGAAACTTGAAAATTTTGCATCAGCCACACCCACCCACCCCTCCGGGTAGGTAAATTCCCCAGCATTTAAGACTGTGGGAGCTAAGGAGAGGTGGGGGGAAAAGCACGAAATATATTAACTTTCTTTCTTCTCCCGTCTACTTAATGAAGAAAAAATTTAAATCCTTAAACAGATGGTCTGTATAGAATTAACATGCACTGTTATTCACTTGAACCATGGAAATGATACCACATCTGGCCTGACATTAATTTATATCGTTTTTGAGCTTGTGCATTTCCATCGGCATCTGCTTAAGTTTGGGAAAATGACCTGATAAAACCCTAATGGTACCTTTGGTGATCCAGACAAGAATAGATTTTCCACTAGCTAGTGGCAGCTAGTGTATTTATTTAGGTGTAGTTATTTAGGTGGGGGCTGAGGTACTTTATTTAATCAGAAACCTTTGAGGAGTTCATAGGACAGAGACCTTTAGTCCTGTAAAAGGTATATTTATGTGTATGAAGAGGGAGCTCAGAGTAGGCATCTGTGGGTTATGCCCAGCTTTGAGTGTTGTCCTTTTATTCCTCTTTCTTCCTGACATGAAGTGATGGGAACTGCCTGGATCACTGCCTTTTGCCACCACCTCCCAGTCCACAGATGAAAATATGAAACACCAAGGCCTGTAATCCTTTCATTATGCCAAAGGGCAAACAATCTCTCAATAACAGAGGCAGACAATAGCACTAAGTATTTAAATCATATGAATATGTACTGTTGTGTATAACTAAATATATTTACCCCTTCAATAGATGTTATATTTAGTTACAGTTGTTATAGCATTATTCCAATTCCCCCATGCTGATGGGAGATTTGCATTTTTAATTTAAATAATTCCCGTATATGTCCTTAAGACGAACACAAAATTAATTTCTAATTTGTGAATGCCACTTTCAAACTGTCACTTGGGAGTTTTACATCTAAATGGCCATAGATGGGTTGTATGTCTGGGCAAATTTCTGTATACCTTTATTTTTTTTCTTTTTTTCTTTTTTTAATAACATGTATTTCTTAACTCAGGAGCTAGTTTGACTTAAAAATCATGGGCACTGTGTTCCTATAAACCTAGGAAGAATTAAAAATTGTGGTTAAATTATAAGGTTGCACATTTCAGGGCTGGTGGGGACAGTGCTGGGGACTGTGCCAAGGTCACTGAAGGGTGTGAACGTCAGTGCCCTGCCCCTGCAATGACTCTGTCAGTGACAGCCTCCACATGGCAATAAAATGTCCCTGTCGTGACTCTGCTAGTTTCTTGAGCCACCCATTGGGCTGAGAGGCATTGTTTTGTGAGCAGAACCGAGTGTTTTCATGCTATTTCCTTTAAACCTGAGAAAATGAAGCTGACTGTCTCCTGAATTTTGGGGAAGGAGAGCGAATGCTGCTTTCAGAGCTCGTGAAAAGCACAGCTGGGAGGATTCCATGCTGAATAATCATCTTTTCTAAGTGTTCACTGTCATTACTTCTTTTCAGTCCTTAAAATTCATAACCTTGAATAGTTTTCTAAATCACCCTTGTTTACAGCTGTTGCTTGGATGTCTTCTCAGCCTGTTTTATGGTGGCACACAGTAACCAGTGAAGAACAAGATTCGTCCATGTTTTCAGTGTGGCAAAAGAGTCTCCTCTGGCATGAGTTTAATTTTCTCCAAATGCACTTAAACCCCAGATTGTCTTCCCCAAACCAGGGTTGGTTACTTCCCAAACCCTGGAGTTCTGGGTGCCAAAGTCCTGCAGGGAATCCCCTTTTTCTAGCAAGAGCCCAATCAGATCTGACAGATGAGAAACTCTGCACAAAGTTCTCCTCCCGAGGTGTTCTCTTCGAAGTAGAACAGCACAAGGCACAACCCTGTCCTTTTTCAAGGTTTGTTTGTTTGTTTTTGAAATGGGAGTTTTTATTCCAGCTCTGCTGTCTGTTCCTGGACAGCAGGGAGTGGGAAAATGCCTGAGACTTTTTTTTTTAGTGTGAAAAAAACCTTGCCCAACTTTGTTTTAATAATAAAACTTAGCAGAATTGTGTTGAAGTAGAAGAAGCCCCACCATCTTTACTAATGACTAACATGGATCAGTCAGAAGTGTTGATGTGAGAACAAGGTGCTGTGGGTGCTCTGCAGGCTGGAGAAGGTTTTCTACAGAGACAGGCTGGGAAAGCTGGGCTTGTTCAGCCTGGAGAAGAGAAGGCTCCAGGGAGACCTTACTGGGACATTCCAAAACTTAAGGGGGCTTATAAAAAAGAGGAAGAGTGACTTTTTACATGGGCAGACAGGGGAGAAGGGTTTTGAATTGAAAGAGAAGAAACATAGATTAGATGTTAAGAAGATCTCAACATCACCCTCAGTTCCCTGTGAGGGTGGGCAGGCCCTGGCACAGGGTGCCCAGAGAAGCTGGGGCTGCCCCTGGATCCCTGGAAATGTCCAAGACCAGGTTGGACAGGGCTTGGAGCAACCTGGGATAGTGAAAGATGTCCCTGCCCATGGCATGGATAGAACTGGATGATCTTTAAAGGTCCCTTCCTACCCAAACCAGTCTATGAATCTATGATTTCTGTGATAATGAAACATGAAGAACCTAAGAAAAAATTTTTTAATCATTTCCAGAGGCTTTCTGCAGCTTTAAGTCCTTGTTTTCTTTGCCCTTACAATTCATTATCCTTTCAGTGGAAAGGTGGTTGACCTTGCAAAAGCCACTTTAATCTAAATAAACTAGCTGAGACCTCTGGAAAAGTGGAAAACATGCAGAAAAAGCTCCTAGTGAAATTTTGCACCTGATTTGTGCAGCCTGGACTGGTCTCTGGAACAATATTCACCCTCTGAGTTCTGATGTATTCTCTGATAGCACTGAACCATGGAATGGTCTGGGCTGGAAGGCCAATCCTTGGACTGGGTTGCTCCAAGCCCTGTCCAACCTGGCCTTGGACACTGCCAGGGATCCAGGGGCAGCCACAGCTTCTCTGGGCACCCTGTGCCAGGGCCTGCCCACCCTCACAGGGAGGGATTTCTTCCTGACATCTGTTCTAAACCATGTCTTTGCAGCTCTACAAAGAGCTGCACAAAGCCCACGGCCCCTGGCACAGATCTCAGCCCACTCCATTGCTTTTCATCCCAGAAACATCTTCCATCCTGGCTGGAGTCACACGGCAGGGTGTGACGAGTCAGGGTTTATTGCATGGGCACAGTGGAATGCCAGCAAAGCTGGAACCTAGAGCAGGTTCTGATGGCAGATTTCCCTCACAGGAGAGGTCATCAGAGCTCGCTGTGCTTTGCCAGTTCCCTCCTCATGGCTGTTGTGAGCCTGTGTCAACTTATTACAGCAGAAAGGTGAAATAATTGGGTGGGGAAATCCTGGTACTTGTGGAGGCTGCGTTTAATTCCTGGTTCTTGGGAGCTTCAGGCAATTAATCCTCACTTTGATGCCTCCATGCACAAAATAATGAACCATTAGGAAACTGTAGGAGGAGAAACATCAATGTAGTGGTGGAAACTGAGGCAAGGTCCAGCTGGAACAGCCACCTGTGCCTTCCAGGACAAAAGGAACATACTGGACAAGCCCTGCAGGTCTAATTAGATAAAAAAGCTCCTGTGTAATTCCACTTTTGTTTGTGTAAGGTCTGAAGGGCTTGACTGCCCTCTGAATTGCTGAGAGATTTGGAAGCACAAAAGGTACATTGGGGAAAAAGGAGTGTGCTCACGTTAACCAAAGACAAATTTTGCGACTCGAAATTTGCCGGCAGATGTGATCTCCTGCACGGAGGCACACGTTTCTCACCTAGCATTGCTCGCCACCAAAATTAGCTCCCTTTACAGATGATGTCATGTTTCCACCCTAGACTTTATCCTTCTACAGCTAGTACTTTTTGGCACGTAAGCCCGTCTTAAGTTGGCATGCCATCCTCTGCACGGGCATGGTGCCACCGCAGCAGATGGGTGAGCAGTGAAAGTAGCACAAGTGGCAAGTCAGACCTTAGCGGGGTAACTTCCTTTCCAGGAACAAGGAAAAGGCACTCAGTGGAGTTGTTCAGCGCCTGAAATCCAGGTGTAATGAGATGTTATTAATCAATTGTTGAGCTCAGTGCTGAAGAATGTGGGTGACCGAAACGCAGGCTCAGAGAGTGAGGAAAGTGCTTTTGTAGTTATTCTGGAAATAAATTGCACAAAAGAAAACACTGGGTCCAGAAATTACTTTTCCAATTTGTTTTATGGTGTAAAGAGTTTTGCCTAAACACTTCACTAAATGAAGGAATTCTTGCTGAGCCTGAGATACAGGAAAATGTATCCATGAACTAGACAATAAACGTGGAAAATCTGACAGTATCAGTAGGTCTGTTCTGGAAGTGATCCTAAGAACTCACTCAGTTAAACAAGTCAGGCTTTTGGTTTTCAACAATCTCACAGAAATTAAAATTTCTGGATTCAACAGTATTTATTCATGTCTCTATAAAGAGACAGGAGGTGAGAAATTCACAACACAAGATGCCGGAGCCTCTATTTTCTCTTGGAAAAACACCAACTTTCTGAAACCCCCACACTTTTCGGTTGTAGAAATTTGGTTCAAGGCAACTGTTCTATGAGTTTCTATGGATTAGAAAGCACATCCTTGCTCATTACAAGGTGGAATGAGGTACCTTTTTCCAGAAATCAGCTGTGATAGGTGTCATAAGAGAGAAGCAAACAAACAAACCTCTCACGTGTTACACTGGTTCCCTAACCTTGAACACTACAGAACGAATCCATTGAGTGAGAAATAAACATTATTATTTTGTGTGTGCTTTGAGTCTAACACCTACAAAAACCTCTCTGTTGCTTCTCTTGGGCACTGCTGACGCCCGCTGGGGCTTCTGTCTCCCTGCTCAGGAGAGGAGTCGCTCACGATTTTTGTGGACAAACGGAAGCTGAGCAAGAGGTCGGAAGGGAGCGACCCCGGCGCCAACAGCTCGGCGGTGACGCTGGAGACCCTGCACCAGCTGGCAGCCTCCTACTTCATCGACAGGGACAGCACCCTGCGCCGCCTGCACCACATCCAGATCGCCTCCACCGCCATCAAGGTAGGGACAGCACCCCCAGGGGAGGTCCCAGCTGCTCCTCGGGGGGGAAATGTGGTTGGGTTAGTAATTGTTAGTGAAAGAATCGGGTTTATTGCCTTTTTTTGTTTTTAAATTGGAGTCGCAGCATTCAATTTATAAGGAAGATGGTAGTTGGGAAGAGGGCCCGAAGAGATATTGGAGATATTAGTGATGAATGATGCATAATTTGACCGATACAGAAGTGTTTGGTCATTGAGGCAACCTCGTGTATATGTGTAATCTGTCGCTCCATTTATAGACAGATTCGTATTTCTCATACTTCTCTCTTTTTCTTCTTTGTTTTTTGTTTTTTGTTTGTTTCTTTTTAAATATAGTTATTGAACTCCTGTGCCTGAATTCTTTTTGGTTTTGTATTTAAATGACTTTTGGAACAGTTTGGAGCTCTTGGCTCTACTGTTGCCTTTCCCCAGTCTTAAAATTAAAACCAAAACACAGTTTATAAGGAAAAGGGGTTTTTATCTTGGGATTTACTTAAGGATCCTTGGGTGCAGCACTTAGGCCAGGTGGAATGCCTTGAAAAAGCATGCACCACCCCTCACACCAAAATACACACAATTATAGGCCTTGCAAAATTAACATGTTTATCAAAGATTTTCCAATGAGAGGCTGGAGTGAAGCCCTCGTTGTGAGGAACCTTCCCCCTGGCTGGGCCTGGCTGAGGTTCCAAAATGTGTTCTGGAGAGGCCCTTGGTGTCTGGGGCTCCCAGGATGTTTGCTCTCCTGGTTTAACAGTGCCGTGGGGCTGAGCTGAGTTCTCAGCCTTGGGGAGGTACAAGTGTGGGGCTAAAAGCACTGAGAATGCATAAAACTATATAAAAGAGCATGTAAGAGGGGTAGGAAAAGCAAAATTCATTCTGCCATCACTACAGTTTTATGGAGATGTATTGTTTTCTGTTAGGAACTAATTTTAGCAGAGTATGTCAGTCAGAGCACACTCTGTGCTGACTGCTGCAGGTCAGTCCTAGCACTGGAGGATGCTTGGCCAAGATCAGTAGGACATAAAGCAACAGCTGTCCTCGTGAGAAGATCTCTAGTCTTATGTTACTCAGTTGAAAAATCCTCTCCCAGTTCATTTCCAGCATTGGAGGGCAAATAAAACTGTAACTTGCAGTTGGATGTGCAGTAATTATGATGGTTTTCACGTAATATGTGATTTAGGATCCTTTCTGCTCATTGGATCTTTCCACTGGTAACCAAGATCTTCACTAAAAACACCTGAAACCAGCTGCAATTCCACATGCCTTAGCTGTTACTCAAGTAAATATAAATTTATGTCCTTGGGAGTGCCTTTACTGGGAGAAGGATCCAACCAGGATTCATGGCTCTACAGCACGTGTTCAGTTTGGCTGCTGGTCTGTGGAGGATATCCCCACAGTCTCATACATGCCAGAATGGTGGCATGGCAGCTCAGCCCAGCTCAGGGCTGGTGCCAGATGGTGTTTGGCTCTTGTACTGGTTTGAAACACAAACCAGTGGGAGACACCCAGTCAGAATAACAATTTATTAGAAAAATTAAAAATAAGGGCAGAAAACACTGGTTTGAACTGACAGAGTCAGATATGCCCTGACACCCTGTTAGTCAGGATAGCAGTGGCAGTCCCATGATATGGTGGCTGCAGTCCTCCTGAAGTGATGGATGTGGTTCTGTTGGAGCTGTGATCCTGGAGAAAGGTCTGGTCTTCCTCAGAAGGTCCAGAGGTGGCTCTGTAGCTCTTGTCCTCTGGGAATCCAGTGGGAAAGGCTCCTGTGGTGTTTGAGATCTCAGCTTATATCCAGGATGGAATGCTTGGTTCCTCCCTCTGGGTGGAACATCTCACAATGGGATGGTGAGTTATGGGCAAGGCACTGCTGGGCCATGAACAGGAGATAGCCCAGAGTTATCTGTGAGCCATGGGCAAGGCACTGCTGGGCCATGAACAGGAGATAGCCCAGAGTTATCTGTGAGCCATGGGCAAGGCACTGCTGGGCCATGAACAGGAGATAGTCCTGAGGGAGCAGGCAGGGAGCACTGCCCCACCTGGTTCCAACAACTCAAGGAGATGGTGATAGAATGCATACCTTTGGCTACATCTTACATTGTGAGTTAGGACAGCTCTTCAGGCAGCACAGCTGAGAGTGCAATTGAACAAACTCAGGGTTTGGTTGAGGCTGCCCATCTCATCACCCAGTTTTGGATGAAGGACTGGATTGGGAGGTTCTGGCAAGGTGGGATTGGATCCTTCTCCCAGGCAGCTTGTGACAGACAAGAGGAAATGGCCTCAGGTTGTTCCAGAGTAGGTTCATGACGGATTTTAGGAAAACTTTCTTCACCTAAAGAGTGGGAAGGCATTGGAAAGGGCTCTCCAGGACAGTGGTGGAGTCCCCATCCTTGGAGGTGTTCAAGAAGTGAATGGATGAGATGTGTGTTTGTTGACAGAGGGGTTTGAAGGTCAATGTTCTTGGAGGTCTTTTCAACCTTAATGGTTCAATCAATTCCATGATTCTTGCTGCAGACCATGGTGCGACCCATCCCTCTGATCTGACTTACCTTCATAACCTGTTTATCATGCAAATGGTACAGCAACCTTTAAATCCAGGCTCCCTTCCACATGTAAAAATTCCTTCTGTGTAAAGACAATTGATGGCTGCAACCAGTGGTGACTCAAGTGACAGAACACAGAAATGCAGAGACAAAACACTTCCTGAGAGAAATTTGCCCTTTCTAGTCGCTGAAATATTTTAAAGAAAATTTGTGTTGCAAAGCAAAATTCAACCCTGCCTGCCCACAATTTACAGAATGAACCTTCTGCATGTCCAAAGATTTCTACAAACACTACAAATGAAAGATTTCTCCCCAGTCCCCTGCTGAGGTGGATGCAAACCAAGTGTTAGTCCGCCAGCAAATCTGATTTGGTTAATTGACGGCAGGAGCCTCCAGGAAATGGTTCTCACATCAGATGCTGATAAATGAAACCCTGGCTTCTTCCACCGCTTTCATTGAGAGGCTGGGAACATTTGCATGACAAATTTCCACTGTCAGAACACTTAATTGAACAAAAAACCTGTTTCTGTTGAAAAGCAGGAGCACAAAAACAGCCAAGGAAGGTTTTTTTTTTTTGTTCTATACGCACAGGTTTTTGAAAGACTGCTGGTTTTAAATTGGAAAACCATCAAGCAAAGTTTTAGATCCAGGGTGTAAGTAGCACATTTGAAGATCATTCATTAAAACATATACACTGACATCTGAGTTAAACTACTTTCCATTCAGCTGCTGAACCAGATCTCTGTCTCCCAGCTTGAGTCTTGATTTGGGAGAAGTGACACCCTGAAGGACCTGGTGATCAGGGTGATTGTCTTGGTTTGAAAGACAGGTGTCTGCTAAGGAGGGCAGGAGCCTCCCTTAGAATGGAAGATGCAACCCCCCTTCTCTCCAAATTATTGTAATTTTGAAATTAAAGGGCTTTCAGGCAAATATATAGGAAATAAAAATAACAGTTCTTTACTAATACATATATATATATAAGAAGGCAGAAAACCACTGGTTCAAACTGACAGAGTCAGACACGACCTCACACCCTGTTAGTCAGGACAGCAATGGCAGTCCCATGAGATGGTGGCTGCAGTCCTCCTGAAGTGATGGATGTGGTTCTGTTGGAGCAGTGATCCTGGAGAAAGGTCTGGCCTTCCTCTGAAGGTCCAGAGGTGGCTCTGTAGCTCTTGTCCTCTGAGAATCCAGTGGGAAAGGCTGCTTGTTGTGTTCAAAAACTTAGATTATATCCAGGATGGAATGCTTGGTTCCTCCCTCTGGGTGGAACATCTCACAATGGGATTGTGAGCCATGGGCAAGGCACTGCTGGGCCATGAACAGGAGATAGCCCAGAGTTATCTGTGAGCCATGGGCAAGCACTGCTGGGCCATGGACAGGAGATAGTCCCGAGGGAGGAGGCAGGGAGTGCTGCCCCACCTGGTTCCAACAGCTCATGGAGATGGTGATAGAATACATCCCTTTGGGCACATCTTACACTCTAACCTAGGACAGTGACCATCAGACCTTCTCCTCCTGTGCTGCTGCACAGAGTTTGTTACCCCATAGACTCCTGAGCAGCTTTTTAAATCCCAAAGACTGCAGCCACCAAAACTGCAGGAATAAAACCAAAAACTCTCCAACATAATTTTTAGTGTTAGGGAATTAAGGCATTTCTTTATTCTGGAGAGGGTGTTGCTCTGGCCAGGATATGCAACAGAAATAATTTCATCCTCGTGCTGCTTGGGTTGTGCAGAGAAAATCATTCCATCACACGTGGCTCTTTACTAGATTTTTCACATATTAAACAGAGAAAGACCAGAGAAATTCATTGGTTTGATGTTCATTGGTCCCAAATTATTCAATTTTTACATCATCCATCTTCTGTGCTACTCCCACTCTGTAGATGTTAGGCTTCTCAGACCTTGCCCAGGGAACAGAATCTTTTGAAAAGAAACTTTAACTCCTTTTCCTTGGGCAAAGATGAAAAAACCCCTGACCAAAGTCAGTTAAAAATTTTAAAAGTTGTATCATTTCCGACACCAGTGCCTCCTGTGCCTGGCTTGCTCACCACAGCTCTCCTCAAAGCCTTCCTCTGCTCGAGGGATTTGACAAAGGATCCCAAGAAAAGGTCTTGCAGCTTGTCAGAACTCCCTTTTGACCAGCATCAAAGAAATCCAAGTGAAGGTACTGCAACAGGTTGAGAAATCCCTAAAATTCTAAAGTAATATTAGAATTTTTCCCAGTGATACATAATCATTTCTTGGTTGCTGACTAGTTAGCAATAACAACAAAAAAAAATAGTGATCAGGACCTAGTTAATATTTGATTCTGTTATTTTTTATTGATTTTGGATACCTTTTTCATATGCAGTATTCTAGACCCTACCATACTAACAGAGTTGTTTATATTTTAGGAAGAGAGAGCTCAGAGTGTCAAAAATGTTCCATATAACTCGAGCTCATACTAGGAAGAACATAACTACCCTGTTGGGAACGCACGTCCGAATAAACCAACCAAACCAAAATATTTTGTGGACTAGAAAAGACTTAAATCAAAAGCCCCGACATTTGCAGTTAAACCAGAGCACTCCAGTGCACAAATGAAATCTGTCACTCCAGTTCCTGGAGTCTGGGACTTTGAAATGAACAGGAAAAATTTGCTTGGCTATTTGACTTATGGTTCCTCACATTTCCTGTGACGATGGGCAATCTGAAACTGCAGGAGGGGTTAGGAAAAAATGCCACAACTGCTTGCACGCCAACATATTTTCTGGTTGAAGTCTTCAGAGATGGCTATCTTGATGGCTGGGACACCTCTGAAATTTTGGGAAGAGAAATTACAAATTCAATTTGTAATTCCTTCAAAATCATGCAACCCCCCACAAACAAAGCCAATATGTGCTCCTTCTTTTTTCCCCCCAAATCGGTATAAGCATCTCTTTTCAGGTTAGACTACATCACTCTCACATCTCTTTATTTTCTCTATTTCTATGAAAAAAAATTTGCAGATTCTCTCTTAAAAATATAGGACAATTTTTTAAAAACATGTGATGGACCTTCTAAACAAATGGCCACATTAATTCTGCGTCCTTTCCTGTCACTTTTTGTTTCTCCTTTTAGCTGAGACATAATTATCCTTATAAGTAGCATTGTGGCCGCTGCTGATGGGGGGCTTTGCATTAATCATGTGGACAATACACTATTTATTCCACATTAAAAGAGGCAACATCATCCTGTGGCAGCATTTTCTGACTGGGTATCAAAATGTTCATGGGAAGAGCCCACAGCTTTTATCAATATTCAATTTACTTCAGAGTCCCTGATACCTACATCCTTTCAATATGATTTTAACACATGCAATTTAGTACAAGTGCTAAGGCTCATATGCTAAATCAACAGTTTGGAGCCTCCAGGGCCTCACTGGAACCTCACCAGGTGCCTGAGGGCCGTATCTCATTTGCATAACATTTACATGAACATACAGCCTGTTGTGTTTGAAATATTACACGTCCGACATCACTTCCTTGGCATGCTCATTCTGGAGGCGTTTTCCCAGGAAGAAATCTCTCTTCAGCTGCACGGATGGCTGTTGGCTCTTCTTATTAACAACATATTAGGATGATGGGGTGTGCTCCCCTCTGGTCTAATAAAATCCCGTGAAGGATGATGCTTCACGATGTAAAATTTTAAAGGCTTATAAACAAAAAAACAACAATTAGAGATGCCCACAACACAAAGGCACAGAGCTGGGCGTGCTGCTGATCCCACAGAGTTTGTGCAGCTACTTTTATACCCTCCCAGTGTCAATAAGGGGCTCGGATACACTTATCCAACCGAGGACCTGAGGTTCCTGGCCCCATATCCACCCATTTGGGGCTGGCCCGAAATGGTTCCACCCACTGGGAACAGGCTCAGCCGTGAGGTTGGGAGGGATCTCATCCCGACTGCCATCCCGATTGGCACTCCACATGGAACTTTCTGGAAAGTCCCAGTCGGCCTTTGTCAGCCATTTTGTCCATAGTCCCCAATACTGGAGATGATAATAATTGAACATTTGTTAGCTATAACAAGGGCATTATAACAGTAACGGGGAGGTTACAAAGAAAGGGAACATTACAACAATAACCAGAACATTTGTAACATACAACTTGATCTAACTAAAAACTCATTAAATATAACATGAACAATTAGCCACACAACTCATTAACATAAAACAATTAATTTCTTAACCTCATGAATTAATATATGAAAGCCAACTCCACCTTTTGCCGTTTATAACAATCCTGCCCACCTGTGGGATCAGAACACAGACAAGGCAGCAGATTTTCCCTTTCCCGAGTGGTTTTGTTAATGAGCAATGCTCTGAGCCCTCCCCACGGCGATGCCATGCTCCTCTCAGATGACCACAACTCCAGTTTGCCACAAGCTATAGTTCCAGCACTGTCCTGAACAAACTTCTCCAATAAGTCCAAACAACTGTGCAGGATGCATAAAAATCACCTTTGGCTGCATGGTAAATGAAATATTACTGAATGGTCTCATTGTGTTCTAATTATAAACACGGGTATGTTGCAGCATTGCCATTAATGAAGTGAGGCTGTTCCATAGTTGCCTCTTGGAGGACATCGTCTTCCATCCCAGAATATGCCTCCTTTTGTGGGAGCTGGGCCAGGTGAATACAGCAGAGGTGCTTTTGTAGGGTCCAAACAGTTCTGGGACAGCCACGGTGCAACAAAGGAACAGGAGGCAACAGAAGAACAGATGCATAAATTGAATTTTCCACCAGCTATTTGCAGCTATTTACAGCCCATTTTTTCCATCTGAGTGAGAAAGAATAAACATCCCTGAGAATGTGCCCTGTAATTCCAATTAAATTTTATTGTGCAATTTGCTTTTTACTTTCCCCAAACCACTTTTTTTCCCCTTTGCTATGAGAGATTTAAGCATTTTGTTTTATCTGAGAAGTTTAGATTACAAAGAACAGGGCTCTATTGTGATGGCAACTATATCTGATTATCTATAATTAACCCATGAATGACTCATGGTGGGCTGTTAGAGAGGAAACTTAAGTGTAATGAAATTAGTTTCTCACTCGAGACTCAGACTGAAATACAGACCTTTTTTTTTGTTTTGGTTTCTTTGTTTGGTCTGAAAAAGCTTGCTTGGTTCAACTTTTTTTTTCTTTCATATCTCCTATTTGAATGTGTTTTTCTGCGAATTCAAGTAATTGCCGTAATCAGAAGTAGAAATGCTGAAATAACAAAAAAGCCCTGAGCTTTTGTCAGATTTCTGGCAAATTCTAAATCTCAGCAGTTTGCACAGTTTTGTATAAAGAGCCAATTTTGGGGAAGCTTTTGAAATCCAAATCTCAAACCCTTCTTGCCCTCACTTTATCCATTCAGTTTGGGGGTAGAAATTAAGACCACACAGCTGAGAAACCTTGTAAAGGGTCAGAGACTTGGAAAAAAAATTTGCCCAGCAACAGCTTTAAAGTGTAAAATCACAGTTAGAAACATTGTTTTAGAAAGTCCTGTGATAGCAGATTTTTATTGATTTCACTGAAGAAATGAAAAATAAATGTAAATTCATTTGTAACAATCTACAAAATTAAGAGCCAGAAATTATTGATCCTTATAAAAGCTTTGGGGTTTCCCCGTGGTGTGGGTTTGGTGACATGACTTAGGCACGTTAGGGAAAAGCCACAGGACATATATCCAAGGACAGGTATTGCTCAGGACCATTTATGAAATGCCAAGATCCCCACTGCCTTGGGAGATCAGACTGCCTTCATACAAGACCCAAAGCTTGACATTTTTTATGGGGGAGTTAAAAGTAAGGAAATATATGGGAATTGTCATCTCAAAAGATTTTCTCCCCCAAAATTTCTGTGAGAATTGAATACTCCTGCAGGTGTCTTTAGAAATCTCACTCAATATTAAGAGCTTCACAAACCCAGCTTGCTATTAATATGGCTAGGTATGAATTTTAAATTTAGATATGGGTCATTATTTTACCTTGCCAGAAGGACTGGGACTTGCAATTAGACCTTGGGCATCACCCAAAGGTAGCTAAGAAGTCTTTGCACCATCTTCTACTGGACAGCGTGGGATTTGTGTTTGTGTCACTATAAAAATTAAATACCTGAGGTTTCATAATTTTTTTGTGTGGAAACTATTGGAGATCTTTGGATTAAATTCACCATAGTTACACCAAGGTATCTTGTGGCTGCTGTGTGTGGACTGTTCACTGATTTTAAGAATACACCAAGTGAAAGGTTAGGGATCTATTTCCATACCTTATTGAGGAATTTAGGGTGACAATATTAAAAAACCTTTTAATTCATTGGACAGTTGAGTTTTAATTAAACTGAATCTCCAGGGCTGGATCTCCAGTGGTAACATAGAAGTCAGTTCTTGAGCAGGTGTAAAACAGCACAGTTCCCGTGAGAATCTGGCCCTCAGTATTTCAGAGAGAAAATGGAGAGGGGGAATCCTAAAGTATCTAAAGGGAGCTTTCAAGAAGGCTGGAGAGGAAGTTTTAACAAGGATGAGTAGTGATGGGAGAAGGGGAAATGGCTTTAAGATGAAGGAGGGCAGGGTTCGCTGGGATATTGGGAAGGAATTGTTCCCTGGGAGGGTGCTGAGGCCCTGGCACAGGGTGCCCAGAGAAGCTGTGGCTGCCCCTGGATCCCTGGCAGTGCCCAAGGCCAGGCTGGACAGGGCTTGGAGCAGCCTGGGCTAGTGGAAGGTGTCCCTGCCCATGGCAGGGAGTGACACTGGATGAGCTTTGGGGTCCCTTCCAACCCAAACCACTCCATGATTCTGTGATTCCAAGCCTGGAGGAGGAAGTTGAAGCAGTAGCATTTCACTGATCACTCTCAGTGCTCACTCAGCAGCATCACTGCCACGATCCATCCCAGCAGCTGCAGCACAAGACACTCCTGAAAGGATGGGTCTTAGCAGCCTCTGATACCAGCCACAGGCTCGTTATCTTTGCAGCAAGGTGTGCAGAAGAGTAATGAGTGCAAGGAGTTACGGCATCTCCTTGGCAGCACTGTGTGAGATGCTTTCAAAACAATAAAATAACATGTAGTAGAGATGCTTGGATAACCATTTTGGAAAGATTTTGGATAAATATTCTTCACTTAATAAAAAAAAAAAAGAAAAACAAACCCAAAACACCGCAAAACAACAACAGAAAAGGAGAGAACACATGACATGATAGAGCAAAACAAATTGAAGGCATCTTCTATTAGTTATGAGTTTAGTCAAGAGAGAAGAGTGAAAAACAAACAGGGAGATGAAGACTGCCAAACCCTGAGCAGGCTATAAATATACATATGTAAACGAGAAACCTTAACAGCACTGACACAACACTTGCCATCACAGTTGTCAGAAACCTATAAACAATTCACACTACAGTTCCTTAAATGTTCCATACCCCTTTTTTTGGTTTTTTTTTTTTTTTTCCCTCCTTAGAAAAGTGAAACTAAAGTAAATAAACCCAGAAGATGGAGAAGGATTTTGGCATTGAGAGCTCCACAGTGAACATACTGAACAGTGCAGTTAGACAGAGCCTTCCAGCAGGAATTTTGGAGGCCCTCAGATTTGTACAGATTTCAGTTTGATCTTTGTTCTGGCTGGCTTGCTGTATGGGTTGGGAAACTTCGGCACTCTGCCTGTCCTCCACCCTCTAATTGGCAGCTACTGCCTGTCAGCAGGTCAGAGAATGTCAAGCAAGGACTATAAAATTCATAGAACATTTCCCTGCCTCTGAGCTCTCAGAAATAGGAGATAGCACATATCAACAGTTTGTATGAGCACAGGGGTCAGATTAGGAAGAGTATCTCAGACGAATGGAGACTCTGCATCAGAAGAAAGCAGCTTAGAGAATAATAAAGGGCTGTGGAAAGTTTTCTGTGTTCATATTACTTCTCCTAGAGAACTTTTGCCTATAGTGCATTTTTGCATGTTTTGTTGTTATGGTTTATGATTCAATCTGCAATCAGCCCCTTTGATCTACTCATTTAGTGTGAAAAATTATCCCTTGTGTGGGAATCTTTCACATCTAACTGGCACTGAGAATTATATCATCGCTGTCTTCTGCACTTCACTGTTATTTTTACCCTGTAGACCTTCTCACGGTGCTTCAGTAGAATTTGCATGTCTGACAGCAAAACTGTAATTTAATCTCTTCCAAGATAATGCATATAATGCCTCTACAGGCTGAAGCAGAGCTGGGTTTAAGGAAGGTTTCATTCCTCATCCAGGGGACTTCCTGCGCTGTAGAGTGATCATTATTTCCTGATCTTTAAAGCCTGGAAGGCTGGAAGTTTCATCACTGTTCTACAGGCTTTATGGCAGAATCCAGTGAGCAAAATACAGAGTGGTTCTAATTTTTCATGGTGAGATTCTGACCTTATGCAATGAATAAACACCACTGACATCAAGGAAGTTTCTTTCCCTTCACATCGGTGTCACTGAGATCAGGGCTTCCACAAGTTAGCCTCAACTATCATCTTCCCAATTATTTATTCATTATCTCCCTCTGGATGACCCAGTTCAACCCTTTAATTCCCAGGGAACAGTTAATATGTTCCATGGGCTTTGGGTATTCTACCTTTGGATTTTATTAAAAATGATAAGAAAAGAAATAATGAAAAGGCCCTTTTGTGTCATGACTATGATTGTTCATAATTTTACGACATTTGGAATGGTTCCACCAAATGGAGGATATGGGAGTCTCCCAAATAATACATAAATTTACAAGGAAATTTAATTTTGTCTTCTCCAAGTGTATCTAGAGTCTGGCAAATGAAAAATCATTCCATGTTTTTTCTTCAGCTTTTTGTGACCTCCTTAATGTGTAAAATTAGGTGATGATAAAACTATGATGATAATATAGAAAATAGTTTGAAGAGGGCTATTAAAATATTTTTCCTGTCATGATTTAGCCTGCTTAAGTAGAGTTTATTCTTACTCCAAATCTCTGTTTGAAACACAACATTAACAAGAGTACTGAGCCATTGTCAGAAATAAATAGTCCACGTTCCTTGAGGCATAAAATAAAATGTGTTGGTCTGCTTTTCTTATTTTGGAATTGGTTTACACCAGGGAGGATCTGTCCTACCTTGATGTAAATATCTGAAACTGGCAAGTCTGTAGTGTGTGACCTTAGACTTCCACCTGGTGTAATGGCTTAATTAGAAATAATTGTGCATCCACACGAGATGAACATTCTGATAATTAAAGGGGCGTAAAGAAAAAGATACAGTGGCATATATATGAATTTAATCCAGATATTTACACGTGTAATATTTTTAATTGAGAAAACAACTCTTGTCCAAAGGTTTTTCACCCACCATACCACGAGAGGAGCTGGACATGTAGATCTCTAGGAATGTCCTACCTTGTGGGAAAGATGAAGCCCTAATTCTAGGGCTTGCCCACAAATTGATGCCATGTTCATAGGATTTTTTAGAAGGCTTTATTTATTATCGAGAACAGACAGCAAACTTTTTCTCTCTCTAGCCATGCTAGCTGGAGAGCTTGTCTGTGTCTGACTGTGTCTGCAGCACAGTCTCACAAATATGAAAACAAAATCCAAAATCGAAAATCTCATTGGCCAAGGAGAATGCATTATCAAAACAACTTCCATTATTTACATTTTTCTCTACTTGAGAACAACTCTGACTGACCTGGTGCTGCAAGAATCTGTCAGGCAGAAAACGCCTAAAAAATCCTTCCTGGGTTTCCATACTACCTCACATGGTCACCTGCACAGAAACAAAGCAAAACCTGCGGGTGGTGCAGAGTTTCTTTCAATTCTGAGCAGAGCAAAATCCTTTCACTTCCACAGGACTCCACGCTCCTGATAATGAGTGGTGCTTTCTTTTCATAGGTTTCCTCTTTTTCCTTCTGAGCTTCCCTCCTTCCCTGGATTCTTATGCTTGTAACAACTCAGGCTCTCTTTTTTTTTCTGTTTTTTGATGGAAGAAATGCACTTGCCCTTATGATACACCATTCTTTGCCCTTGCCATTGTCTCATCTACGTCAGGAGCAGAAAGAAATGAATAAAACCCCTTGGATGAGATCCTATATGCTACATTCTAAATATCTTTTGCTACTCATAGTAGGACACATTCGCGAATGTTTTAATGAACAGGTCCTGGTATTTCATAGGTCTTTCTACTCCCACGAATCAGGATGATGTGAAGGATTTTCCAGCTGGGCTCAGCAGTCTGTCTGGGTAACATTGCCCTCAGAGCCCAATTCTAAGAGCAGCCTTCTGTACATTAAAATATCTCTTCTTGTTTAGTTCATGAGATAACAGTGTTGAGAATCACCGGGTTCTCAGCCAGAACTTTCCATGTGAATGAAGCAGCCCTACGAAATGAAGTTTAAAGCTTCAGTATTAAGTTGCTTTTCCTCTCTAACACAAATTTAGCAAAGCTAAATTCCCTTTAGCTTGAAGAACTGATAGGGATTTAATAAATTAGAGAACAGTTGTAACTGCCTGGTCTGCAGATAGGTCTGCAAAGATGCAGGAAAACACACCTAAAATCACTGGTATAAAAATAAGAGTTTAGCAAAACTGCAAATTGAGAGTTGGCCATACCAAAGAGACAGAAAGGGCAAACGTGTTACAATCATTTACCAGAGGCAATAAATGGGTGGGAAGTAATGAGGATATAACCTAAAAATAAATCCCTGCACACGTCTCCGTGAGCCAGGCAGGCACCCACGTTACGGACACTAATGTGATTCCTTGTGAGAGCTGGGGATGACAACCCCGGGAGGGGGAGTTTGATGGCAAAACAAAATGGACATGAAAAATGTCCTGCTGCAGACGTGGCCGCGAGTGAGGTGCGGGCTGTTCTCAGCCGGAGAGCCACGGACAGCACAAATAATTCAGGAGTTCCTGGGCAGGAAATGCAAGACTTGGAAACGGCTTAAATTAGGCAACTGTTGGAGTTACTGCTGAAAAGGATATTGCAGCTGAGTTTTAGAATTGCACAGAAGAGTATAATCAAAGGTGAAATCTCTGTGGAAAAATTGAGTTCTTCATTAACCTGCACTTGTCATTTTGATTTTTAAGCTTCAAGATTTTAAATGCCTTTCATGTTATTTTTAGGACCTGATGTTAACTTATCACATTTTTCCTTTGGCACAAGTTTGGTTGGTTTTTTTTTTGTTTTTTTTTTCTCTTTAAAATAATATATGCCTAATTTTAAAAACTGACCACATTAAAGGTAAAATGTTCCCAAATTATCCAAAGATAATTTTTGCATTTACAAAGAAGATCTTTTTCCTGACACTTCAAAAAGAAAAGGAACATTTTAACTTTTTATCCTGATTCAAGAAGGACTATATTTTTTATCCATGCTTTCTGATCATAAAAATATATATATACATTTTCCATTCAACTGCAGTGTTATTATGACTAATAATATCTATGAATCTTATAAATAGGCAAATCATCTTGTCTTCTTGAAACTAGTGGCCTCAGCACTGCCTATTTGAACTGGTCCATGAAGATACAAATCCTACTCCCTCTCCTATTCTCTCCCTCTCTCTTGGGAAGTCCTTGCATGGGATTTTGCAATTGGGTTAAATGTTAGAAGACATTTGACGTGTACAGTGTGAACCCCCAAATTTCTTTGGAGCCCTCTGTCCTTTATATAGTAATAGAATTATGTTTGGAAAAGGATGGAAAGTTGGGAATTGGAATTTTTCTTAAGTAGGCATCTTCTGCTTTCTGCAGATATCTTGATATTTTTATGAACGTGAAATATTATTTTAATTTGTATCTACGCTGTTCTCTCTGTTTCTAATTTTATCTTTTAAACCAAATATATAGATTTCATTTACTGTTTGTTGCTCATCTGTCTCTTTAGGCAATAAAAGCGAAGAAAAAATAATATTAGTGTTAATTTAAGTAACATATGGGCAAGCAGAAGTAGCTAAACGGAGACTGAAACAAAATCCTCAGTTTTTATTACATTTTTGCTAACTCTATTACTTCTCTGTAAGAGAACTTCACTGTCATCTCCTCTTCAAGATTAATTAAAAGAGATAACCTGTTCTTTTGGAGATAATGCCTGTCCTCATTCTCCCTGTGAGGCTGATGGACCTTTGATTTCTGAAAGCGCAGGAAATAAAGGCTCTGGCACCGCTGCCCTGCCCGGCTCTCCAGCAGCCTCATTTCCTGCAAACTTCCCTGGCGCAACCCAGACGGCGGCACGGGAATGTGGCATCCGACAGGCAGCGGATTTAAAACGTCCTTGGAAAGGGAAAGCTGTGGCTGCCATGCCAGAGCTGTCAGCGCCGCCAGACTCGTTCCAATATTCCTGTGGAAGCTCCTGGAATTTTCAGACGATATGTTGCTGCCTGGGATAGCGGGGAATAGACTCGAGCGGAGAGGTGATTGCTCCCTGTCAGACAAACCCTAACAGCCTTACAAAAATCGCAGTATTTTTAAAGGATGTAACAGAGCAGAGTTCAAATAGTGTGAGTTCATTTACAGGTCCTGAAATATTCTGGTTTCCGAGGTATTTAATGTTTTATGTAAGGAGAATACATTTCGATTTCCATGTTATTTTAATGTGACAATCAGTAAATTCCTGGGAGTGTAGAAACAAAGAATTGCGAATGGAAGGATTAGACTGATCTCTTGGGAAGCTTTAGTGCTGCATCCAGTAAAATTCAAAGTTGTCTCCTTGCCCAGAAACTTGAAAGAAGTCCCTATTTCCCTCCTAATGAAGTTAATGGAAATTTTGCAATTATCTCTTTTGCAGAAAGATCAAGTTTACTGTTCCTATTCCATTTTACAGATGACAGAAAAATATGATGGGAGTGTTTCCAGGTCTCTCCAGTTAGTGGGCTCTTCAAATTAAGCATCAGCCCTATGGTGCTAGATGTGTTGAAAATGCTGCATGCCTTTGAGGTATTGTTTTAGATTCCTAGCAATTAAAAAAATCATATTGAAAACATGAATCCACCCCCTGACATTGTGAATGCTTCTGGTTTGTCCATACCTCCTTTAGAAATGTTCATCTAGCCCGTAGTGTGAGAAGTATCAGTGCTTGGAACACTCAGAAAATCTGATTTATTTTAATTACACACTCATTAGCGGGAGTTTTTTAATATGTTCAATGACAAAAATAGGGCAGCGGAGCAGCAACTGTTGTGTGGAAAAGGGAAGTGCTGGAATAAAGGTGCTTTTGTGAAAAACTGTCAAGCCTGGGGGAAAAGAAAGAAGAGAGCTGGCAGGAGAGCCACATCTAAATAGAAAGTACATTTAGTGCCTATTTATTTGATCAGCTCTTTTTTTAAGGTGAAACAAGCACTGACTGCAGAGCGGGCAGGGATGACGGGGTGTGGGAGCACGGGCTGGGGGCCAGGCCCTGAGGGCGAGGTTGGAATGGAATGAAATGGTTGGAACTCATGGAATCAGAACCAATATGGGTGGAGAAGACCTCTAAGATCACCAGACCCAGCACCACCATGGTGTTACCCGGGAGAATCCCCAGCCCCTCAGGTTTCTCCCCTTTCAACACTCCTGCCCCATCTTCTGTAGGCCCCATGGCTCAGAACAGGCCTTCCTCCCTCATGAGGGTACGAGGATCAGGTTTCTCCCCTTTCCACATTTCTGCCCCATCCTCTGCGGGCACCATGGCTCAGAACAGGCCTTCCTCCCTCACGTGGGTACGAGGATCAGGTTTCTTCCTGAACAACCAGACCCAGCACCACCATGGTGTTACCCGGGAGAATCCCCAGCCCTTCAGGTTTCTCCCCTTTCCATTCTCCCACCCCATCTTCTGCAGACACCATGGCTCAGAACAGGCCTTCCTCCCTCACGTGGGTACGATGATCAGGTTTCTCTCCTTTCCACACTCCTGCCCCATCTTCTGCAGACACCATGGCTCAGAACAGGCCTTCCTCCCTCAATGAGGGTACGAGGATCAGGTT
Organism: Erpornis zantholeuca; assembly: GCA_013400515.1. Classification (NCBI taxonomy): domain Eukaryota; kingdom Metazoa; phylum Chordata; class Aves; order Passeriformes; family Timaliidae; genus Erpornis; species Erpornis zantholeuca. The sequence goes on from VZTN01016887.1 coordinate 219,192, forward strand.
TCTCTCCTTTCCACACTCCTGCCCCATCTTCTGCAGACACCATGGCTCAGAACAGGCCTTCCTCCCTCACGTGGGTACGAGGAGTCCGCTCTAAATCCTTATTTGAATGTTTGAAGTGTTGGAGAGGTTTATGTGAATGTGTGCAGTGACCAGCACTGCCTCGCCCTCCTTTGTGCTGGCTCGTTCTCATCCTTAGAAGCCAAATCCATTTTTAAAGAGTGCTGCTGAAGAGGACAGTCCTTTATGCAAGGCACACACCACCTCTGCATGGGCACTTCGTTAGGAATATTAGCTATGTGAGCTTAAAGGGACGTGCCAGGAGCAGAATCTCTGCAGAAACATATTTCCCTTTTATTGGGAAAGTCTTCTGTAGGCTTAATTATCGTGGACAAAAAAAAAGCAGACTGTTTCCCAGGGAAATACTACCCACTGATATCACAAGAATTCAGCCCTGCTTAAGTGCTAGGAGGTATGTTCTCAGTGCACTTATAATCGGGTCATTATCACCATGGTTATGAGATTTAACTGACTGAAAACTGTAGGCATTTGTCTCATTAATGCCAAATGTTAGAGTTTATTTCTGGGAACTGAAAACTCTGCTGCCCAGGGAAACCTGTTCTGTGATAATCTCTGAAAACAAGGCGCTGGAGAACATCCTGCCTGCTTTGTGTCAGATGATTTCACAGGGGTTTGTTACCGGTTCTTAGGGGGTTTTGGTTATTTAATGACTTTGTTCTGTGGTGGTTTGCTTTGTGAGTTAACGTTCTTTGTGGGCCGCAGGTCGTGCAAAGCAAACGTGGTTCTGGTGCTCTTTGCACATAGTCAGTCACTTCTGGACCATGCTACATCTCAGCATAATCTGCATTTCTATTTTATTACCTTCCCCTCTCCTCTTTCTGGTTCATCTTTTTTTTTTTTAATACCCTTTCTGACAAAACAGTTTTCAGCTGTGATCTTGGGACTGAACATAGTCACACTTCTCTGCTTGGAAGATAATTAAAGTTGTGCCATTGCCTTTCCAATTTCATTCCTATTGTTCCTGAAACAAATAGAGTAAAATCATCAGTGACATCAGTAATGCTTGGATCAAACCAGAATTAATGTATTTGCATTCTTTTGAAAAATTTATTTTCTTCTCTAGTCTGTTTTGTTATCACCAAAGTTACCCCAAAATGTCCAAGACCAGGTTGGATGGAGCTTGGATCAGCTTGGTCTAGTGGAGGTGCCCCCATGGCAGAGGCTGGAACTAGATATTCCTTAAGGTCCCTTCCAACCCAAACCAGTCCATCACTGTATGATTTAGGAAAATCAAATCCTTTCATTTGAACCAAAAGCTTGATAGAAATCTGAGGCTTTCATTCATCAATCACTCACATTTCTTTCTGATTTACAATCTTTGTGGAGTAGGATTTGTGTAGAGTACACACAAGCATATGTAATGGCATGACTTTGACCTCTGACTGCAATTGTCATCTATCAAAAGTTGAAGGCTGGATGATTTTTATATTAGCATTTCCTTTTTTATATTATGAAGGTTGGATGATTTTATATTAGCATTTCTTTTTTATATACAGAGACTATTCATTTTGAATTTCTTCTTGCAATGTATTTTCTATGCAGAAGCTAAGAGTACCAGAGCAAGGCAGCTGACAGAGGGTGTGAAGGTACCCAGAAAAGTAAAAGAATGAATAATGTAAATATATAGATTGGCATGAAAAAATAACATTTAGAAAAATGTTTATTTATCGCCATATATGTAGAGCATTGGCTATTATTACAATAATAATTATTACTAGAGTATTGGCTATTATTACAATAATAATTATTACTATAACAACAATTTTTTTGTTGCTTCCCTGCAAAAATGATTATCTGTAAGTCATATCAAAACTGCCCTACATAGTTTTCTTCTAAATCAGTGTATTTATAAATGCTATCCCTCAAAACAGTGGTAGTCTCTACCTCTGTCTGGCATAATTCAGGTAAGACTGAAGAATAATGAACGAAAAGGGGCACAATAACTACAAAGGTACTTACCACCCTTCCTTATTTTGTGATTTCAGGGGGCATAAAAGAGTAAGAGGAGTGGATAGGAATTGTAAAATTTGCTTTATAGTTTATACATTCCATATAACTTTATGAAGCTGCATTGCATTATAGACAATTGCTTGAAAACCATAATAATAATAATATGCTAACCAAAACAACACTAAAATAAATGGATCTTTAAATAAAGAATTGCATAGATGAATGCTGAGCATAATATGTCAGAGTAAGGATAAATATCATTACAACATTTACCTGACTTTTTTTGTCTTCTGGCTATTTCTCTTATTTGATGTAGGTAACACTCTCTGTTATTGTATAAAGAGATTAGGATTCAATATATGGACTGGGGGGGGTACTTCCAAAAAATAATATTCTAGAATGGAATTTTAGACTGCTTGTTGGCAGAGGGCAGAAGGATCACAGGTAAATCCCAATTATAGTCCCACCCAAATCTTAACCCCGTGCCAAGAGCCTTTGTGCTGAGTCAGGATGATTAAGTGAAAACCGTGGAAAATCTGGTGCTGTGGTAAATGTTAAGGATTGCCAGATATGTGCAGAGGGGACAGGAGCTGACCTGGCCCCGTTTCCTCATGCAGCTCTGCTCACAGGTTTGGCAGAGGCTGGTTCTGTGCCCTCTCCCTGGGCTGTGGCCCTGCAAAGGGCCTCTTGCTCCACCCTCAGCAACACTTCTTCGGAGTAATGGAAAGGTGCCAGGAGCCTGGGATGACAGGAAATCTCATCTATCCTTTGCAAAGGGGCAAGAAGAAAGTGAAATCTCGATGGTTTCAGGGACATCATGACCCAGCTGCAGCCACCCACAGGCTGTGGGTGTGCCAGGCGACCTTCAGCCACATGAAAAATCTGGGATTATATCAGCAAACCTTCATATTCCCATCAAATAGGGCTGTTCAAACAGCCCTCTGCCTTCTGTTCTTTGCAATTCACATTGGCTGGCTGGTTGGTTGCATGGCTTGTCACTCGCTCTGTGCACGTCTGTATTTTGGAAATCAGCTCCCTCACCCTGTAATTTAGACTTATTCTCCAGGAGACCCAGAGCTGAGTATGATACCTGAAGTGACAGAAAATAGATATCTCTTCTCATTTAAAAAAGAAATTGGCCTTTTTAATTACCAGGAAGCATTATAAATTACTAACTTTTGCTTTTCTTTTTATTTAAATGTGTTTACTCACCACGTTACACCGGGGGGCATTTAGATTGGATATTAGGGAAAATTTATTCACTGATAGGATGCCTAGTCACTGGTATAGGTTGCTCAGGACAGCAGTGGAAGCACCGTTCCTGGAAGTGGTCAAAAACCATGATGTGGTGCTTAGGACGTGGGTTAGTGGTGTACTTGAAGAACTGAAAGGGTTTTTCCAACCTTAATGATCCTATGATTTAAATAACTGCTCTCTCCTAAATATAAACCTCCCCTGTTAAGCCAGGGCTCTGCCTTGTGGAGGTTCTGTTTTGATGCATGTAGCTGTGTTTTGGTTCTGTGGCCATGGCTTTGGTGATCACAACAGACAGAACAGCCAGAATTTCGTGCCTAACCTTATCTTAGGCCTTTCCTTTATGGAAAAACATCCCAGTGCTCCCACCATTATAAATACCGCTCATAAAGGGTTTTTAATTCCAAATACTGATCTTCTCCACTGGAGAAGTCAAAGCTTTTTCCACGACTTTGAGAAAGACTCGTCATGTGCACAAGTTCCAAGAGGGGAAAATCACAGTCGGAACTTTTATAAACCACATTTAGCAAACTCATTGTGATTCCCACAGCCACGAAACAGAAATTGTCTTTAGACTGCTGGCGTGGCATTACAGCATCCTAGCATTATACTCCTGTGGGATTTGGGTGGTGTTGTGACAGTGCAGTGTTTGTGAGGATCCTCTGTCACAGAAATAGCACTCCCCGCACTTTGTGGCACCGGTGAAGCATTTACCAGATTGCCCTTTTGGCAATTTTATTGACTTCTTTCTGGCAATTTTATTGAGTCATTCCACCGTAACTAAGTCTGAAATGTATTTCTGGCTGGTAGAGTGGGAAACTTTGTGAAACAATCTTCTGAGCTCCTCAGCCTGCTCAGGATAATCCAGCACGAGCTTCTCCCTTGCCTCCCACCAGGTGACAGAGACGCGGACCGGTCCCCTCGGCTGCAGTAACTATGACAACCTAGATTCTGTCAGCTCCGTTCTGGTTCAGAGCCCTGAAAATAAGATTCAGTTGCAAGGTACGTAGGTGCAATTTCCTTAATTTGCTTTGGAACGGGGGTGACATTTATCACGCTGTTTGTTTTTTTTTCTTTCTTCCACCTCATAAAAGGTCGTTTTCCTAATTTTTAACTTTTTTTGTGTGTGTGTGTGTGAGTGCAAGGAGTGCATTCCAGACAAAGTGAAAGGAAATGTCAGCACCTCGTGTTGCCTTTCGAACAGAAACAATTTCTGCGCCCATCGGAAAATAATTTGAAGAGCCCCGTGAACATTTTGCAGCCCTGCTTAGCATCACCTCTCAAACAGCCTGAATTCCCAGAGACTCCACCAAGCTGGGAGGGACATTTCCTGCACTCAGCCTGCTTTGAACCGAGCAGGAGCTCTCACCCCATGCAGCTGTTCCACCAAAATTAATGGGGTCGCCAGAGGAGCAGGATATACATTTTGGAATACTCTAAATCAGGAGGAGTCAAAGGGCTCCTCTTGGGAATTTAAAAAAAAACCCCAACCTTGGAAGGTTAAAATCTCACTCATTAGGAAAATAGCAGTTATTGTGAGTAAATAACAATGAAAAATAGGAGGAAAGCAGAAAGAGAAAGCAAAAGGAAGAAGAGAGTCCTCATTTCTAAATAATATTCTTCTTTCAAAATTCCAGCAGAAGCATTTCCCAACCTGCATATTAGGACATAAAAAAATTTTTGAAAAGTCCCCCTTTATGGTATCAGGCTGTTAATAATTTCTATTTTCAGTTACAAAAATAAAGCACGGGCAAATTACAACAGTGAAAACATCCACTAAATTCTCTTTAATGCATGTATTTGTGTATATCTCTGACTCTATGCCATGAGAGAACAATACAATTCTTAATTTGCAGTTGAAGGTAGATATACACTTAGTTCCAACATTTAAAATTTTCAGTATGAGTTTGTAAATCACTCAGACAAACAGTGTGAGGTGTTGGTGTTGGAACAGCTCTCAGGGATGATGATCCCTGTGGTTCCTTCAGTCTCAGGATATCCTATGATCCTTCCTTAAAATATCCATGTGTGTTTTCTCCCTTTCCTTTCTCCCCTGAAGAGATTAAATCCATAAAATCATAAAATTATTTCCCAGAGAGAATATTTTTTTTTTAAACTAAAAACTTGTCCTTTCCACTGGGATGCAAGGAATATTTCCAGAAAATGTAATTTTTGATGGCTTCCAGCATATTCCTGATGTTTGTTGGTCAAAATTTGGAAAGGAATCTTTGTTTCTCTCAGACTGTGGTTCGTTGCCACTGGATTGCCATGTGGAAAAATGTGTTAACAGAACTGTGTGAACTCTTTAATGGAATACCCAAGCTGGACTTTCTTTTCCTTTCACAACCTCATGGTTTTTCACAAGCACACAACTCTATTACAATATTTACTCAGAGAGCAGCAGAGCTGTACAAATTTTGACAGGAGACAGAAGAAAGAACGGTCACACCAGGTTTCAGCAATTGTGATATGAGTTTCAACTTGGAAGGGTTCTGAAATTACAGCTGTAATTTTGTATATACCTAAAAATAAGGGATAAATCTCTGTGAAATCGTCCAAGTGCCTATGGAGAAGAAACTTACATTACCAAATACCCAATTCATAGGCTGAGAAATTACTTGGAGCACAAATAAGCTCTGCTGGTTCTGGAGAGATTATGTTTGCCACGGAAAATAACAACAAATAATAAACAAAAATGAATAATGTCCCTTGCTGTGGCTCTTTGTTTATTACTAATGCAGCTGGAATGACTGAGGGCTACAGGGTTAAAACACTTCTCTGTAAAATACTGATTCCCATCACTGGGATCTCATAAACAATGGTCAAGGTTTTCTGGCCACAAACACTGGGAATTTTTGATTCATCTGCTCCGTGGTTCTGACACAGGAGCTGGATTTTGCACCTTTTCCATGCTAAAACATTAGTAGATTTAAGAATGAGTTTTCTTTCTCGAGGTTTTGTAGCCTGACCCTTCACATCCATTTGACTGTCCCAGAGCAATTTGCTACCAGTGTTAAAAAATAAACCAATCAGCCAAATTCAATATCAGCCAATATAAAAATCAGTATCAGCCAAAATAAAAATCAGCCAAATTTCATTTTTCAAAAATTTCCTCCAGCCCAATTCTCCCCTTCCTTCTTAGTTTGCCCTACAAAATCATGAGAGATAATGAGTTATTTAGGCAGGCTACATCTTCTTGTGCCAAAGGAAACAGGGAAAACAAGCCCAATTTCGGATGGAAATGTTTACACCTCTTCTCCTGATTATGCAGTCTCTTTACTCTGTCTCTCAGGGCTGCTTTCCCCTCATCAGCATTTTCAGAATCTGCATTTTTGCTGGCACCCAGATTAGGATTCAGCTGTGTGACTTCCTGCTGCAAGGCTCTGACTGCTGTTCACTCAGCAGCCTGTCCCAAGGAGAAGCTGATGCTACCCACTCCCCCCAGAAAGTTTACAACAGTAAATAGCTGAGGAACAAGAGCTGCTCAGTAGTGGGTGGATGTTCCATGCTGAAAAGGGAGATGTGAGGAATAAGACTGAAAATAATCATTAAGAAAGGAAATCCACAACATAGTACAAATGCTGGGCAGATGTGCAGATTGTCCTGAAAACTCCATATGTTTTTTTTGTTTTTCATAATTGTTTGTTTGTTTGCCATGTATGCTGGGGAAGCTGCTTGGCTCCAGAACTTCCTCTGTGTCCAACACCACAATATTTCCTCCTTCAGGTCTTCAGGTCATCCTCCCTGAGTACCTGCAAGAGCATTTCGTGCAGGCAGCCCTGAGCTACATCGCCTGCAATTCAGAGGGGGAGTTCATTTGCAAGGACAATGACTGCTGGTGTCAGTGTGGCCCCAAATTCCCCGAGTGCAACTGTCCCTACATGGACATCCAAGCCATGGAAGAAAGCCTGGTCCGCATAAGTGAGACTTGGAACACTTACAACAGTGAATTTGAAGAATCTGGTGAGATTTTTATGGCTTTTTTTCCCCCCCCCCACCCACTTTGGCTGTGTCTCGTGGTGTTGCTTTTCCCTGGTCTTAAAATTAAAACCAAAACATGGTTTATGGGGGAAAAGGGGTTTTTATTTTGGTATTTATTTAAGGATCTTTGGGTGCGGCACTTTGTCCAGGTGGAATGCTTTGAAAATGTACACACCTTTTTTCTTACATACTGAAATGCAAACAATTATAGGTTTGGCAAATTAGTATATCTATCAAAGATTTTTTTTAAATTTTGAGTGAATTTTTTGTTCTGAGGAACTTTTTCTTTGGATGGTTTTATCTTAGTTTACAAAAATGTGTTTTGGAGGGGACTTTGGGGTTTCTAGGATGTTTGGTTTTCTGGTTTAGTGGTACAGTGAGTTTTAGTTAAGTTATTGGGCTTGGAAAATGACAACTATGTAGGTTAAAAGCACTAAGAATACATAAAACTATATAAAAGGGTGTATAAGGGGGGCATAAAAGAAAAGGCAAGAAATCATCCTGGCATCAGGGGAGTGGTTTGGGTTTCAACTGCCCTGATCCATGTTGTCTTGGCAACTCGCTCGTGTCACATTGGTTTTTCCTTAATGCATCAAGGTTTGTTTCATCCATCATTTCACCTGTCCTGATCATCAGAACTTCCAATCCCATAGAGAATGGGAGCTACAGGTAAAATCAGCTTCCCAACAACTGTTTTCACAACTCACTTGCTCAGTGCTACCAGGAACAGCTGTCTAGCCAGATGGTGGGAAACGTAAGGAGAGCTCAGCAGACCTGGGAAAAATCATTGTGAACAAAAAAAAAAGAATTCAGGGAGATAAGGAAAAGTCAGAAAAAATACAAAAATCTCAGATTTTAATGAGTTGTGTTGGAGAAAGAAAACAAATCAGTAGAAGAGAAAAGGAGGAAGACTACACAGCGGTCAAGGGAAGAGCAGAATAAACATCAGTACAGAACTGGGAATGAACAGTACTTTATGTACATTCATTTTTATATTTCTTGTTTTATCGTTCAAGACCGATTCCTCAGTTCAGGAGAACTGATAATTTCAAGAGACCCTGCATCAGTTAAAATTTCATTTGTTGCAACTTTTAACCTGGTGCTGTTTTTCATCTGAGTCTCTTTAGAAGATCTGGGGCCCTTTTCCCATCCCATTCTCACTTTTAGCAGGAGGACACCAGAACTCACAACAGTTCTCCTTGGAGGGATCCCAGACTTCCCTGACTGTAAAATCACAGATTTATGTTTTGGTTTTGTGTTCGTTTGAGTGCATTTTCCCAGTGACTATTTGGACACCTTTAATTATTTGTGGCTACTATCATCTACTGCTTTGCAAATTAGGGCAAATACATTGACTCTTCAGAGGGGCACATGCTTTGCCATATTTTGTCCTGTCTGAATGGGCTGTGGCCCTGTTCAGTGACTGAAGAATGTCCTTTGTAGGCACCTACTTAACAACAATTTTAGGTAAGCTAGAATTACACACACATCTGGGTCTGTGGAGGATTCTTACAGCAAGCTGTATATGGACATCCAGCTAATTACGAGTTTGAATCGTTGTCAGCTGCACTGCTACTCCTGTGCTCAGGTCTGTGACATGAATGTCCAGGGAAAATTGGTAAGAGTTAAATTCTGGGCTTTTAAAAGACTCTTTAGCTCTGCTGGGTGAATCACTAAAATGCGAACTTCACATATATCTGTCAATTTGGTAATTGCGAGTAGGTGTGGTTACTAGGAAGTGTGAAATTTAGGTTATTAACATCATTAAGACACATGCCACGCTCCCCTCTTTAGCCCTTGAAATATTTAAATCATTTTTAATCTAATAAATATACCAAGCATGACTTCCACAACTCAGAGGTAGCTTGGGATATTTCTGCCTTTATCTCATAAAGTGTTTTGCATGAAGATGTTCATGGGAAGATGAGACAGGTAACCTTCTATGGGTCTGCACTTGGAAAAAAGTTGGCATGAGAATTTTTGATTGATAACTTAGTCATTGAGCATTCAACCTCATATAAATCATATATTACCACTGAGCAGCTCTTCCAGTGCTGTCACACATGGTGTGTAAGCATTTCCAGCCACACTGATTTTTATATATATATATTTTTTTTTTTTTAACAACTATCAAGACATATTCTGAAACATTTGGAGCTTGAGCAGTATTTACTTGATGAAAAGCTATTAACAAACGTCAGAGTGAGCTGATCCAAGCTAACAGCATGTTCTGTGAACAAAAGTGACCTTTATTAAGGAAAAACCTCAGAAACTGCTAAACATTTGTCTAAATCAGTGGAAGTCAGCTTTTGAGATAACAGTATGTTGCTTTATTCTAATCCATTTGTAATAAAAAATAAATTCACTAGAAAGGAGGCCAGACCTCAGGCATTCATTTCAGCCCAGGCAGCAAGGAGCAAAATAATCCAGAGCACTCACTGCTGGCCTGTACAGTCTACTATTAATGGCAGAGGAATTAATGAATTAATGAATTAATTCCCTTCTATGACACTCTGAACTGCAGAGTCGACTAAAGGTAAATACAAGAGAATTAACTTTTTTACCTTTTCTGCCTTCCAAGCCCTTTCTTAGCTTGCATGTTGCAAAATAGTCCTCTGACTCCAGAAATTAATCTTGTCCCCTAAACCAGACCTGTAAGACTTACTGGGCTCACTGGAGGCCATTCACAGTGTCTGTGGTGGGCAGGGTTTGGTTTAAAGAGGAAGAAGTAAATATTCTGTTTAAGATGCTTTGTTTACTCTCTGTGTTATCTCTCCTCCTGTCTGTTCAAGATAAAACAACTGAGGAATGGGTTTGTTGGTCTGCTTTTTTTTTATTTTGAAGAAAGGATGAGAGGGCTGGGGCTGCTCAGCCTGGGGAAGAGAAGGCTCAGGGACAATGGCTATAAACACCTGAAGGGAGGATGCAAAGGGGACAGAACCAGGCTCTTTTCAGGACAAGGGACAATGTCCTGCCCAGCAACAGGACAAGGGGCAATGGGCAGAAAATGGAACTCAGGAGGTTCCCTCTGAACACCAGGAAACACTTTTTCACTGAGGGTGACCTAATACTTGCACAGTTTGCCCAGGGAGGTTGTGGAGCCTCCGTTCTTGGGCTTACCCTAAGGCTGACTGGCCATGGTCCTGGGCAACTGGGTCTGGGTGGCCCTGCTTCAGCAGGGGTTTGCACCAGGGGTTCTTTCCCTTCTCAGCCATTCTGCTGCTCTGTGATGAAAGAATTGTCCTGGTTTCCCCATAGGAGGTCTCTGCTCTGCAATCTGGGCTTGCTGGCAGTGACAATTCTCATTTGAGCCTCTCTGACTGTTGCAGGTTACGTGACCAAACACATTCCCGTCCAGAATGTGCTGTTTATCCTCGTGTGCAGATTGCATTTTGCTCAGGCTCTTCTGGCACTTTCTAACTGCTCAAATCCCATTTTGGAGGACGTGCAGCAGTATATTATTTATCTCTCTGTAAATTTGGCTGCCTTTTTCATCTCTCTAGCTGCCCTCCAGCAATAAATACTTGATCGCTATTAGCTCAATGAGCTTCATATAACCTCTTAGTGTCAGGTTATGTACTAAGATCTTAAAGAAATTACACAAGCTACTTCAAATTGTTTACTCTGAACCATCTGCTTATCCTGTATCAGATCTTGTGGCCTCCAGACTCTAGTACTACCCAAGAAAATGAGCAGCTGTTTCCTTATCAAAAATCCATACGAAAGCTGTTCAACCTTTATTAACAAATTCAGTTTCTTGAGGCATTTGGCTGAATTACTGTGTAAGAAAAGTTCTCCCCGAGACCATCGTTCCAATGAGCTGTGTTCTTAACATGCAGCCTAAAAATATCATCTCTAGTGGAATCAAGCAGTGTTTCATTTACCTTTTCTCAAAGGCATGAAAGTAGCCCTTTGCTGGAGTTTGTAGCCTGAAAGGACAACTAGGTGATCAGGTTTGACCTGCTGCTGTCAGAGGTCACTAAGTTTCCCTGAGATTCCAGATTGCAGAATCCACCCACGTTAGATTAAAGCTGGGCAATCTTCACGGGTGTCCCTGCAGCCCTCCTCACCTTTTCAGCCTTCAACTGCTCTTTAATATTGATGCCTGAAATGGCTCCCTAGAAACAGAGCCCAGACAGGAATAAAGGAATCAAGGAGGGATTGATTGGAAAGGCCTTCAGAGGTACACTCTGGGCTCCAGAGGCTCCTGCCTCAGTGCATCCCAACATGGACAAGGACAGCTCCCGAGTTCTTCCCACTTGGATCTCAGCATCAATTCCCCAAGCAGAAGCCAGGCAAGGATGGAATTTGCCCAAGCTTGCCCCCCTGTCCCCAGGATTGTGGTTTGCAGTTGTTGGGCCTAGGAGGGTCTGGGTGTCCTTGGAGAGCTGGAGAGGCTTTGTTGTGTGTGTGTGAGCATGAGAGAACAGCACTGAACAAGCTCCAGGGAACTGCAGAGTGACACTGGGCAGGGCAGGGTTGGAAACATATAAAAGTTAAAACCTAAGGCATCAGTATTGCCAATTTTCTTGTTCCCCTTCTGCCCCAATACAGGAACACCTGCTTGTCCAGGTGCTTCATCCTCTCAGTGAACTCCACCTTTCCTTTTCAGGAAAAAAGGTTTGACCTAAGCACTGGAATGCAATTTGTTTCCCACAAATAAAGAGTGTCAAAACATTCCTTGGAGAAATCCTCACATTTGGGAAGTAGGTGGGACTTCCACAGCTGCTGGTTGCAGCAGTGGTGAAGATAAGGGTGGATAAAAACGCTGCTGTGTTACACATCAGTGGCTTGGGAAGATTTTGAGAGTGTCTTGTCAGGAGTTAATACATGAAGAAACCAATTCTGACATTGAATGGCAATTTAACATTTTCCGGCCATCATAACCCAGTGCTCTAAAACACAGGGAAGTCAAGAAGAGCCCTAAAACCACCCACAGGCTCTGGATTCTGGCAACAAGGATAAGAACATGATCACACATTGCCTGTGCCATAGTCTTGGTGTGGTTGGCTGCTGAGTATCTTTGGAAATCTGAACACTTCAGTTAAACACTTTAAATGACAGCGATTTTCTTTTAAGGTGATCTGGTCGTTGATATTGAAAAAGAATTTGTAGCATTCCCCGCAGTGCCTTAATTTCATTTTTCGGAATCAAAAAGGCTATAAAAATAAATAAGGACATGGATGACAGTGTTGCTCGAACAAGAGAAAATGGCAAAATTGCATTTTCATAATTTCTTTTTTTTATTGCTCGCATTTATGAGACCTCCTGGAAACATGAAAGTAAAATCTTCCATCAGGCGTTTACTTTCACATATCTGACACACAATGGCAGCTTGTTGCCTTCTCTCTGCATATTTCACAATATGCTGAGCAGTGGATTTTTTCTCCTCACTGCCTTTGTTGCCTTTCCTTGGTCTTAAAATTAAAACTAAAACATGGTTTATGGGGAAAAAGGGGTTTTTACCTTGGTATTTACTTAAGGATCCTTGGATGAAGCACTTGGTCCAGGTGGAATGCCCCGAAATGCACACACTGCCCTCACACACCAAAATGCACACAATTACAGGACTTGCAAAATTAACATATTTATCAAAGATTCCCCAATGAGAGGCTGGAGTGAAGCCCTCGTTGTGAGGAACCTTCCCCCTGGCTGGGCCTGGCTGAGGTTCCCAAATGTGTTCTGGAGAGGCCCTTGGTGTCTGGGGCTCCCAGGATGTTTGCTCTCCTGGTTTAACGGTGCCGTGGGGCTGAGCTGAGTTCTCAGCCTTGGGGAGTGACAAGTGTGGGGCTAAAAGCACTGAGAATACATAACACTGTATAAAAGAGTATATAAGAGGGGTATAAAAGAAAAGACAAAAAATCATCCTGGCATCACCTTGAAGGCAACAAAATCTCTCTTGGAATATTTCCTTGGAAAGCATGAGATCAGGAGATGTGCAGTAAATATGATGAGACAAAATTCAAAGTAGCTCTGAAATGACAAACTCATACTTTTAAACATTTAATTTAAATACAAGCTAAGGCAGAATGGGAAGAGCAAGCCCACCACAAACTGGGCAGAAATTTGCCTGTCACAGTTGGTCTCAAAGGGGATTCAGTGGAGCACCGAAATATGTGCCTGTGTGAATCATTTGTAGTCCATTAATTTCAGGGCTTGGACTGGAATATCCAGCACCAGCTTAAGTAGAGCAGAGCCATCAAGGCCCTCAGAGGGTTTGACCACTGAACACAAACACTCTTCACCCTGACAGACACGTGGCTGCACAGACAGAATTAAACATCAAAAGTCACCTTGTAAATATGTTGAAATGGATCCTTCTACAGCTTTAAATGACAAACAACTTCTCAAAACGTTGAGACTGATTTTTTCCATCACTTCCTCTGCTTGAGGGAGATAATTCAAAAGGTAAATTTCAGTACCACGGAAAGTGCAAGTGATGAAAGTACAGCCAAAGTAAATTGATATTAACTTTCACATTAATATTTGCTGAAACTGTTTTTCATTGTCCATCCTTCCACCATCACTGCTTTGATTGCAAAGTACTAACAGAAGTGAATTGCTGGTGCAAGCTATTCTTAAATCCCTGGTTTCATTGGATTTGGATTTCATGTCTAATGCATTCCATAATTCCCTAATAGCTCTGGGATGCCTTGCTATTGAGCATTGGTTACCCTTTGCATGTACTGACTTAAAATCGTCTGAAAAAATGCACAGATTTGACAGGTTCACCTAAAAATGAGGTCTGAACCTCAGCTAATGCATAGCACTGCACAGATTGTTAACAAAGTTTTTTGTTTGCTCAGCAGAGATTGCTTTGGAGACTTTGGAGTCCTGTTCCTCAGTTCAACTATATTTTTCCCTTTCTTTACCATGATTGAATTAATGATGTTCCCAAAATCCCTTGTATAAAAGGACTGGATTTAAAGGGTTGAAGAAAGTGGGTTCTAATGGAGGAGATGATAAGCTTATTACTGAATTAAGTATCAGTAATACTGAAGATGAGGAAGTTCAACCATTCCATTATTTTTTGGGGGGTAGCATTTGCATCCTGTAGAATTACTTTTATGCAAAACCTACAGAAAGTAATAGGAAAGATCATCTCCAGCATTCCATAATCTGCAGTGAGATTTAGAGAATTATCCATTTAATAGTGTCCTGAATTTATATCTCCACCTTCAAAACCACAGAATGTGGAAAATCACCGCATTTTGCTGATACACTTCCCTAACTCTCGCTTCCCCTTCAACTCATATTTTCCCAAATGAAGTGAGCCCATGCTGTAAAACACCAAGTTTGGAACAAGAAAGGCTCTTTTCCACCAAGCACATCTGCTTTCCAGATCTGTGAAACAAGAGAAGATTGACCAGCCCTTTGTGGTCACAGATTTGTGTCTTTATAAAACAGGACTGTGCCTTCACTCCTGGCTTCAAACCTGTGCTTCCTGGGGGGGATGCTGATCCCTGTTTTGCACAGTGAAAGTTGCTTCCAGCAGCCAGGCTGCAAACTGTTGCAAAATAGAGCAAAACCAAGACTGGAAATGAGCATTGGCTCACACCTGGAAGTGCAAGGTGCTCAGGGGAGAATTCCTTACGCTCTCTGCCAGCCTTATGTGTGCAGCACTGCCTTTGTGATTGCTGAGGCCGTAAAGAAGCTGAGAGAGAGGAATTCTAAGGTTGTTCCAACAGTCATGTAGTCAATCAATACAGCCACCCATAGCAAGTGATCATATCTGATCTCAGAATCTACACAAATCCCTTAGTACTTCTCAGAAAACAGAATTACAGTCGTAATTCTTGCATGTAGATACTCCTAGATGCTGAGCACATAGCAATACAGAGCAATACATCTGTTGAGTTACTTTTTCATTCTTTTTTTTTTTTGTAGCAATCAAAAAATATCAGATACAGCTGGACTTATTTAATTTACTAAAAGTATATTGATGCTTAAGGAAAACAGGTGCAAAGCCAGGCAGTTAAACAAAATATAAAGTTAAAGATATAACTTAGATTTAAATAGACTGAATGTGAAGTTAGGGAAAAAAAAAAAAAGTAATGCAAATAAATTTAAATAGATGGTCCAGTGCTGAAGACAGAAACCTTAGACATGTGATGCACAGAATGCATTATGAGGAGAGCCAGAGACAATTTCAAATCTTCAGGATCAAATGTGAATCACAACATAAAGACACAGGAAACTTGGGGGCAAGAAGTCTGCACCATCAGGTAAGGACTAGCTTTTTCATCATTTCCTACACTATTGCAGTTCTGGAACCATCTTCATTTTGGATTATATTAGTATCTCCTGGCAGTGCATGAAGGAATGCAACCATTCCTTCTGGGACAGTCTTTGTCCTCCTCTTCCTCAGACAAGCATTTTAAACCATTGCTGTGGTTAGAGTGTGTCATGTTCTCTCTGGACAACTCCAGAAAAGCTGCAGCAAATCTGCATTCAGTCTGTGAAGTCTGATCCTAAAAATCCCTCTACCTAGTCAGAAAAATCAAGGGCAACTTTGTTTGCCATCCCAATAAGGCACAAATTTTTTGCTATTCCTGTGGCACAAATCCTTTCTTAAAAGTGCTTTAGCAGAAGAGGACACCATGGGATTCCTTTTCACTGCCTCTTGCTGCATTCAAATCAAAGTCAGCTGCCTGACAAGTGAAAAGGTAATTCTTCCCAGCAGCCAAGCTTGTAGATTGACATTGTGGAGACACTGACCCGGGTTCCAGCCTTCTTCCTTCTTACCAGCAGTAATAATGACAACCCTAAGAGCTAAAAAATGCCCTCAGTAACTCTGGTGCAAAATACAGCAATGTTGTCTTAAAGAATTGCAGACCGCCACTTAATCTCTAGCTAAAAATTGCATTGGCACTCATGGTGTTCCCCATGGTTCTTCTAGTACAGGAGAAGAGAAAATAACCACATCCCCTACAAAAACACCCCAGAAAAACTTCCCCCCCCCAAAAAAAAGGGCCAACAAAAATCCCTCAAAAGAGAAACTGCATGCTAAGACAGGCATTTTAAAGCATAGTTAGTGTACCAAATGTCTCATTTTAAGGCTTCTTAAATTAAAAAAAAGGAAGTAAAAGGGCAGAAGGTAACTGCAGGCATAATTTGGAAACGTCAGTTTAAACAGAGATGTTGTGCTGTACACTCTGATCAGAAGAAACTTATTGCATTTATAATGGGGAAAAAAGTACCCAGACTGATTTTCAGACTTAATGTCGAAATTCCAAACCTTAAATAGTACTAGAAGATGACAAGGTTTGACTTGGCACTGAAGACAGGCTATAAATTCATTGGCCCACTCCATCATTTGCAGTGAAGGCATTTTGCACTACAAGTCCTCTCTTACTTAGTCCAGTGACATATTCCTGCTTTTCCAGCCGCTGCGATTCAATTAGAACACACGTAAAAACAAGATTAAATAAAGAAATCTGGAATCCAAACTGAATACTGGGGGATTTCTTCAATTTAAAAAATGCAACAAATCCAACCTTGCTGTCTAATTAGCTTTGTTTTCCATGGGTTTGGGAGGATGCCCCTCCAAGGTTCCTGGCAAGCTCCGTGCCAGGTGTGCCCAGGTCACTCAGCACAGCCTGGCTCTCTCTGCTCTCCATTGCCATGCAAAGCCAGTCCCATCTGAAATCTTAATTGAAAGACTCCTTGTGAACAGCCTGAACTGACTCCCTGGCAGTTGAAGGTGCTTTTTAATCACTGAGAATAAAGACTTCAATCAATATGGTTCAAACTATTTGCCCCTGAGCAGTAGAGCGGTGGTTTGCTTTCAAACACCGCTCACGGCTTCAGGCTCAGGGCCAAGAAAACTTAGCCCCCTGAGTTCTTAATATAATTATTGTTTTCTCTATTATCTTGCAGGGGTGTTAATTTGCCTCCCAGTAATTAACTTCCCTCTGTGGTTGTCAGGGAGTTTAACCATTAACAGGAGCAGAGACACCAAGCTGCCATTCCTTCTGTGACCAGCGCTCCCCTCCCCGCCTCTCCCACCCCTGCGGAGGTGTCACTGCTTTAATAAAACAAACAGGTGGGATGTGCATAATTCCTCTGGAGAGTCAGCGTCTGAGCTGTCCCTCTCCCACTTCAGAAATGATGGCAACAGCCAATATGATCGCCCCTGTTCCCAAACTAAAAGCATTATAGGGCTCCTCCTAAAGCTGCACCTGGCAAATCAACTTACTGAAGTTTTCCATGGCATTGCACTCTGAGATACTTCAAACGTTGTGATGACATTGTAATAAGAGGAGGAGCAGAAGGCTTGATCTAATATAATTCTACTTATGTCCACCGTGTACAGGACATAATGTAATTCCCTTCAAAGCTAGTGACAAAATCCCCTCGCTCTTGGTGGAATTCCAATCTGCCTTGGCAGCTTTGGGCTTTCTTTATTAAGAGTGATGTCACTCTGTGGCCTCTCTTTTCTTCTAGGGCAGTGTTGTCTGTTCTGATTCATAGCTTCTTAAATCTTCTCCTGGAACAGCTTAACACTGGTTATTTACTTCAGTGTGTTTTCCAAGAACATTTTTCAGTTTCACTCATTCTCTTCCCTCCTTTATCCCCCTGTGAACCATTACAAGTTTGTTTACCCTGCCCAGTTTTCAAACTGCAGGAGTTCCCAGCATGATCAGCTAAGGTAAATTTTGGACAGACAGAAGTTATGTCTATATCTACCCAAAAGGAATATGTCTTATGCATTAAGTTGAATTAATAAGTTCTGTAGAAAGATAATAAAGGACATTGGGACATCCATGTTGCAGGACCGCTTCTAAACCACACTGAAGTCATAAAAATATTTACCAAAAAAATATCCAAAATAGATAAATAGATAAATTCAAAAATTTTTCTTGAAAGCTTACTGTGAATTCCAAGGAGCATCCCTTTGAAGGGTAGTGATAGAAACATTTTTAAAGGAGTAATGAACCGAAATCACACCTGAAAGCAAGCCTGGCAGGATAAAGGGAATGTCCTTCAAACACTGGGACTTGCAGAGACAGCTGGAGTCTGGCTTTTTGCTTTCTGAAAAGGGAACTTGTGGTCAAGGCCATATTTAAATTGACAGTAAGAAACAAGTCACTTTGTTGTAGGAAATGTGAGTCCTTCCAGCTCGTAGCAGAGTCCAGGCAAGGTTGTTGTCTCCTGCCCAGCAGAACTTCTGAATTAATCCACAGTTTTATAGGATGATATTCTGGTTTCACTACCAATTTTGACTGCAATTTTTTCACCTTTGTGTGCCTCCAGGAGACTTTCAAGGCTCATGAGAGGAGGATTCTTGGTCTCCTATTCCTGTAACAGGCTGACATTGCCAGCATTCACTCTGTAACACACATGCATACATGTGTGTTTCTGTATTTATACATGTATGCAACATCTCTCACAGAATCATTCAGGTTGGAAAAGACCTTTAAGATGATCAAGTCCAACCATCAACCAGCACCACCACCCTCTTCACCACTAAACCACATCCAAACATTTTTTAAACACCTCCAGGGTTGGTGAGTCCACCACCGCCCTGGTCAGTCTGTTCAATGCTTGACAGCCCTTTCCATGAAGAATTTTTCCCTAATATCCAATCTAAAGCTTCCCTGGCACAGCCTGAGGCCATTTCCTCTCATCACTTTCAACATTTGCATGAGTTTCCTCAGAACTTTATCTATAAATGACTGACCAGAGGATCCCTGTTCCACACCAATTCCACCTCCACGCTGACACTCATCCCTGTTCTTTCCTTCTGGCATGGGGTTGAGAGGAGCTATCCTTGCAGCATTCCTCACTTCAAAAATAAATCCACCAAAAAAAACCACAGCCCACAAATCTACCCTACTGCCAGAATCATCCAAATTTGCTCCCCCAAGGCTTCTGTAGCAGCTGGATTTTTCCATTTCAAAGTCTGTCCAAAGGGGAGTGTGGACCTCCTTTCCCCCTTGAAAAAGAGAGACCATAGCTCTTGCAGAAAACACAAATTTCCTTCCTTCCCTTTGTCCTTCAGAAAGTTTAAAGGAGAATGAAATATTCTAATTATCAGGAGAGCTGGCTGATTTAGCCTAAACTGTAGGGAGAAGGGGAAGGAAAATTCAGATTTACTATCTCTTCTCTGAAGAAACAAGGTTGTTTCCAGCTGCAGTCTTCTGCTTCTTTGAATTGGATTATTTTCAAACATATATTTCTTGGAACACAGCTGCTACTTCTTTGACAAATTGAGTAATGCATCACGAAGAACTAAAATTCATGGCAACATAAAAACAAATATATGTTCATTTTAGCACTTCGTTTTCTCCAGGCTTCTGAATCATGGTGGGATATTTTAAAAAACATCTATCTTTTATAAATCTCTTTAATAACATCTACACAATATTGAGGCAGCACTTTAATGAAGAGCAATCACATCCAACCATTTGAAATGTGGGTCCCAATGTGGTTTATATCCTCTCAGGCTTCCAGCTCTGTGCTTTCAGGCCTTGATTTACAGCTGACACTGGTATTTGACTCGCTGTCGTATTTATGGCCCTGATTAAAATTAAAAAAAGCATTGTTATGGAACAGGAATGACACCTCGGTGGTCACACTGTTGGAGCAGCAACAGGTTGGCACAAACACTGCAGTAAAATGTGGGATTAAATGGGGATTAGGAGCTCCTTCCTACCAGAACTCTCACTCCTTGCACTAATTGCAGCTCCCACTGAGGGCTCCAAGGAGGGTGCAGTTGCCTGGAGCCACAGGCAAATTTATTTTTAGTATTTGTAATAAATGGCAACAATTAAATTCAAGGTCTGTTGTGCTAACTGCCCTATAAAGATATAATAAGAGCCAGGCTCTCCTCTGAAGGGCTTGCAGTCTAAACAGAAAAGTCTGTTGAAGTGCAGCAGAGATGAAGATTTATATACAGAATGTTACAAAATATAGAGACAGATACTTTGAATAAACCAACCTGGAATAATCTTTCAGTAACTGCAAAATTATGATTTAGTGGGTTTTTGGTTGTTTTTGTTTTTTGGGTTTTTTTTTGTTTTTTTTAGGAATGCAGTAAAACATTTAACCTCCATTTTGAAATGTTGATTCATTTTTTAAATTTTTTACTTCACGACGTTGATGTTATAATATGAAACTAAAGGTTGACATAAAAATCCAAAAATTTCTATTCTGTCAAGGTGAAGTGTTTTGACTGATTCGAAGCAAAGTAAGAGAGGAACACTTTGCAATGTTCCTTTTAGAGGATTTCAGAGGAATTAGAAGCATTTGGAAAATTTTAGCAAATTTCTACAGATTTAAGATAACTTTGGAATGCTAAAAATCCTCTCACAAAATGGCTTTTCTTTTCTTTGCACAGTTCCACTTAAGAGCCCTCTTGGTGGGGACATGAATAGCTTTAGCAGCTCTCCTTGGCTGTGGTGTGGGATTAACTGGCAGCCTTCTTTCCAGCTCCTAACCTGTGAGAAAAACCAGCCAGCATTTTTATTAAATAATAGCCTTATTTACAGCACTAACAGAAAATCAGCCCCAAAATGGACATACAGCAGGGCTGGCTGACTTTGCTGCTCTGTGTCACCTCTTCTGGAGGGAAAGAAACTTCTGGAGCTACTAGAGAAATTTCCTCAGTGTTTTCCAAGGAGAAATACTCTTGTTGGTTCTGATTGCTGCTGCTTTCCCTTATGCAGTATTATCAGTTTACTTTGGCTTGCTCCTAGAAGGAATTGTGCCAAAGGAAGGCTGGAGTCATATTAAAACCAGGTGTAGGCAAATGATTAGCAGAGACAGGGAGACAGGTTATTTTGAAAGAAAAACACACCACAAATGAACTAAAACTGCGGCCGAATATATATATTTTTTTAATTTAATGTAAAGTTTCGGGTTCCTTAAGTTAAACTTTAGTTTAACTAAACTTTACTATTAAGTTTTTGGTCTGTTGGGAAGTAATCTGGAATTTTACAGGCACATACCTCTGGAACATCATCTTGTGGATGGGATGAGGCTCAAGAGAGGGAAGGGCACAGCTGGAATGCATCAGGAGCCACACAGGGTTCAGGCCTGTGAGGAAAAGGGAAAATCTTTCTGAGGAATACACAGTGCAGGGTGACAGCAACAAGAGCAGTGGAAAAAGACAGAAAATGGAAATCCACCTTGGGTGTGCTGCTCAGATGCACTCAGTGTGAAATGAGTAGGATGTGAGGGATGAGGAGGAATGAGGGATGACTCTGTCACAGAGTAGCCTGGATGTAAGGAGCTCTGCTCTGGGATGGACAAGAGAGAGGAGAATTTGTGGGTCAGGGTCAGAGGAGAGGCCAGCAAGGGTGACATTGGGCTGGGAACCTGTCACAGATCACTCAGTGTAAGTGGAGGAAGCCTTCCCTAAGCGAGTCAAGGATGTGTTGGGATTGCAGACCCTGCTTCTCATGGGGAACTTTGATCTCCCTGACCTGTGCTGAGAAAACAACCATGGCACACAAGCAGTCAAGGAGGCTTTTGGAGGTTGTCAGCAGTAATATCTTGATCAATCCAAAGGAGTGGCACGGAGCTGGACTGACTATTCCCTAAAAAAGAAGTGCTACTTGGGGATGGCATAATCAATGTCAGCCTCATCTGTGGAGGATGTGAGAGAGTGGTGGTCAGGGTTTGGAAAGGATGGAGTAGAACAGAGAATTTAGACCTGGTCTTCATGGAAAGCGTCTTCACCCAGTTCTGAGGTGGGTGAGAAATTCCCTCTGAGAAAGCTCTGAAGACAGAGGAGCTCTGGAAAGCTGTCTGTGTTTTCAGGACAGCATCCCCAGGCAGAGCTGTCCATCCTGAGGCTCAGGTCACACACTGGGATTCACCAAGATGGGCAGCCCATGGCAGAGTTACAAAGCAAAAAGGCAGCAGTACAGGAGGTGCAGATAGGGACAGGCTACCAAGGAAAAACTCAGGAACACTGCCCAGGCATTCAGAGATAGTGACAGGAAAAGCAACATCCAGTGCTTGCAAGGGATGCCATGAGCAGCAAGAAAAGCTTTTATAGCTGGAGGTAAAAGATTGAACAAGGAATTGTGGGGCTGCTGCTGAATAGGTTGAGTGATTTAGGGGCTTGTTTCAGAAGTACTCAATGCCTTCTTTGCCCTCAGTCTTCAAATCCTGCAGGTCCTTGAGCTTAGTAAGAGGATGCATGGGGGGAAAGGAGGCACCAGCAGTGAGCAATGCAGCAGCCAAGGGTTATTGGAGAGGTGTAGAGGAAATGTTGACGA
Source organism: Erpornis zantholeuca (assembly GCA_013400515.1). Classification (NCBI taxonomy): domain Eukaryota; kingdom Metazoa; phylum Chordata; class Aves; order Passeriformes; family Timaliidae; genus Erpornis; species Erpornis zantholeuca. The sequence goes on from VZTN01016887.1 coordinate 241,685, forward strand.
AGGATGTTTGGACTTCAGGAGGCTCTTCAAAAATGCTGTTTTATTGCATGTACAAAGTTACAGCAGTCCAGGGTGTGGGTATTCAGAGCCAGACTTAAAGCTGCCAGATCCAGCTTAAAGGTATGCCTGAAGGCAATTTCTGTTCAAGTTACAAGACATTATATACTTTTCTTTGCTGAGTATCTTAGTACATAACAACCAATCAGCATCATGCACAATACCTTTACATTTGCCTATAGCCTACAATAACTGCTATCATTACCATGTTATAGTCATTATTGTCCAATCACAGGAGTAAATATGTTACAATTTAAGCTTACAATGGAAAATCCTTTGAGATTTTTTCTAACTGCTACATCACCATTTCCCTGTTTCCCTGCTGATATCTCTTCTGCTTGGTAAGGAGATGTTTTTTATTTACTTATGTTCTTCTTGAGATGATTTACTTGGTAAAAAACATCTCTGTTTGTAGTCACATATCTTTGTTCTTGACATAAAAAAATCTCCTTCTAACTAATTTCCAACCTTTGCCTTCTCAGTCACTCAGTAACCACTGGTTCAGCAAAATATCTCCTACTCTATATCAAAACTTGTTTTCATTTCTATCTCATTTTCAGTTTCCACTTTCAGATATCTTTCTGCCAAGTTTACATATCTGTCATCTTTCCCAACAGAGAGGGCCTGGCTTCTGGCAGCCCACAGAGTTAACAGACTGATCTGGGGTTTTGAGAGACAGGTGATATCCTGGTGGGGTCTTCTTGTTTTGAAAGATCTTGGAGACTGGGAAATATCCCTGATGACTGGAGAAAGGCAAATATTATGCTGATCATCAAAAAAAAAACCTGAAAGGATGGTCCAGGGAATTACTGACTGATCAGATTCACTTTGGTCATTGGGAAGATCATGGAAGAACTGGGAATGTAAGGAGTGAAACTGAGCACTGGAAGAAGGAAGGGCTGGGGCAAAGTTGGCTTTAATTTTGTCCTTTTTTCTCCTCACTATCCTGCTCTATTTTTAACTAGTAATATATTAATCCTCCCAGTGCTGAGTCCCTTTTGCCCATGTCTGTAATTCCTAAGCGGGATCTCCCCATCCTTATCTCAATCTAGGAACTTTTTCACCTTATGTCGTCACCCTGGGGAGTGAGAGTGAAGCATGAGGGACATCTGGCAGCCAGCTGAGGTGAAGGGAGAGCAAGGGACATGAGGGAGAAGATGATAAATAATCTCTGACCCATCTCATTATCTCCATGATAAAATGCTGATTTATGGATAAGAGGAGAGCAATGGGCATCATTTACTTCAGCTTTAGCAAGGCTCTACACATGGAATCTCTGGATTTTTACCCATCCATTTGTCCTCCCATCCACAGCACTGGGTCTTACCCTGGATACCAGAATGTTGTGGGAGACAGAGTGCAGGGTTAGAGGGCCACACATCCTAGCTGAAAACTGCCAGGGTCTGTCTCAGATACAGTCAGGGTCTGTCTCAGTTAGAGTCAGGGTCTATCCTGTTGAGTAGATAGTGGGGTCTTCCACCATCCAGAGAGAGAAAGGAAAGAGGAGGCTGCTGTGCTGTTTGAGTTGTTTAATTCATCTGAAAGCAAGAGTTCAAGGGCAAGAGTTCAGTGTGTTACATCTCCAGCAAAAGCAGCAGCAACAGCAGCCCCAGGAGCATAAGTTCCATAGCAGCATCAACTTCTTCTGAGCTTACACACTGGGATATACAATTGTATTTATTAATTACCCAATCAGTATAAAACACGATTCCAATTCTACTTCTCTCAACCTATCCAAGCTTCATTCTGATTTATGAAAATAGTCGTAAATCTTATATAAATCTTACATAGAATTTACACATGTGGTCTCTGTCTGTTCTTGCTGTTTACATGCACAACCTATCTGAAAAATGCCAGCAATGTAGTGATGTTTATATTTCATCTAGGACAGGATACTCTGTGAAAGGTAGCACTGCTATACTAAAAAACTAGGTTTAGGGGCTTTTTTAATTCAACTAATACAGTTTCTCAGTATTTAAGGCACTTAAAATATACTTCTACTGAAAACTAAAGTTTATACTTCTATTTCATGTTTGTGTGACTTTATATCTCTCAGTTTCTTCAATGGTTTTAATTCAATCCCTGTGTTCTTGCTTGTTTCTGGGCCTGCAGAGCTGAGACCCAGAGGGGCTCAGGCATTCCAACACTATCCCAGGACTTGTTCTCTTTACTTTCTTTAACAATGACTTGGAGAAACTGCACTCTCATCAAGTTTGCAGGTGTTGCCAGTTTGAGGGAGGGAGACAGCAACCTTCAAGGCCAGGGCTGGCATACAGGGGGGACCTGTGCAGGCTGGTGGATCAGCACAACAGGAACCTGGTGGAGTTCAGCAAGGAAAAAAGGAAAATCCTTCTCTGGACAGGAGAGCTCTCTTCCAGGAGCAGCTCTGCAGGAAGGTTCCTGGGGCAGAGAACCTTGGAGTGGCCCCAGAGTACCAAGGCCACATCGTGGGTGCTCCAAAGGAGGTCAGGGACCAGGAGATCAAGGAGGGGATTAGCCTCAGTGCTTTCTAGACCACATTCAGATGCTGCATCCAGTCTGGGGCTCTGCAGTACAGGAAAGACATCAGCAACCTGGAGTGTGGTCAGGGATGTACTCGGAGAGGTGGGGGCTGGAGGAGCTGCCCTGAGAGGAGAGGCCCCAGGGGGGGCATGGAGACTTGAGGGATCTGAGAGCAGCCACCTCGTCTGCAGGGAGGGGAAAGAGAGAGCCAGGCTCTGCGTGGTGAGAGACAACAGGCATAAAGTGAAACGAGAGAGATTCACACCGGGAACAGGGAGAAATCTATTCTCCATGAGGGTGGTGAAGCCTTGATTGCAGCAGTTTCCAAATCCTGACTGGCCCAAGCTCTGGGAAGGTTGATCTGGTGTCAGAGCTGACCTGCTCAAAGCACGAGATCGTCTCTCCTTGCACTGCCCAAGGAAATACCAAGTCTGACTCAACATCTGATCCCTGTGGTTTGGGAAGCGAGCTGGCTCCCTACAGCAGCAGTGCTTGGTACAGAGGAGTGATCATTTGCAATTCTCATTACCAGAGCGAGACAAGAGGAAATGCAGTGGAGAACAAGCACTTGAGCTAATTTTGAAGTTGTCTGAGGCACTCTCACTTGGACCAGCACATCACTGATATCACTGCTTGCTCAGACAGCCTCGCTTGTTAAAGACCAGTCGATTTTTGTCAGCTTGCCTTAATCCCACTGTAGCATTTTGCTAAAGCCAAAGCAGAGCAGTTTTTGCATGAGGTATCACTCACTTCTAAGCTGTGATGACAGGATTTTAATACCTCTAGAGCAAGTTAAAGAACTTGATTAAAAAAGAGGATGTGTGTACGAATGACAGATGTACAGATTTTTAAGGGAGAAAAATGTTTCTTCGGAGCCTCATTTAGAGAAATGACAAAACAGCCCATTAAAATTGCTCTCTAATAGTAGATTTTGACATGACAGTGTGATGTAAAAAGGGGTTTTCTCCTATATACATATTTTTACTGAACTTTGTTAAATGCAAAAGACCTCTGAAGTCCCAATCCTTATTAATATTTGTAAATATATAGACTATATATAATTGCGAATAGTACGTTTCAGTCAACAAAAGATTCCCAAATTTTTTCAGTTATTGTCAGGCTGCAGAGCTCAGAAAACATAATTGCTTTTTCAAGGTCTGAATATGGTTTAAAAAAATTAAAATTGATTTTGGGTAGACGATGTAATCCACAATTAGACAGGGTTATACATTTGCTGAAACACTGTGCTGTAATTTCCAATGCTAAAGGTTTTGTTTCCACAAGATTATATTATTTCATTTTGGGTAGAATGGCTCATCAGAAAATATGACAATAAATTAAACAACAGAATAAAGCTTGATAGAATGTCATCTCCCCAGAACCTGTCATTCCTGGAGACTGAGAGAAGGTGGCTGAAATTTCTTGTAGGTTACTCTACTATGAAACAATTTTTTTCTTAGCATATCACCAAAGGCAGATTCTTTTCAAACTGTGTTTTATATTCCCCTAAATTGTATGCATATTTTCGCCTCCCTTAATTATTGTCACATGTATGCTGTCATCAATTTCAGCCAGAATAAGTAGCAGCAGAAAAAAAAAAAAAGTATTCTCTTTCCTTTGATAGAAATCCATGTCAAAATTGAATTTTCCTATTTACTTAGGAGTTTTGGTCTTCCTTAAGCACATTACTGAGACCTCCCCAGACACAAGGTATGGCTTAAAGGAGCTGTTGTTTAATCCCCCCTGCTCCTGCTACCCTGACTGCAGAGGCTCAGGCTCTTCCCTGCCTTTGTGCAGGAGGAAATTGCTCCAGCCCCCTTGGTCCTGATGTAATCTCTGTTACACTGACTGGGGAAACAGTGCCTAGAGGATTTGAAAGAAAATTTTAGGAATGGCAGTTTGAAGGCTCAGTTGTGGACTTGCTCTGTTTACTCTGAAGGAAATGGGAGATAAAAGTGCAGTGATATAATTTGGTATTTTCATATTTCCAGCATTAATTTGCTGTCAGACGTCAGCCTGCAGCACCTTTAATAACCTGCTGTTTGAGCAGGTACAAATCCATTGACTTCCAAGGTGCTTCCCAAGATCCTCCTCAAGGGATCTCAGGAAACAAGCTAACTCCAGACATTTTGGCAGCCTGGAGAAGCTTCACAAACCTCTCAGCCTCAGCTGGGACAAAACCAGGAGTGTGCTGTGTGGGTGGGGCAGTCTTGTACAGGCCTTGTAGCAAAATACCAGGGAAAATCAAAGTATTCACAGCAGAGAAATCAGAGCTCTTCTCTTCCAACAGTGAGCAGGCACCTTTTTCCCTTGTAGCAGAGCACTGTCAAATCGTTGGATCAGGCTTCCTGGATTTTTCTGGCCTTTGCCAGCTCTGTAATTGCTGCACTCAGCACTGAGCCCTGCTCTGACACCAAATAACACTGAGGAACCAGGTTCCATCTCTGCAGCTCTGGGTATTCCTCACAGCCTGAATACGTCTGATACTCATCTGATTCAGCAGTAATGTTTGCTCCCATTATGATACTTCTCATTTCTTCTTTCCCACTGAAATATGGGATGACATTTCCATCTCCAGGCACTGTTGACACAAGGAAGATTTACCTGGCAGAAAGGGGAAGTGAAAAGAGACATGAGCAGCCAGAAAGTGAACTTGCCTGACCCACCACTACATATAATATTTTACCTTATTTGCAATTAATTAAGAATATATAAAATCGTAGTTCACATACTTGTCGCGTGAAAATAAAAGAGGAAGCACTGAAATCAGATTTTATGTGGTATCAAGAATCATGGTCTGGTTTTTGGGGTTGTCTTGTGCAGGGGTTGGACTCGATGATCCTTGTGGGTCCTTCCCAGCTCAGGATAATCTCTGATTCTGTGTATTAAAGTATCAGTTTCTGTGGCCCCCGGGACTGTAATACTGGCTGTTAATCCTCAGGAATGGCTGGCACCGTGTGTTGATTAGAGTGTAATAGTTTAATCATCTCTCAGTGTTAGGAGTTCATGTTGTAGTTTCACAGATCATGAAATGTGTCTGTTTAAGATATGGGCACATTGTCTTCTCTTCTTTTTTTTTTTTTAATTTTTTTATTATGCAGCAGGCACAGTGTAACCATGCTCATTTTATCTCTGTCTCTCCTTCACCTGCGTTATGGAGCTCATTAGCAGGATCAGACAGGGCACGGGGGTAGTCAAAGATGATGTTTATTACAGGGAGAAAAAGAAACATTTTCTTATCTGAAACGCTGTTGCTTTGCAAGTTGAGGAGTGTAAACCATCCTTATCACTTCCCAACACTGCATCGAGCAGTTGTTAGCTGAAGAGATTAGTGCCACCATGCAGGGGACAGCAAAGTGACAACGTTTCTTAAATAAGTGATTAGAGCAATACGAGGGCTGCAAAGGCATTGTCTGAGCCACCAGCCTCCTGAGGGAGTTGCCTTTGTTTTTGGCTTCATGAAGCTCGTTCTAAGTAGATGTACCAGCATCTCAGAGGAACAGAAGGGAAAAGAGACCTTAGGAATTCAGCAGGTAGTCAGGAATGTGGCTTTGGGGTCTAATCCTCCCAAGGTGTCCGAGTACATATTTATATACACATATACCCTCAGTCCTCTAAATCTGATAGGATTTGTCTGATTTCTACAAGCTGCAGATCTGTGCTTTGTTAAAGGACATACTTTGTGTCAGCTCAATTAACCTTATTTCCTATTAATTATTTGTTTTTAAGCTACCATTTTTTTAAATTTTTAAATCTTTAGCCTTGGAAGGCTTTACCAAGCCAATGGTTCCTTCAGACAAGCCAGAGCTAACCCTCTGTCACACCTTGTGTGCAGACCTGGGAGGGACTGGGCACTGGGAAGGGCAGCGTGAGGATGTCACTGAACCCAGGAAGGAATGAAACTCTCTGACACTGAGCTGGCAGTGAGGCTGGCATTCCTTTATTCTGGCCAGCATGTGCACTGGAAATCATTCCAACCACACATACCTATTATGAGACTTCTCACATGCTTAAATGTTTACATAAAACAAAGAGTTCTTTCCCAATACATCACACAATTCGTTTCATTATTTAGTGTGTGATCTTCTACTGGATATTGATCCCTTTCCCTTTAATGCTCATTTGGTGCAGTTCTGTGGTTCCCCTAGCATTCTTCTCTCACACGGATTGTCTCCAACTTTGGCAGGCAGTAATGTCTGTTTATCTCCTCAGTATCTTCTAGATTCCCATTTTAAAATCCCAGACCTCCAAAACTCCCTTTTTTGTTTGTTGAAGCTTATCAGGCCCTGCCCAGCCAGACCTAAACCCTCGGTGGTTTAAAGATTAAACCAACAACAGAGCCCAGCTCCCCTCCCCCTTGGCAATGGTGAACAAACCCATGACTAAAGTTACTTAAAACTAAAAAGAAAGTTATGTCATTTCCAACAAGGAATCAGAGATTGGTAAAGTTGGATGGGGCTCTGAGCAACCCAATCTAGTGGAGGGTGTCTCTGCTTGTCACAGTGGGGGCTGGACTAGAAACGTCCCTTCCGACCCAAAATATTCTATAATTCTGAGCAAGGAATAATTATCACTTGGGAAGGAGAAAATGGAATTGTTTTTCCCAAAACTACACTAAGATTCACAGAGATGCTCGTTAGGTAATGTAGAATTTATTAAATATTCCCATTAATTCAAATCGTTAGCTGTGCACCCAGGAAAGGACATTCTTGCTGGTCAGAGGATAAAACCCAACTGAGACAAAATTAAGGAGGGGAAAAAGCAAAAGATAAAAGGCTCCAAATAGCTGATAAGATAAAGAAAGAGTTCCTTTCCCTCACGCCCTAAGGACAGCCCTTTCCCTCTCCCCTAAGGGGCTGTCCTTGAGGGGAGAACAACTCCTACCCAAAGAGGAAGGCATGAGGGCAAAATGATCAACACATTCCCAGAGGAATTATTAAAAACACTTTGTTAAACATACAATTATCATCTTTGCCCCTTGACTTTCATTTCTTGCCTTTCAGAAGACCTTTCAATGACTTCTGTTTTGTCATGAGTCTTCACCCATCACAGAAAATACTCTGCCAAAGTGGGACTGTTGTACTCCATCATTGCCCTGTGTCCCTCAGGATGTGGTCAAGGGCCACTACAGCTTATTTACAAGAGATCCCTTTTTTTCTCCACTCATAAAAAAGAAAATATTTTTGCCCGCTTTGTGTAAAAATATTGTTCAAAACCAACATTAAACTGGAGCTAAACCTAGAGACTTATGAACAAGGATGGTAACGGAGTATTCTTTGATGTGAGCAGACGTTTTCCCCAATCAACCCTCTCCCACGAGCAACCTAAAATTGCACTGACGTTAAATATTATGATTATTTTTGCTTGAAGAGCGAGGCTACTTCAGGCAGTGGGATCTTGGCTTTCACATAGCCTGCTGAAGTGCAGACTATCCAAAAGGAGCATCTGGCAGGGTGAAAGCCAAACTGTGGGGTAAGTGACTTTGCTGGAGGAACAAGCTGAAAGAAAAAAAAGGGATTGTGAAGGGTGGGAGGATAGCAGCAGGCAGGAGAGCAGGCAGGGAAACCAGCTGATACAGGGAAGCAAGAAAGAAAAAGGATAACCATGTGCATTCAAGTGTGACACTCATTCTCACATTATCTCCCCAGTATCTTGAGCCCTTTTAATGGGGGTTTATTTAGGTTCAGAAGTTATAAATCATTCTACTTATGGAAACTGAGTCTCTGATTAATAAAATTCTGTTAATAAGATTCTGTCTACATATCTTGTGTGGACTGAGCTACCAGAACAAGTCACAAAGCATGGCATGTTCACAGTAACAGTGACCTTGTGATTGAAGAGCTCCTTTCCACCACTTTAGAGTCAAAAAGAAGTTATGGGAACATTTTTGAAGTGCCATAAAATTTTGAAGTACCATAAAATGCTTTGAAAGTCTCCATTTTAATTGTAAACACTTATGAAAGTCTAGTTTAATGGCTTGTGTCAGGTGAAATAACATCTATATAAGAGAAATGGCCTGTAAAATCACATTTACTTGCATGTCCTAAGTATTGGAATATACTTCTTTTAAGACAGTTTCTGATGTTCTTCAAATGAGTCAATAAACATTGATCATTAAATGCACATTTGCTTTCAGATCCCAGATCTGAAGGTAAGAAAGTCTGATTCTTATTTAATCTTCATATTATCCAGGTTGAGAAATAAGGACAATGCTTGTATTTGTTTTACTATTAATTAAAAAATTATATGAATATTGGATTTTGCTGGCTTTATTCTATTATTACCAAGAAAAATGAAGTCACCTTTCTAGTCTGAAAGAGTTAAAATGCTCGATTTTAAAATTTCAAAAGATTGAGTTTACGAAAATTGGCTGAAGAATAAAATTAGAAGTTAATTTCCGCTGCGAGAATAACCATAGCTGCATAATTAAAGATTTTTTTTTTTTTTTTTTTCCAGATTA
>VZTN01016887.1:251606-262826 GCA_013400515.1 Erpornis zantholeuca
TTCTATCTAAAGTCTAAACACACCTTAATTAAAATTTCTTGCTGCACAACAGGCTTCATAACTACACACAGGCCCAAATCTGAGGCCTACCTGGATAGCTCAAAAGTCATTCCATTACACAATCATGTCCAAGTTCCCTAAGATGTTCTGCTACACATGTACACACTGGTTTGCTACTTAGCTTTGTCTGCTGGTAAAGAACAGGGAACAACCTTCATGGGTTTCCACGGCAGATGTTTATTGCAGCCCAAGCTGTGGAAGGACGGGTCCGGGAAGGGGAAGGTGTTTCTTTCAGTGTCTTTTCAAGTCCTTGTGTCACTCAAAACTCTGTGTGATGGCTCGCTTGGATGTTTTCTTTTATGGTGGAACAGGTTGGAGAAACATCTAGGTAAGGGTCAAGGATGATGGAAAGATGGTTGAGAGGATCCACCTCGAGGACTGGGGTTGTAGGAGTAGAAAGCTTCGATCTCAAATGAAGTAGAAATTCTTAAACTCAAAGAAAGAAGGGTTAACATCATTGACATTTCTGGAAAAACTTCAAAACAGATGTCATTCTCCTCTCCTTGGTAACTGAGAATTTGGGGAAAAGGGAGTGGTAACTGGATACTTACAGTATGGGGAACTGCAGCGGTGGAACTGAGACTGTGGGGGAAAGAAAGGGGTTAGGGATTTGGGGAAACATAAACAGAGGGTAGTAGGATGGGGAGAAAAGGGAAGGTAGGAGGGAAGTAAGGAGGGTGTAGGGATTGGGGAAAAGCACTGAAAGAGATGTGACTTGACTTTTTGTGTGATCTGGTGATCACACAGGCAGATTTTTGGCTGTGGGAAAGTCGCACGAGCACACTGCAACACTAAAGACACTGGGAATGGTCAGAATAAATCCTGATGTAGGAGGCAACTCAGAAGTGACATGAGCACAGCTCCATCCCGTTTGGTTCACCTCTGCTTTACGGAGCCATGTTTTCTGTGGCACTTGGCCAGGCGTGACAGTGCTGAAGAACTGTGTACAGAATCCTGAATAGCTGCTCTGGAGCAAGCATAACTATTTTAGGAACTTTGCGGGTCATTATACAGTGTATACTACACACAATTGATTTCTCGTCTCGTTTGTCAAATATGAATTAAATTGGAAAGGATGCCTGAGGAAAGAAAATAGAAGAGTTTCAGTCCTTCCTAGAAACAGAGAGAGATCCTGAAAGCCAGCTAATCAAATCTACATTAGCATAAAGTGGGTATACTTGATTGCTGGTCGAAAATTGCTTTGTTGAAATTAGCGCAGTGACACTACACTAAATCTGAAATGAATGAGCTTTTAAGGACATTGTTCTTCTGAGCACAAGCATTGTGGGATAGTCCAGTGACTCTTGCATTTAGCACATTTCTCCATTGATTTTAAAGAAATCTAGTTTTGGTTCAGTGTTCCAGAACTGCCAGGGATACTTTACACTCCCCTGCTTTCCACTCTGCCGCTGCAAGCTCAAGCACCATCGATTCCCCTTTGCCTTTCGGGGGCCCTCCCCCTTCTTTCAGGAGGCAGTGCTTGTGGCTTTCATGCCCCCCTTCTTCTACACATTGTGCTTTGCTCTGTGATCTGGGAGTTGAATGTATTTTTCACTTGCAGGGTCATTTCATGATTAGAAAACATGCTGCTAAGAGAGGTTATATAACCACTGCAGAGCCTCGTATCCTCTCGGGTGTGTCTTGGGCATGACCTGAATGAGCATCCTGCAAAGAGATGATTCACCGTGACTTCTGCAGGAGCCCAGAGCTTCTTAAAACACTAGAAACAATCTAGACTCACTTTCTTCCTCACCAAGTATAATATACTTAAAATAATTTAAAATAATCAGGTCCTCTAAAATAACCTCCACAGGGCTTTGGGGCAACATTTGGTTGCCAAAGATAATGGCTGTGATAAAGATGAATGAGATATTTAAAGTTGCAAGGATTGATCAAAATAGAGCTTTCTTGTCATGTCAAGGACTTTTTTTAAAATGCAGAACTTGCAACTTCACAATTTGTTTTTTAATATAAAGATGTGGCACTGTGCCAAATAGATGTGGGCAGGCTGGGAAAGGTCCAGACAAGGGCCACAGGGATGATCCCAGAACAGGAAGCTGCTCCATTAGGAAGGGCTGAGAGACTTGGGTTTGTCTGGCTGTGAGAAGCCGGAGGAGAGACCTTATTTCCATGTTCCAGTAGTTAAAGGGGGACACAAAGAAGATGGAGACCCCCTTTTTACCAGGAGTCACATGGAAAAGACGAGGGGAAATGGGGACAAGTTACTGCTGGGGAGTTTCAGAGCAGATACCAGAGGAAAATTTTTCACCATGAGTACAGTCACTGGAATAACCTCCCCAGGGAAGCAGTGAATTCCTCAATATTGGACACTTAAGATGCAGCCAGGACAGGGTGCTGGGCCACTTTTTCTAGACCATGCTTCTGCCAAGAAAGGTTGGACCAAATGATCCTTGAGACCCCTTCCAACCTGGAGGTATTCCATGATTCTATGACAGTAAATGTTACTGGCAATGAGTCTGCCTGTTTCACTTGCACCAAGCTTTCATAGCAGTTTGATTTTGCAGTGCATCCTGAACTTGGAAATAACATCACTTTTGAGTTAACTATATCTCATTTTAGTGACTACCCTAAGTTTTTTTCTTGTAGGGAGATAGGGCATATGATGTAGTGATGAGCAACAGATGACTCAAATATCAGTGTTAAAGGCAGGCTTGGGAATACTTTGCCAGTGGGATATGTTTGCTAAAAGAAACAGTTTTCAAAGGTTGGATTCCATCTGACTATCTGGGAAAATTGCCTTCTGACATGCAGGCTTTTACAGCTGATAAGAAGAGCTTTAAAATGAGAAGTGAAGGGAAAAGGTCAAAAGAAATTGGTTTAATGTCCAAACTTGTTTTAAAAAAAATCTGATAGATCAAGATAATGTATTGGATAAAGGAATATCAGTGGTGAAAAGACCAATAGTGAGAAAGAAAACAGAACATGGACAGAATAGTTTTCAGATATTCCTCATGATGAGAATATACCTAATCCAGATAAAATACTGAGCTTTGATACCTGCCAACAGGTAAGTGAGTGGCAGTGTAGAATGAATACCTGAATAAGGCCATGGAGAAACAGCAACCATTGCTCAGGCTGTAACAGCAAACACTTCAGCAGACAGTGAGTGGAATAAGAGAACCAAACCCCAGCACTAAATATTTTGTGTTCAAGAAAAGATAGAAATAAAAGCAGAAAAAACATCTTAGTGATCTTTAAGGCAGTCTCTGATTCTGTGTGCCGTGGATAGTCTAGGCTTCTAACAAACAAGAAGGGGAAATTGGAACAAAATGTCATTTTTTTCCAAGGCTTTCTAAACAACTCCTTCAGGTTAGGGTTTGGGCTCTGCTACTGGGTGAATTGTATTATGGAAAGAGAAATTAGATTGAGGTAATGAAGATATAAATACTACTTTCTATAGTATTTTTTGGGCACATGTCTTTTCAGATACAGATTAAAGAGGCAATGCTTCAACTTTTGATAAAGGTCATGGTGTTGGCAGTGAGTAAAACCAAGTCTGCTAATGTTTAATTTTACACCGGATTTCACTAATCAATAGAATATTTGTATAAAGGATTTTTAAAGCAATATCTGGAGAGTGGGGGTTGGTTTTTCTCTTCCATGAAGCTGGGAGGTATGTCCTCAAAGTTTAATGTAATTCATGAAAACTTTCTCTGAGACTGGAGTTTTATAGGGATTTATCTATGCAGTCTGCCAGAAATCATTTGGTCACACCTGAAGGAGCTCCTGCATATGGTCAAGGTTATCATTAATCACTGAAAATACTCATCTCTTTTCTCTGGCCACAAAATTTCTTTCCTGAACATGAAACAAATTGTTGCCTGATTGTTTTAAATGGGACTTAATTAATGAATTACACAGAATTGCTTGCAACTTCTTTCATGTCTCCCAAAGACCAAGACACTTAGTAATCATAATACTAAATTACATTAATATTTAAATTCTCTAATCCTGAAACCGAAATACCATTGAATCCTCTCCTTACATCACTGTTCACAGCAAAAAAAAAAAAAATACTCAATTAACTTGCAGGTTAAAGAAACTACACTTTCATGTCTCCTTTTTGAACACAGCTTATATTTTTCAACCAGAACAAAGTACAAATAGTTTTCTTTCAGTCTGCACTCGTGGTCAGAATGATTTACTGCAGCACTTTTGTGTACAGTGGGGGTGGGAACAGGATTACTATTTTTATTTTATTCTGTTCACTGCAAATCTTTTCAAGTTCCAGATGTTCTGCCCAGCTTCTAAGCTTGCTTTCATTACCAGGAAACAGACAATTGGTTCTTTTCCTGCAAGTCAGATCATGCCACAATGCCTCAAAAACCCATAGATTTCCGTTGTGGCACTGCTGAATGTAACTTTTAAAATTTACCTGAATTAATCAATCAATCTGTAACTAGTGGAATATTAAATGGTTGTCTTGAGTTCAACAAAAAACACCAACTAAAATTTTAAGCCAACAAAGTGCAGAGAAATTGCTGTGTAGGTAATCTGCTCCCGTGTTGTGCGTAAGGACGGACTAATAAAACATTCAAGTGACAAAGAGAAAAACAAGATTAAAAAACAATGCACTCTGAAAAAGAAGCCTGTTCTGCAGAGCAGTACTACCAGGTGAGCTTCTGCCTCCATGAACTTGAGCCTCTGCTGCTTCAAGAGGCACAAGTGATTATTTCTAGTGTGCTCCCATTGCATTGCCACATCGGCCTTAGAAACCTGGAGCATCCTTGTGTTTTCCTGGGCAAGAGTGCACTGCGTGGAGCAGTGGTCACCCCACTCGGTGGCCAGGTGCTGCTGCAGTTTTTGAGCAGGAATGTGGCTGAGAGATGGCACAGCACACGTTGTGCCTCACAGGAATCAGCAGGAGGTGTGGAGGGTGGGATGGGAGGGCTGTTGAGCAGTGCGAGGAGCGCAGCACATTTGGTTGGCAGGAACCAAGCTGAGGTGTAAAACGCGTGCGTGCCCTGAGCTCATCGCGGGTATTTATGGGGGAGGGCCAAGAGCTGTGAGGAGCAATGGTTAATCTTTGGAAGGGATTTGTTGTGGAAAGCATCTACCCTGAGAAAAGGACTAAACTAGTGATTTAGTCCAAGCTCTGGACTGTATAGACACAGCCCTCAAATGAGGTCAGAAAGTGATGTCCTACCCACTCGGTGAGGGCAAGTTTCCTCACAGGCTTAGGCTGAGCCTGCTGACGCACACACGCACTGGCAGGCGACATCTGTGAGCCATCTCTCACTTCAACTTCACCTCCAGGTCGAACCTTTTCATTTGAACCTTTTCATTTGTCAAAGACAAAGTAAGTGGAGGGAATTAGTGACTATCAATTGTACTGCCCAGGGCCACTGTAACTCACGTATGGCAAGGGGAGGGAAGGGGTGAAGCAGCAAGCACAGTTGTGGTTATCCAGTTACGGGGAGGGAATGGGGGGTTTCTTTCTGTTTTGGTGGACACAGCAGTAAGGTTTAATTTCAAATGCAATGACTGTGCTGAGAAGCTGAAAATCCCAGGAACAGAAGAACAGATGCTACCCTGGAACTGCTGTCAGTGAAAGCCCTGATGTGAACCAGAGCTAGGGATGTGCTGGCACTCACATCCACCCAAATCATGGAACCAAAGTGAGAGGACTGGAATCTCTATGCTTGAGACCATAAAGGAAATATAAACTGTCTTGGTGGAGAAGGAGAATCTTCCCTTTCCCAAATACTTTTCAAGAAGGACAGCAATGATTTCCTCTGATTTGATTTAATATCCAACCACTAGTGAAAGCCATTGGGGAAGCTTTCATTTCTTCCTTTGGAAGTGCCAGTTTAGAACTGGTTTCATTCTTTTTGTGTCATTCTAATGGGTTCCTTTACTAATCATCCTTTTGAGTGAGTACACTCAGTACAGGACATTGCTGTAGGTATGAACCTTATCTGTATGCACTTTAAATCACTTCGTAATGAAAAAGCATCGCTTAAGGCCTAATTTAATCAGCCCCATCTGTGATTTAATAAAGACATAAACAAAAATATTAAAAGGAGAAATGTAATGTAAATACAGCAATAAGTCAGTGGGAAAAATTGCATCTTCCTTGCATAATAACTAAATGGAAACCTGGTGCAACAAGCTGCGAATGAAGATTATCAGCATCTCAAGTAAATAAGAATTTCAATCTTGGAACACCAAGGTGTGGCATGTGAACACAAAAGCATGGAGTTTTGAATAGAATGTTAGTATCTGAATTTTCAAAAAGATTGGATGCTTATGTTAACATATAATTTACAGTGAAGGTGATAATTATGCCAGTAGTTGAGACACTTTGAAAAAGGATCTTATTCTGGTAACAAAAACTGAAGACAAATACAGACGAAAACCTCTTAATAACTTAAAAAAATATTTTAACATATAAAACCCCTATTTCTGGAAAGAAAGTTGTTCTTGGCAGCCTTATGTTTGAAGCATGTCCTTATCTCCATGAAGGTTATTTTTTTTAAGAAGCATACGCTGAAGCTAATGTAGACTTAGAAGGAGTTCATCACTAGAGGCAGTGAATAGCTATATCAAATAGAACAGCTTCAGAAAGAATTCTGCTGTTTAAAATCAGATTTTTTTCTAGAATTTCCCACAGAATGCACCACAGGCATCTATGGAAGAAGGAAGAGCCATGGATTTGCATTTTCTTGTTTTTCTCTTATTTTTGAATTTCACATAGCAAAATATTCACGTGCCCTAGAAAGCCAACAAGGCCTGAATACCCTAAAAACACTTCCGAGAAGGAATTTGTGTCTTAGTCTTCTTTTCAGTCCATAGGCAGAAAAACAGATTTAAAAGAGATTCCTTTTTTACAGCATCTCTAACACAGTCCATCAGAACACTGAGGCCTGGAAACCTGGTTCCTTCAGAATGCTCCAGAATGAAAACCATAAGAAATAAAGAGGATAGTGCAGGTTAATCCCATTCCCTCAGGATATAATGCGGGATTAGTTCCTTACATCCCAAAGTTGTTTATCAGCTACTTTAGATTGCTTTGCTATAAGTGCAATTGATTCATGGGCACAACATTACTAAGGAATAAAATCTTCCACCAAGGAAGCCAGAGAGTTCAAGACATGAAAGTTTCACCATGTATCACACAGAGACTTTTCTTCTTAAAGAACATTCGTGGCATTGGATGCAAGGGGAAAAAAATCTAATTATCCATCACTTAACAAGCTGCTGTGAACAGTGAATCCAGAGGAAAATTATGTTTTAGAAAAGCAGTGTAAGGCAGCAAGAGCTCCTCTGGATGGGCTGGGTCTAATGTAAATGATTCTTCTGAACATGAGGTGCTTGTTGTATTTTGTCTGATTTCAGAACATCTTTAATAGAGGAGAAGGATCTTAGAGATGTTTCTAAACAAAAGCAGTTCCAAGAAAGAACGAAGAAAAATGTGTTGTTAGTGTGTTTTAAAAAAAAGAAAACTAAAAAAAGATTTTTATCTGGTCCAATTAAGATACTGCATTTGGGAGTTTAAAAATGGATTTACAATTTTTAATGTGAAGGAATGCCTGTCCAGTGGAAATTTAGATTGGATCTGACACACCAGGTGCACATCTGAAAGTCTCACGCCACAGACAAGGAAGGTGATAAGATGAAAGTGTGTGAGATAAAACGAAGGTCAGTTTGGTAGTGGTTGCTTTACTAACCCGAATACTAAGTCTGCATCTGTTCTCAAAGGAAATAAACTGATCTGCTTTTGAGGTGATACCTTTAATTGGATTGGGGATTAGAGTTATTTAAAACTAACGTGACATACATAAAAAATATGATCTGGAGCCCTGCAAATAATAGGTCTGATAACAAGGAGAAGCAGAGATAAACTCTGTGTACAGATGTGTTTTCACACGTGGTTTAAGAACTGTATAGACACAGCTCTTGGCACCTGTCCTTGGAATACCTTTCCTCTCAAGGAGATTTGGGGTTCTGATGGTGCAGCACCTTACTGCACATTCCTAGAGGCTGTCCTTGACCACCTCCTGCCCATGAAAATTTTTCCAGCTGCTCCTCCACTCCACTTTTGATGTCTTTGATGAATACCAACATTAGAAGGAAGGAATTTCAGCATGTCAGACAGTGAAATGAGTAGAGAATTTATATTAATGTTGGAGGGCAGGAGTATTCCTGCTTTGGAAACACCATATGTGCAATATGCACAATGAAATTACACTTCTGCACCAATGTTTTGTCCTTATCATCTATCAACAACTTTCCACTGCAACTGTCCCCTAAAAGCAGTGTTTTGGCAAGCACAGCTTACATTTTGTCACAGGATGTTAGAGAAAGAAAATCATCTTAGTAAGATTCATCTGACATGAAGGGTTTTATAACAATTCAGTATGATATATGATTTAATGATATTGAAGATATATGATTTAACACTGCAGGGTGTTGAGTTACACCTTGTTCTGAGACTTGCAATACTAAAACAAGATTACTGAATCACCAGCCACATGGCAAACGGCCTACACTTTAAAAGGACATAACAGATGTGACTTGTATCACTATCTGTGACTGCTGGATATTCAGACATTTCAAAGGAGTCACCACTCAGAGGTGTGACAGCAGAACGTGAATCAAGGAAATCATCTGCTCAAGGAGAGTGACTTTCTCGTGGGCTCACTTCTAGGAGTGACAGGGTGATAAGAACAGAAATCATGTATTCTCTTGGAACATGGATTTCCCCTATACAGACCAGTTCTGAGAAAGTGGAAAGTTGGGGCTTAGTTTCCACTTCTCCCTCATGAAACAGTTTCTAGAGTGTCCATTGGTTTCAGATCTGCTGACACTAATTTTCTACCACTGGAAATTGCCTCTGTCCCTTCCATCTAACAAAACAACTCTTTGTTTCCAACCCAAATGCCCAAACTTTCCTTCTTTCCCCCCAGGTAAATTTTCTAATTCAATTGATCCAACAACCAGAAAGTTTGAGAAAAATTAAACACATGGTGCTTAAAATAACATTTTATTTTATTGGCATTAAAAAAAGAAAAAAGAAAAAAAGAAAGGAAAACATGGGTTAAAGAAAAGCTGCTAAAGAATTTCGGCTATAAAGTATTCAGCACATTTAATCCCCAGTGTAAATGCATAGTACTGAAGATCTTGCTTTTGGCCTTTTGGCTTCTACTGTGACCAAACTGCTGTAAAGGACTTTTCCTCAGGCCAGATTTAGAGACATCTTAATCACCTATCCACATGAATCACTTGCAGAGACAACATCAGAGCCAGCACTGCGGTGACTCACAAGGCTTGGAAGTCTACACTTTAAAATAATTACTTGACATGTGGATAGATCCTGGCACACATTCCTGGACTTGGCAGCTCCTGTTCGCCCCTGGCCTGGTGAACCATCTGTCTCTGCAGTCATGACATGTGACATGGTAGCCATGAGCCTCTCTGGACAGCACCCCACCAACTTCAGCATAATGTACTCCACAAATGCAGCTGGAGGTCAGGCAAGGACACCAGAGGGAGATATTGGATCTTGGAGCACCCTGGGCTTCAGGCTATCCCAAGTCCAGACCGTTGTAGTGTCTTCCACATTTCCTGTAGAATAAGAGCATGTTTGAACAGGGAGATTATAAAATGTACCATAACAGCATATCTTTTATCATCTATGAATTACTAAGTGAGACATGTAGAAAATAAGTAAAAATGAGCTTTGTCTTCATCATCACCCCAATAGAAGAAAGATCTAAAGCTGTTGTAGAGCATCCAAAGGAAGCCATTAGGATGCTGTGAAGGGCCTTGAGGTGAAACCATACGAGAGCAGCTGCTGGCACTTGGTCTGTTCAGCCTGGGCAAGAGGAGACTGAGGGGAGACCTCCCTGCAGTTACAACTTCCTTGTGAACGGGAGAGGAGGGACAGACACTGAACTCTGTGACCAGGGAACGGCTGGAGCTGTGCCAGGGAGGGTCAGGATGGGGATCAGGGAAAGGTTCTTCCCCCAGAGGGTGCTGGGCACTGCCCAGGCTCCCCAGGGAATGGGCACGGCCCCGAGGCTGCCAGAGCTCCAGGAGCGTTGGGACAATGCTCTCAGGGATGCCCAGGGTGAGATTGTTGGGGTGTCTGGGCAGGGCCAGGGGTTGGACTGAATGATCCTGCTGGGTCCCTTCCAGCTCAATGTTTTCTGTCATTCTGTGGTCAGGAATACTCTGTGGAGCCACCAAAGCCCCTCAGCCTGTAGCCAGCAGAGTCCCACAACCTAGTTAGATCCCACCTCCCTCGTTCTATTTTTCCCTTGTGTCCCTTCACAGTGACACACAGTGGGGGTCCCAGCCCAGGCTGCCATGAACAGCTGTACCATAAACCCTTCTCTGGTCTGTGCTGCTTGAGGGATAAGTGTCTCCTCTGTGGGGACGTACTAAAGCACCAGAAAGCTTTGACACAAGTGCAGAGAAAAAGGGGAGATGAAGGCTGGAGTTTTGGGGATATTTCCAGGCATATCCATATTTCAGGCATATCCATATTGCCAGGAGTATCTATATTTCAGGCAAGGCCTTTTGTCGCTCCAATGCCTCGCTTTGACAATGCCTCTGCTTGTCAGGTCAGCTCTGTCAACACTCCGAAAATGAGCTTTTCACTATCAGAATCAGAAAAAAATCTCAATTAAACAAGAAGAAGTGTGGGACATGCATTGACACAGAAATGGACAGAGACTAGTGAGTTTCTGATACTCCTCACCTGGGTTAAGTCATATGAAATTAACTTTGTGGGATTGCTCAGAAGGTGAGGTACCAGCTCCTCATGGAGACATCAAACACCATTCCTTAACATTCATGGTTGTGCCTCAGATCACCTATTCTAAGGACATATAGTTGCTTTGAATAGATAAATGTGAAGATTGCTTACACAGGTTAGATTAAATATCAGAGAAGGAATTCTTGGCTGTGAGGGTAGTGAGGCCCTGGCACAGAGTGCCAGGAGAAGCTGTGGCTGCCTCTGGATCCCTGGAAGTGTCCAAGGCAAGGCTGGACAGGGCTTGGAGCAGCCTGGGCTAGTGGAAGGTGTCCCTGCCCCTGGCAGGGGGTGGCACTGGATGGGCTTTAATCCCTCTGGGATTCTAGGGGTTGGACTGGATGATCCTGGTGGCTTTCTTCCAGCTCAACTTTTTCTGT
>VZTN01016888.1:1253-34958 GCA_013400515.1 Erpornis zantholeuca
ATGATACAAAGGTCAGAGAAGGAAGAGCCTGGAAAGACAAGTCTCTAGCACCTGGCTCTAGAGTTAGTGCATAAAATATCACATAATTCACAGGTTTATTCAGTATGTAGCAAAATTGATTGAAGCTGACCAAATGAATAAATAATACTGCATTCAGGAATCTCAGAGTCTAGTTCTACCTGTAATTAGAGCACTTCCCAAAAGGTAACTGGCTCTTCTCTCTAGAATTTGTGTTTGAAGGGTGCTTATAGAGCCATGGGAAAAGGTCCTTGAAAGGGCATAACAGGGGCTGGCAGGAGTAAAGGCTGAGAATTTNTGGCAACCTTTGTTAAGAGACAATTAGAACCCAAGCATCATTAAGGGGAGATGGTTTACCACACTGAACCCCAAGGTGATGTTTCTTTCAATACTTTACAGCCTCTGCCAAAAATGGAACAAGACAGAACCTGTCTGTCCATGCACAACAGATTACATCAGCCAAGAGCTGCTCTGGGGATATCCCCAACTCCATCAGTCCATCACCAAATGTGGATCAGGAAGTGATGGTTACTTTACTCCATGAGAGGAGTCACTCATCTGACTAAGAGTTTTGGCCACAGGATGCATTTTGTACTACTGGTTGGGAATAAGAATGCCTGATCACAGGGATCAAGGAATGCCTGATCACAGAGATCACCCAGCACGTACCACCCAGAAACAGCCCTGCCTAGGCCTGCCCTTAGATGTCTAAGATATCTAATGCCCATGCTCCATTAGATAACCCAGTCTCACCTTTCTGGCCGTAGATTTGAGCCATCTCAGCAAACCTCATATCATAGCAGATGCCCAGGCCCACTTTGCAGTATGCTGTTCTCAAAACACAAGAGACAGCAGTCATATCACTAGCACAAGCACACAAAACAACCACAAGACTCCCTGCAGCCATCCTGCCAACTGTTATTTTATAAGGCTCACAGCAACAGGAGGAGCTATATTTAAATGTGTGTCCAACAAGCACTGGCTATTGGTAGGGGAGAATTCATACTTAACAATAAGAGAAAGACTGTAAGAAGTAGACTTATCTACCCTTTAAGAACAGCCATTTCCACAAAATCATGTTGTATCAGGTCTTTGTGTAACACGTTCCTCTCTCATTTAGCTGCAATTTTTTCAGTTATTTCCTATACAAGCAAAGAAAGTACTCCCTGCTTTTCATGGAATATAAGTACAGTCATGTGCTTTCTTAGAACATGCAAATTGCAAGGAGGGGAGAGTGACTGTGGCAGATGAGACTCTTTGGAGAGCTCAGTAAACAGACTGTCAGTTTTTGAGCAATACGGGGTGGGAAGGAGTAAGTATTTTGCTTTTTTTTATCTGATGTGGTTGATTCAAGAAGGCTGGAATAGGATTTCTGATTTAGTTAATTGTCTCCATTATTATATCATCCTCACGTGAAGCAATGTACCAGTGTAGCTGTTACATGCATTCTTTTCTAAGCCATGTTTTATAAGAACCATTTTCAAGCTGTAACTGCTATAAAAAAATACAGTCTCTAAAAAATACACTTCTCTCTAACAAATCAATAGGACCACTATTTAAATAAAGCAAGTGGGGTGATATACATTTCAACCCTTTCTACTCCTCTGTCCTTTTGCAACCTGTCCTAGGTTACAATGTAAGATGTAACCAACAGTATGTATTCTATTGTCATCTTCACAAGCTGTTAAAGCAGGTGGGGTGGTGTTCCTTATCTCCTGCCAGGACTCATCCCTGATAACTCCCTCCGGGAGCTATCTCTGTTAACAGGCAATCAAGGACCCACTGCATGACTCACAGAATTACATCAGCCCATTGTGAGATGCTCCACCCAGGGGGAAAGAGACAAGCATTCCCACCTGGATATAATCTGGGGTTTGGAACAAGGAGCACGAGGAGCCCTTATCCACTGGACTCCCAGAAGACAAGAGCTAATGTTGGACCTTCAGGTGAAGACCAGACCCTTTTTTCTACAGGATCACTNTTTTCAAACTAGTACATTGCCACATCACCTTTTTAAAAGTTGCAGAAGTGACCCAAACACTTGAAGCAAACTTAAACTATATTTGCCATGGTTATCAAAAGCCCAATCTGATAGTTTAAAAATTCACTGCTGGGAAGGAGGAGGGGGAAGACAACTCCAGAGTGACTGAAGTGTTATTGTAGTAGAGCTCCTTAAAGAGAGGGGTTGTCTTGTACTCACGTGTGTCAAACATGGAGAAACTATTCCCTGGACTCAGTGTTTCAGACTCTTTGAACTGTATCTTCCCTGGAACATTAATGTCAAACAAATGAACCTGCAATGATACTATGATTAATAACAATTAAAAACAATTCCTCTGCTTGGTATTTGAGCCTCTTCAGGCATGTGTTTTCTACAGTTATCTAGACTGGTCTTTTGTCAGGATCGAAAGTAAACATTGCTTATGGTTGTTAGATCCCCCTAAGACGAATTAAAGCATTTTCTTCTTTACAGAAAAACACATGTCTAAAGCTGCAAATACCTGCAAAACAGCCAGATGATTTGTCTCTAACATTTGAGTCCCATTCCTGCAAAACCTCCCAAGAAAATACCTTCACCAAGCCATAAAGTTCCCATGACTTCAGCTATGCAGATGCCCCCGAGGGCCTGCAGCAGTCTTTATCCCCGCCTTGCAACGGAAGGTGTTGTTCCTGTCTGGTGCTTCCTAACAACAGAGCTGGTTTTATTGTATTATTTGTTCATACTTAGCACAAGCCTGCACTCATTCTACAAACAACTCCTGGGCTTGCAGACTGGTGTGCTGTGACAGGTGGAAGGCAACACAGAACTGCACACGGTGATCTAGTAAGTGAAGCTAACATAGAATCAGCAAACAGAATAAGTAAATTCCAAGGTTCCAAATGGTTCCAAGTAACCTTGCATTCTCTTTTTGCCTTATCCTTGAAAGACATAAGCTGTTGTTCAGTCATGGAATGATCCCTGTGTGCATGAACAGAAACTGACTCTGGATTTATAAATGGGAGGCAGTTTTCCAGAAGGCACAAAACAGTGTTGAGGTGGTAGATGACACTAAGCAAATATCTATGACAAACAGCAGCGACAGCTTAACTGAAGAACTTGGACTTTGCATGTCTGCACTAATCACATGTATAGCACAAAGTGTGTAAAGAAGAATATTTATCATAACAGCAGAACTAAATCCACTGGGAAGCTGAGGGAAAATCCTGATCCCATTCAAGTGGCACTGTGTTTCAGACTTAGGCCAAAGTACAGAGATATCTGAGTTGGATCAGGTTTTACTCTTTATCATGGTTTTCCCAGCATATGGGGAAACCCAATTACACCTGCTAGTATTTTGTCATCCTTATCCGGAACAAATTCATGACCACCTTTTGAAGTGCTGTTTACAAGCCCCAAATAAAAGTTATATGAAATTTCACAGGTGATGAAATTTCACACAACTTATTATTAATGCAAGATTCTACTAATTTATATCACCTTTAAGTACAGATGAAATAATTCGTGCAACACTGCTGAGAAAACTTTTCAAAATAATATTCTGCCATCTTACCTTCCTATGCTTTGCCAACAGAGCACCATCAGGCCCAAAGACCGTACACGTATTATAGAGCTTTCCACCATCCTCTTCTGGAATGGATCCTTTGTAAGAACAAGAACAGAGATTTCCCCTACTGTATCATTTATGTAATTTTGATCCAATGGCAGTACAGACACTGCCTGTTTCCCCCCAGTGAGATGGTCACTAAGAGTAAACTACCTCCAATGAGATATATGCTGCACTCCTTTGCAACTTCTGACAGCTTTTGTGTTGATTCCCCAGGGATCTTCTCTGCATAATCCTTGAAGTATTGGGTTCCATACGGAGAATTAAAGCATTCCTAAAATTAGATGGGGGAAAAAAAGCTAAAATTCAGTAACACCACTACAATGAGATGTACCTAACTTTTCAAAGTCCTACGAATGTTCCCAAACAACCTTTAGTTACAGAAGTTTAGTTTATAGGAGCTCAGTAAGCAAATCAGAAAATGTCAGGGAGGCCAGAGAGCCTCGAACAATTGTTGAAAAGATAAGAGGTGCATTTGTGGAGTGCATGCCAAACAGAACATGAGCTAGGATTGTCATGCAAGCTATGAGGCTAGCACATTCACTGGTCTGGGCTTAGCAATAGCACAAGGGATGTTTACATCAGAATGAGGAGCCAAGTTCCACACAGCTCATTTGACAAGTTACAAGTTCAATAGATCTCTCAAAACTGTGAAATGCTCATGCTCATCCACAGCCCATGATATCTTGATTTTTAAAAGGTTGTTTGCAAAAGCATGCATTTCTCAAAATTACTTACTGTTTTGCTAAAACAATCCTTTAAACACTATTGCCTCACAACTGAGGAGTATCCCCCACCTTAGGCCCTAGTTAAAGATTTGCTATCCCTCAGAACCAGGCATGTAATCTTTACACAGATTAACAGAGTAGTTCAGATGCTTAAACGAAGTGGCCCAGCGGTACTACAGATTCCCAAGATATCAGGAACTTTCACTCTGCATTACACTTGCTAGCTCTGTGAGGATGTGAGACACGACACCCAACACTTTTTTGTCCCCTGAAGGAGTACAGCTGGAAGCCACAGATAGGTTATCAAACTGTGGCAGCAACTTCTCTTCTGTGAGAAAGGGACTCCCAGCCCAGACATCTGCCTCCATTGTTCCCTTTGCTCATCAGAAGTGACAAACACACCCCCACCCCCGTAAAGAAAAAGGGAGAAAAAAAAATCAAGCTGTGACTAGCAAAGTAAACATTTCTGCTTCATCTGCTTGAGCAAACTTCTTAACAACGGAGGTAGGTTCTATTGAACTGGAATAATTGAACTCAAGCTGGAAAGGGGTTTTTTTCATATACAGGCACTTGGCTGGCAGGTACCAGCTAAACCACAGCACAATCTGTCGATGGAAGAAGCAGGAAGGGAAGTCTCTGCAGGTTGTCAAAATGAGCTTCCCAGGCTCTTGAAATCTGGGCTGAACTTCAAAGTGAAAGCAAAGCTAGCTGCCTCCGTCTTCATATATTCAGTGTGAGTTATTTTTCTTTATACGAAGTTATTAAAACAAACAATGAACCCCCAAAGAAACAAAACAGAGGGAAGAGAGTATTTCATGCCCATGTCCTAATGCCAATACAAAATATATCTCCCAAAAGTCTATGAAATACCTTGCCCATGTTTGACAACTTGTATTCTAAAAGCATAAATCATTGTTGGCAAAGCAAGTATCTCAACTAAATAAGTCTGGAAAATTCACTGTTTGTGCACATGATGAAACCAGTAAATAACATGTAATCTCTACACAGGAGGCCCAGGCAGAACACTGAATGGTCACATTTGCAACACAAGCACCATGCTAGCATAGAGGAGCTGGGAAGGTTGCTCAATGCTTCTCCCATGATAGCAGGAGAGAAAACATTTTGTGTGTAAAACTGAGACTCAAAGTTCACCCAGAAACGAACTTTGCACTCCTGCATCAGATGCTGCAGGGTACAGGAGTAACATAAATACCCCCATGAGG
The DNA here is from genome assembly GCA_013400515.1 of Erpornis zantholeuca. Taxonomy (NCBI): domain Eukaryota; kingdom Metazoa; phylum Chordata; class Aves; order Passeriformes; family Timaliidae; genus Erpornis; species Erpornis zantholeuca. The sequence goes on from VZTN01016888.1 coordinate 6,828, forward strand.
AGAGGAGAAAAGCTCAAAGCTGCACTGGGAAGGCCACCCTGTTGCCAACACACTCATTTTTGTGTGAAAATTCAGCAAAGTAATCGTGGCTGAAGTTCAAAAAACAAGGCAGAAGTGACTGATAATTTAAAGTGGCTATTTATGTTTCCACACATGGAAATCATGAGAGAAATGGGTCTTAATCATAATTCAGTCCAAATGACCTGCTGGATATATGTGTTAAGTCTATTTTGTTTCTCATGTATCTGGAAGGCTTACAGCAAAGACAGTTACTGTGTACCTGTCTTTGACCTCCACATCAACATTCTTTACCTGAAGATTACCTTTTTCTACACTTCTTCACCAAAGATTCAAACTACAGTCATGTACATGAATTCAGAATATATCAATGATGGAACTGTCTAGGATTTAAACCAGAAAAAAATTTACCAGAATCTTATACTACAAAAAACATCAACCTGTTGTTTGTTTTCATTCTCCCACCTCTTAATGTGCTGCCAGATATCAGGCTTGGGAGTTTTTAATTTTTATTTTGAAGCTTCATACAGGGAGAAAGAAAAATATATAATGCATTAATAACTCTAGAAAAAGGATTTGAAGGGTTTGAGGCATAAGTGCTAAGTTGGCCACGATCTTTACTCACAGGTAGAGCCACAAGTTTTGCTCCTTTAGCTGATGCCTCTCTCACCAGTCCACAGGCTCGCTGGAGATTATCTGATTTAACAGCAGATACATGAAGCTGGATAAGAGCGAGGCGGAAGGCTGATGGCAGGAAAGAAGAAAAAAATATTCATCAGAATTCCTCCAAGAAACACTTCCAAATTTGAATTCAGTAACAAGCATGGAAGAAAACAAATGAGTTTATATATAAACATATACACAAACCACTACCAACTCATTCTGCAGCATATCTATGACTCTGGAAACAGTCTCTCAACACAGGGAGAGCACTGAAACCCAGAATTGCTAATGGCCACCACCCTGCAAAGATCACAGAGCTCCTGTGCCAGCAACACCCAGCCCATGTTCTAGGGAAGGGGCCATGTTACAGAAAGGGAGAGTGCAGGTCCCCCCAGCCCCTCCTTCCCAGGGGAAGTGCTGCACACTGGGAGCCCAGCTTCTTGTTGCACACATTGCCTGATGAGCGCTGCAAGTCCTGAAATGTCGCCAGCACACTAAATGACTGGATAATCCCAAAAGCACCAAATAAAGGAATTGTTTGCTCTTATCCCTCAATTCACACCTAGTCTGGGAAATGGCTATAAAACCCAAGAAAGGTTAACATCTTTCTGATCATTTCTTAGCAATCTAGTTTCTGGCCAAGTTGCAAGAATTACCAACACTTTCCACGCCCACTAAGCAGGATATACATTTGCAGGCTCTCCGAGTACCCAAGTTTTGTGCACAGCCCTCGGACTTCCTTCCATCAATCTCTGACTACCCCAGGTTGTAGGAAAACACGCCCTGATCAGGTAGAACTGTTTCCTTTAAAACAAACAAAAAATCAAACCAACCTTCTCTGGCTTTATAAAGAAAAGTATCCCAGTTTCATAGTACCTCTCCTGTCTGGAAACCTCCCTGATCATACAAAGACCACAACAGGAAAAAGACAAATCTGGAAGCAACAGAGTCCCTGTGGTCAGGGAAACTGGGAGAGCTGATTCAAGTGAAGATGACTGGGTCAGGAGCAGCTGAGATACATTTTTTTCCCTACTTAATTCTCACTTAATCAGCTAAACAGCTAACTTCCAGAGGTTACACAAATGATTAACTGCTCCCTTTGCCACTCTTCATGTGAGACTTTTACTGTTGGTTGTATTGAGCAAACAAAGCTTATCTGGTATTCTGAACATACGTAACCATAGTTTCCAGAACCGAGATAACCATACTAGTGATCTGTCAAAAACTTCACAGTATTTGTGGAATGTGTTTTAATTCAGAGGTGGGCACTTAAAGACTCATATTTCAGCGTAAAAGAAAAAAAAAGTGCAACATCCACTAGGAAAAAAAAAAATCTCATAATGTTTAAAACACTAGGAAAGGTAATTAATTAATTAATCTTATTTTCCCTATGTCTCAGGTTTGGAGTTTGTTATGGTGCAAAACTGAAGCTCAGCCACAACAGAACACATGTGTTTGTGCAACAGCTTCGTTTACAAACATTCAGCTGTAGAAGTAACAGAAATGCAGAGAGATGTGCAGCAGTGCAGAGAGAGACCTCTGCTCTCAGCCTTGGCCAGCTGCCTCAAAAACTTCTTTAAAAGCAATTCTCAGGATAAGCCTGAAGCAATGTAGGCCACAACCAGGTAAAAGCGTATCAGAGTAAAATAATGGTTCGCGTTTGTACCACATTATTACAAACGTGCTCGGTTTTTTTGGTTGTTTTTAAACACGGGAAACGAAGCACGCCCGGTTTGTTCGCATTTCTTGACGAGCTGACCCCTTCAGGGCGAGCGCTGTATCCCGGTCTGCGCCCAGAGAAGCGCCAGGGCAGCTCCTTTTTCCCTGCACTACTCCACACCCTCCACCGGCTCTGCCAGCGCCCAAGCACCGAGGCCTTTCCCGGTCTCACCGGGGCCGGGGGCTCCGGAGACGCGCGGGGCGCCCGGAGCGAGCCCCTGCGGAGCCCTTCCCGCCCGGGAGGGAGGCCGGGACCGCGGGAGGAGAGGGACGGGAAAGGCTCCCACTCACACGCCATGGCTCCGCCGACCGCCCGCATTCCCGGCACCGCCCGGGAGGGGCGCGGCCCGCGGGGGCTGCCGGGACTGGCAGTGCCGATCCCGGCGTTTATTTAGAGCCACCCTCAGATTGCCTTTAACCAGCCCGGCTGGTGCCGTGACCCGCGTTCTGCGGGCACCGAGCACGGATCAGGCACCCTCGCCCCGGCCCGGCCTGCGCGGGTGACAGCGAGCAGGCAGCGCTCCCCCGGGCCCGTTCAGCGCCGGCAGCAACAGCGGAAACCCAAAGCTCCGGCTGTGCGAGAGCCTCTTTGCCCTGCCCTCCGCAACAACCCCTAGCAACCTTATGTCTGCTAAGGGCTCATGCCCAGGGAGTTGTACCAGTTTACAGCTAACTCATTCACTTGGGACATCCAGGTCTTTCTTTACAGGAACAGCATCTCCCAACGTACAAACATCTGCACAGTGCTCCAGAAGTGGAGCAGCAACCACTTCTGGATTCCTCAGTACAAGAAGGACAAGGAGCTACCGGAGAGGGTCCAGTGGAGGCTACAAAGATGATCTGAGGTCTGGAGCATCTCTTATGAGGAGAGACTGTGGGAGCTGGGTCTGTTTAGTCCAGAGAAGGGAAGACTGAGAGGAGATCTCAATAACACACATTAACATCTCAAACGTCAAGAGGGTGGTGCCAGACTCTTTTCAGGGATACCTTGTGAAAGGACAAGGAGCAATGGCCATCAACTAAAACACAAGAAGTTTCACCTCAACATGAGGAGGAACTTCTTTACATTGAGGGTGGCAGAGCATTGGAACAGGCTGCCCAGTAGTCTCCCTTTCTGCAGACATTCCAAACTCACCTGGACAAGTTCCTGTGTCACCTGCTCTAGGTGACCCTGCCTTGGCAGGAGCCTTGGACTAGATGAGCTCCAGAGGTCCTGTCAAACACTGACAATTCTGTGAAATCAACACACTAAGTACCATGCTGCTCTTCCTTGGCTTTAAAAACCAAGTGCTCCCCTTTACTCAGCACAAAACATTGCTATCTCATGTACATATTTTCCAGCCTTGGGCTTTTTAGAAGCATGTTTGTAGAATTGTAGATTCATGTTGTGTAGAGGCAGTATTTCTCACACAAGCTGAAAGCACATGATAGCAGATTGAGCAAAGACAGAATGGGTAACCCAGGGTGATGAATCTCTTACACACCTTCCCTTTCAGGTAACATGCAGAAAGATAAAGGATAGGAGGTGCATAACCATTGTAAAATGCACAGCCACTACTGCTTGCAGCGATTACAAACTCTCCTTCAAACAGAGAATGTTCAACCTGCCCCTTGGAGCAGTATACCCTATCTGACCAAGCCAAAGGATGGCAGAATGGACAGTGCAGCAGCCCTTAGCAGGCCTCCCTCCTTTTTACACATGCCCATGGTGGCAGAAAGAGCATAAACAACCTTTTAATTTTTTTCCCAGACATCGCACTTTGCAGGGCTCCAGGCACAAAGAAGAGCTGTTTCCCTACTTCTTCCCAAATAAGAAAAAGAATAAAAAATGAAGTAGTATTATCCCTCCAAGTTGCAAAGCACAGGCCAAAAATCCAGTTTCCCATAGGTCAAAGAGATAAAATGTATTTTTCAAGTTTCAAAACAAAAGTATCTGCAAGCACTAAGTATACCCTGTAGAACAAGTTACATAGTACCACTCTTTTCTTTCCCCAAAGGGAAACTTCTCACACCTTCAGCAGATTATGCCTATATTGAAAGAGCTTATTTGACAGTACCTGAAGTTTTGTAACTACAGCTTGACATATAGTTGGAAGGAAAAGGTACCATCACAGGTGAAATGCATGTGTAAGGGCTGACAGGAAAAAGCAATAATAAAAATTGCAACTCTGCAATCACCAGTATTTTTGGTGGGTAACACATCTAAAGTTCTTTACAAATTCTCATACAAATCAGAATTGAAAACAATTTGTGAGACAAGTGAAGAGCCATCAGTGAGCACAGAAGCACCAACTCTCACTATGAAACAAAGAGCTTTCATTTGGCAGGGAAGTTTACTCCAAGACTTTCTTTCCTACTCATTTCTATAACTGCTACATCTTAACAACTGTGACCTTATATTCAACAATACATAGTGGTGCATGCAGAATAAAATAAGAGCCTACACACCTCTAGCAAACAATTAAAAAAAAAATCCTTGAAGCTGAAAGGGACAATAAGTAGTATACAAACTATTTTGATTTTTCTTTTAAAAAATGTCACTCCAGTTCTTTAATTGGAATTTCTGCTTAGCAATACAAGTTTTGTAACAAAAATACTAACTTCAGGTATGTCCACTCTAAGGCAATAGTAGCCCTTAAACTGTGGGTAGAGATGCACCAGCACCATTGAAATTATTTATAGTTTGGGCTGAGCTTGGTAAGGTAAGAGGTCTGTTGGTAACTCGTACATTGCCTTAAAATTTACAAATAATTAGCCTCTAAATGGCTTGGATTGTATGTTTCTACACAGAAGGGATTTATGAGTTGAATTCCTGTTGTTTTACTTGCTATAGATCTCAAAGGTCTGCTGTATTTACTGTCCTCACTGTGAAGCATACACATTAGCCACATTCCACATTTAATACTCAGATACACCTGTTTAACAGCTGAGTGTCATTTTCAGTTTTCCCCCTCCTGAGTAGCAGAAATGTGTTGTATCATTTTCTCAACATTTTCATAATAAAAATATGATGCAGAGAAATCTTGAATTTATGCAGAAACCTTTTCTGTAACTTGATTATTTGTTAATTTATTTTGACCTTTCTGTGAATGCTTTCTATGGTTCACCCATAGTACTTAAAGAAATTAACATAAAATCTGAAATACTTACATTAAGAAGTCACTGGCAGTAGCTCCCTATGATCCATAATCAGCTTCTTCCACTCCAAAGATCAAATTCACTTCCATTTACAAAACACCTTTAGGAAAAACTTCTAATTGATTCAGAGAATTTACACAGTATGCAACTAAATGCCTTCTGACAGAACAAGTTATGTTCAAATTGTACTGGTTTATTTACAACTGTAGTTTATAAACAATAGCACAAACATCTTTACATGAAAAAATCTCGTTGCTGAAGTAGGCACAGAGTCAGAGACTCTTGAGGATATTTTCAGAAGGGATTAGGAAGAGGAAAATGTAATACAACAGCTGCTGGGCAAAACTATAAATACATGAGCATTGGCCCAGGTGCAAGTTCATGCAAATATCTTCAACAGTTCAAGTTCTATCGGTGTTTACTCAGATACTAAGAAGAAAAAAAAGTAATTAGTTCCAGAATTAAGGTGCCCTAGCTTGATTCCTAGTAAAATAACTTAGAATAAATGTTTTTTACAAAGGTCAGTTTAACTTATTTTACCTTCTGATGAAGTACCAAATCATAGACTTTGACTGAAATAATCAGAAGATTTCATGCAGCAAAGCTAATCCCCATCATCTTTGCTTCACAGTTTTTGATGATTTCCCATCGGTCTACAAAGATGCTCTGCCTTGCCCATAAGAACACTCCTGTACTGAGCTTTGAACAAGAGAACCATTCTTGAACAAATGGAAAGCTTATGATGAACAATCATAGAGCTGTCATCTCCCAAACACTTAGTAATTCAGAAGTTGTTACTCAAAATAATACAAACAAATGCTTGAATCAATGAAGGCAACCAGTTAAGAATACATTTATCACAGGTACACAGCACTAGAATTTCTTCCCTGGTTTTATGTGCATTCATCTTCTTGCTGAACACATCTTCAGTCAGCATGTACTCACTTTTGTGCTGAACTGAAGGGTTCAAAACATCTAAATTTCTTAGATATTTTGTTTCTGAGGAGCAAGACAACTTGTTGTCAACTGTCATATTCTGTCATGAAACATTCATTTCAATGCACACCCTCATCTTTACAAGGGAAACAGCCTCAACCTATGAAATGTAAAATTTTGCATAATTTAAAAAAATTACAACCCTGTAATAAAAACTAGTTAATTTCAGTATTTATAAAATAATCCTTATCACCAATTCCAGTTCTTTAACCTAGTAGCTGGTAAGACTTTAAAAAAACCTTCATTTTACAAATTGCTTGTATTTTTTCCTTTTATATGCAGCCTAAACTGGACTTAACCGTTTTTAATGAGAAAACAGTATTTTTAAGAGTTGCATCTGCTATGCTCATAAACCTAAATTTTTAATTAGTCTTTGATACTACCCAATAGGCAAAGTCAAACTTCTAGACTGTAGGCAATGGAGACATTTCATTTGCAAGGGCTGGTAATTTAAAATCCATTGTGTTTTCAACTGCTACTCTGTATCTCTCAGTCCTTCAATCCTTCAACACACTTAATGTGAACCCAGCTGCATCTGCTCTTGCAAAGATGGAGATCACTCCCATTAAGGCTGCATTAAAATAAAACAAACTGACCTTTATAATAAACACTTCTCCAAAACAAAAAAGTTATAATTAAAAACAAAACAAAAATCCTGTTCAGAAATGGATAATAATTTACCCTATCTTAAGCCTGCTACTCAGGCACTCCCATCAGCAAACAGAAAAATTCTCTTAAGTTAGTATTCAGTTGGGAAACAGTCAGCTTGTGTCCACATACAGTATCTTGGTTGTTTCTTCTTTATAAACTGGTCTCTACAAAGTCTTTAGTTATTAACTCTCCAAGGCATCCAATACTTTCATGATCTGTTGTTTTATGGCTTTGGTAGCATCACCTGCATTTGGAATCAAATACCTTAAAAAGAATTAGAAAAAGCCATCATTAATTCACTATAAAATTTTTGAGTATAAATTCCATAATTATTTTGATTTTGTCTCCTCTGTTTAGGAGGAATGGAAGAGGGGAATATATTAAAATGGAAAAAATATTAACAAAATAACATATAATTCCTAATTATACTATGAAACACTTCCTGTTTGTGAACTTAGAAGTGTTAAGGAATACTTCACAGGCCATCTTGAAAAGAAAAATTGACAGTGGGATAGGTCAGGCAGTTCAAGATCTCTACAGACAGGATGTCTGACTGAAGCATAGCAGTCCTTGCTTGGTTTTCATTTTGTGGGTTTTGTTTTGGGTTTTTTTTAAATTCCTATAGATAGCTCTAGATCAATCTGCTCCAGTCCACAAAGTGGTGATGAAGTAATTCAACAAGCAGCAAAGTTCTCTGCAAAATTTTAATTTATCTTTGTTGACTTACTACAAACCTAAGGAGCCAACAGGAATAGAACAACGTCCCTAAGTTAGGTAGGACACTCATCTCCCCTCTCTTGTGAAAACAGAACATCCACTGTACACAGTTCCCTCCAAGGAAGAGGATGAGAACACATCCAGCTGGTATCAGCAAGCTTCTTAAAACAGTACCAAGAAACAGGAGCCTAAATCAGAAAAAAGCCTGATAATCTCCTCCATCTGACCCCTTCCCCCCTCTTAAGCATGCAAACACTGAGCATGGCAACATGTAACTTCCAGGAATCAGTTTTCAGGGAATCAGAGTTTTGGGTTTAGGCTTCTGGACTCCTCATACAATACACAGACAGGGTCAGATGTCAAAGCAAAAAAAAGAAAAAGATACAACAGAAGAATGATCACTCTCTTATACCCCACTCTTCACAAATCCATATATTAGCTGCAGATAGCTGTCTACTTCATTTTCATTTAAGGGATATGACAAAAAGAAAACACTTGCACACATCCCATCCACAACAACTACAGCTGGTCTCATAAATGCTCCTTGTTTTGCTGGCAGATCTTTTTTTTTCTAGTTCACATGTGAATTATGTATTCCTAAATAAAAACTATTACTTTTGAACTCAATTCTGGGATTTACAGCATATACCTGATTTCCAATGTACAGCATCCTGGATATCATTAGCACTTACACTTCTCCTGAGATGGCTTACCTTTCAACTGCCAGAATTTCTATGCCTGAAGTATTGCTATTTCCATATTTAAAGGTGATCAGTTCTGGGTGTTTCTTCTTGGATGTGATTTTGACTACAGAGTTGAGTGCCTGTCGAGACTGTATGTAAGCCAGTCCCTTTCGTGATGGAATCTCCCTCAAACAGTACATATGAGTTGCTGTTACTAGGAGATGACTTGAAGGAAAAGAAAAACAAGTTACTTTTGTTAATGAACTAAATATCAGCTATTTAGAAAGTTAAATTCTATGAATAAACTACATGGAGACAACTAGATAATACAGCTACCAAATCTAAGAGAGTTTTAATACTATTGTAATACCTAATTAAGAAAGCTCTATAAAATACTTCAGATTTTCCTTGAGTATTGTAGCACAGGCATTTCTGAAAACAAGCATGGCATCACTCCCAGCAGACAAAGCCAGAGTGGGCAGTTCACATGATCACCTCAACGCAACAGCCTTTGCTCTCTCAGCAAAGATCACAGCCACCAGCAATGTGGCAGGCCATGCACAGAGCATGGGAAGTGCCTCCAGCCTCTCTCTCCTCTTTCAATCACACCCCAACCCCATCCCTCCACCTACACAGGGGCAACTCTACACATGGAGCATCAAAGTAAGTCAGAAGGATGTGCTGGCACTCCATGACTGTCAGTCCCTGTGCCAGCACTAACACTGACCCACTGATCTGCCCCCTCAGTGCAGGACCAGCTTTTGCCTTCTTCATGGAAGGAATGCATGTTCAGCTAGCAGTGGGAACACACTGACTGAGTTTCAATTCCATTTGAGAGATCATACTATGACTGATTACACACAATTGTACACCATAAATGATAAATCCAATGGGAAAATAATAATAAAAGACACCATGATGCAAGAGAAATCCCATCACAGGTTTCTGTTGTCCAGATTCAACTGGATGTGCACTCTTTGGGGAAGTCAAAATACAGCAAGCATCATGTTCTGCTCTTGCAGAATTAGTATGGCCTTTGAATCTCAGGAGCAAGATGGGTGTGAAGTACAAGACACAGAGACAGCTAAATAAGTAAAAGTGGAGTCATGGATACTTGGGTCAACCTGGTTTTGAAAACAAGCCTATGCATACTACTATCTTGTTCTTCAAAGCAAAACTTCACATCAGGTTTTATACATAATTACCATTCCAAAATACTGCAAATACAGTAACATTTTGTTTTAGGTTGTTTCCCACTTTAATTTCCTAGTTTAATATAAAGGATAACTTAAGTGACCAACATTTTTTTAAAAATGTATATCAAGACAGACATTTTCATTAAACTTAAGATTAATTTCAGTACCTGGGGAACATATGGCCATTTTCTTTTACTTCATTACATGGGAAGTTATACTTCACATCAGGTTTATTTATCCATGTCTGGATGTTGACAACCTCTTTTCGATCATCATCTGACATGGAGGAGCTATCAATTTCATCTGTTTTGAAGGGAGCAGGTAAAAGCATTAAAAAAGACCAAAACAGAGAAAGTACTTTCACACACCATCAGCAAACTTTTCAATTCACTGAAACCCACTGTAGCTACACCAGTTCAAAGCAAGGTCTGCCTAACCATACAGAATTACCAAGAGGGAGGAAAGAAAAGGGAAAGCATATCTGATATTTCTCTCTCAATTTTCTCTCAGCAAACAAGTATTTTTAGCTCAGGGGATATCTTAGGCTGGTTCAATTTGTCCAATCAGTGAAGTTTCAGGGATTTCTTCCACATGGACTTGTCCAGACTTTCCTTGAAGCCGTATAAACCTTTTGCATTTAAACCATCAATATCTTTTGGCAAGGAGTACCAAAACCAAGCCAATTTCAGTCCAGGAGAGTCTCCTCGTGTGGCTTTAGTTTCTTTTACCAGAAGGAATGAACACCTGTTGATCCCTTTCAAGGCCAGGCATTATTTTGGGGATCCCTTTTCCTACCTTAAAATGCCTCTTTCATATAACAATAGTTATAATATTCAGCCGTGCTTGTTGTGAAAGTCCTTTCGTATTTTTGCTCACACTTTTTAATATCAAGGGCAGAAGGCACACAATATTTAATGTATGGGTGAACCACAGATTTCTGAGCATTTGATTTGCTTTTCTGACTGCTAATGAGTACTTACTCATTATAAACCTACTGCTCTTCGACATAGCAAAATCACTCTACCACTTTGCATCTGAAACAAGAAGTGGCTGGGTTTTTTTTTATGTCTTTCTTGCATGAAATTCATACTGAATTTCATATGCCATTTTATTGCCCAGTCATTCAGATTAGCAAAAGACTCAGTCTGTCCTTACTGCCTTGAATAACCTTGGTTCATTAGCAAAAACTGTTGCCTTTCACATTCTTTTTTAAGGACATTTAAGAAAATATTCAAGTCCAAAATTTTCAGCACAGACCTCTGTGAAACACCCAAAACTCCTGCAAGTGTTATCACCTAGTTCCAAAATACTGCTCTTATGTCTAAATACGGTGATTATGATTACATAGTAATTTTGGTGCTACAGTAGAAGAATTTAAGTAATCTAGTTATCTAAAACAATGAACTACATTAATTCCATATAAATTATTCCCAGAAATGACTCAGAACAGCTCTTTAAAGAGCCTTTTTCAAAGCAAATTTCCTACACTTTGTTAAAGTGTTTACTTCAGTGCAATTCAGAATTTGAAAACACACTTTGGAAAAGGTTTTCACTGAAAAAATACATTATGAAATTGAAAGAAATGGAACGATAATCCACCCTCATGTCACAGAATCACAGAATGGCTGAGGACAGAAGGGATCTCTGGATGTCATTTGGTTCAACACCCCCCTTGCACTCAAGCAGATCCACCTAGAGCAGGCTGAAATCACTACAGCTGACTCCATTTACTACAGGAAAACCCCAAACACTAAAACTTCACAAAAACAATTATACAGAAACAGGTTCACTTCTTGCATTCTTCTGTATCAAGATAATATATATTTTACTTCATATGTGTTGGCTTTGCTTATTCAAATTGCACTGATTACCAAGTTTAATAGTGCTTTAAAAAGGAAATATAAATAGAACTTAGCAAACAACCATTACTGAAAACATGTTCTAAACAATCTGTCTTTGAGGAGCTGGTTTTCTGAAACTACACAGACTTCGCCAAACACCATTATGGATGCTCAAAGAACTGTGCAAACTTAATTACATGGCATTTGGAGAAACATCTTGTTAGCACGAAAGCTTCTGCCTGATAATTTCACTTTGCTTCTTCACAATTTTCATTGCAGATGATGATCAGCTGGTTGTCATCAATGTTATTTAAACCTGTGACTCTCATTAATCTTCCTAAATTGCTTATTTTGCATGTCAAAGATTCTCAGACTAGTTACTTGTTTCTCCCATGGAAGCCAAATATGCCTTTTGGGCACAGAAGAGTTATTTGTGAGATGATGACTGGGAGTGGACTAAAACTACCAGAGCAAAACCAGGGCAGCAGTAGGCCTGCACCATTCCAATGTTAGAACTGCTCTCAAAAAACCTCCAAACAAACCTTTATGAAATTTGTGGTCTTCCAGTTTTGCCTGTAGTTTTTCGGCTAGATAAAAAATTTAAGTAAAAATTGCATGTTTTTATTCTACAGCAATCTGCATGCATATCAAGAGATGAATCAATTACTAATAGATTCAGTGCTGAAAAGCAAAGTCTGAAACACTGGAGAGGTGTGGACACATTAGCCATTTAAAGTCTAGCTCCAACTATATTTCAAAAGTTCAGATCATTACATTGAGTGACAATAGTAGACATTTAAACTGAGATACATCAGCCAAACTAGGTCCTTTACATTTTGCTTACTGTCATGAGGAATAGAGGCACAGTTGCCAGTTTACCTGTACAAAATCAGTGTAGAGAAAGAACTTTACTAGAGAAATAACAAGTGAAGACAAAAGATCCACTAAACCCATCTATTTCCATTTCCTCCTGTTGGCTGGTGCCTACCAGAAATGATTTTTTATTTAATCTGCTACTGTGTATTTGAAAGGGGTTGGTCCTAGGCACTACCATAACACACATGATCAACAATAGTTAGACAAATGTCATATTGCAAGACAAAGTTGTAAGATACACTCTTATGATTTAGTCCAACTTGATAATTTTGTCTAAATAAGCTAATCGAGGTAAGAGGAAAATCTTCTACTGTACCAGTATCATATTCCTCTTCATCTCCGATGCTGAATACTGGCTTCACCCCACGGTAGGGTTTTCCTACTCTGTCACTGCTGCTGACATGTCTGTTGGCAATGAAAAGGGCAGGAGAGGGCGTGGGATGGGAAAAGAAAAGTAACTTTCAAACTGATGGTCAGAGTTCTACAGCAAAATTTGTATTAGCAAAATGCAAACACAGCTGTGCAACAGAGAAGGACAAGAGAATTTCATGAAGCTGCCTGCAAGGAAGATGTGAGTGACCCATCAAGCAACTTGGTTAGTGAAAGCACATAGTTCAGTTACTTCGTGAGGCTGACTGTTGTAACAAAGTGAAAAAAATGCTGCTTTGTTTAAAAAAATAAAACAATTTCTGCTCACCTTCTCAAATGGCAACATACATTAGAGACCTGAAAACTGACAACACTCTAAGTTTCTAGCATGAAACTAAAACATATCTGGATAGTCAAGGCTTCACAAGGATGCCAAATTTAGATGAAGAAAAAAACCAAAGACTATTAACTAACATGTCTAGAAGTTATTTTTTCTGGTTAATTCCTCAAAAAATAACAAAATGCCTTAAGAACTACAAAGTGGGGTTACTACAAACCATCGACTGTAGCCAAAACTGACTTCCTGATCATTATTTCCAGATTGAGTCACACCTTGAACTATTTGGTGAAACAATTCTTACTGCTACAGTCCCAGCACCATTGCGACACTGACATCAAAAATCACATTTAAGTTATTTCTACAGATCATATTAAATGACACAAACACATACAACTGAGTCTTAATGTGTGACAGTAAGATTGAAAATCCTGAGATATTTTAAAGCTCCACCTCAGAAAGCTGTGATTACATGGTCACAGCTGAATTAAAAGCTCTTGCCCTCAACTGTTGAGAATACCTGAAAAATAGGAGAAAAACCTGGAAGTTCATAAAGACACAAAACAGGCAATTTCTGCAAAAAACAGTTCATGATTTTAGCCTTCAGAACTGACAACACTTAGCAGTTTAAAAAAAACCCAAACAAACCCAAAAATCTTGCCTGTCCCTTTCCTCCAGTACAATAACCTCCTTCCCCATACTGTGCATTTATGTTTCCTACCAACTCTAAGCCTTGGTTGCTGTTTTAAGTACATTCACAAACTATATGCTACTGTAGAACCAAGCTGGACAGGGAACAGGTTTAGTAATAGCCAAATTAATGTTACTACTTAGGGATACCTAAAAGTAGAATTGAGAGTTAGAAAAGAAAAAAACATTTTCTATGGGTAGAATTTACTAATATAAACAAAAAAAGGAAAAATTAAAAAAACCAACCAAACAGAAATGCAGTCTACAATGGCACAAAAATAAACACACAATAACATGCTCATTAGTGTTTAAGACAATAAGCATCAATGACACTGACAATTCAAGAGGGCAGTGCTTCTCTATGGAGGCTTTTGTAAATATGCTTTAGTAATACATAACCAATTGAGCAAGAAGCAGCACATTTGAATAATGTCAAACAGAATTATACAGAGAGGATCTAAGAGCAGATCTCACTGGTGCTCATCAATTGAAGTTAGTTGAGACAAGAGAGTAAATGAGAGTAAAAAGCTACTTTATAAAAACCTGGAAACATCTTAAACTAGAAATTGATTCCCTTTAACCTGTTTACATGGAAGGCCATCATTACATGGTTACAAATTGAATGCAATGTCCTTTGGTTGCAACCTGCCAAATGAAACATCCTGGTGATAAATATAAAGTAGACCTAATTGAATGAACAGATGCCATTCTAGTCTTTTAAGAACTGTAATTTTAAGAAAATACTCTAGGGATATACAGTGTGAGATAATTTATTATTGCATCTACCCAATGAAAGAAGATATGCAATAGCAGTGAAAGGAATAAGCAAATTAACCAAAGTAAAATCTCTATATATCAAAACTTGGTTACAAATACAGATTTCATGCATCTCTGAGTTATCAAAGGGTCACCATACATTTAATTTGATATTTTAACACTTTTTTGCCATAATCTAGGAACAGATCAACAAAATGTGGAGTACAAGCCTCATGATTTCTAAATTAACAAAACATATTATGTGCTATTGGGCTATTCCCATTGAACTTTTATAGAAACCTGGTAAACCTTACTACTGATTTTGCTCTCACAAACATCACCTTTCCGTGATGCTTTTGGATGAATCCCAGATCAAATTATGTGCAAACTACTTGAAAGAAAAATTAGTCAAAAATCTTGAAAACCCACATTTAAAATTTTTAATAGTTAATCTAGCTTTAATCTTCATGCATTTTAGTGTAAGGTCAAAAGCTACAGAATTCCTAAAGTATAACCAAAGTTCCAAAGTGAGTATGCATGAGCTGCTCTTCAATTATCACAAGTAATTTTATATAAACTCAATTCACAAGTTTTATTTCTGAAATAATTATAAGACACTGAGGCATGTGTGTGTGGGCCAAATGTGAAGGGCCTCCGCATTTGCATGAAATGCAGTAGTTATGTGAACAAGATGAGGTAGAATTGCAAAGCATATTTACTCATTATCATTTTTCTTTTCCCAATAATGAGCATGTCTGTTTCCATCAGCATGTTTTATCACCATGTGATAAGAAGCTTAAAAATTTGAGACTTCCAGACAGAATTTCCATATGGATTCCCTGCTATATCTAAGTTCTGATGATGATTTATGAACAGTTTACTTTTCACAGCTGTAGTTTCTGTTGTTAAAACCTAAAGCCATAATTGGTTCACTAAATTGCTCCTGGTGTCTTCTACTAGTACAGGTTACTAATCAAATGTATATAGGAAATGACAGGTAAAAAAAAATCCGTATCAAGCAATAGTAAGGAAGAGAACAGAAATAACACAGCAGAAACTAAGAGAAGAAAGCACTGCCAATACATTCTTTTTTCTTCCTTTAGTCTCTTGACCAGTGCTTGTAAAAAGCAATAGTTTTAATATATTCCAAAAAATCAAATGAATATCAAAATACACAAGCAATTTTGTCAGTGTAACCAATGCTTACAAACATTGTGATGCCATGCTAAATACAAGAAAGGTGGTTTTAGTCAGACTGCTTAATTATCAAGCTTACCGCTCCAGGCTTGCTCTGTCTGGCCAGGAAATATTGAAAGGTATTCTACAGTACATTGGGGCAGAGGACAGAACAAAAGAATTAAAAAGAATGTAAAGGAAAAACCTAGATAAATTCTCTATATTGGCAATGTATCTTCTTCAAGGAGGATGTTTGTAAATAAAAACAAGGCTTCATGAAAGCTGGACATGAGGTAAAGAAATATTTACAAAAAAACCTACTAAAATCTACATTACCCATGCTACCTTGGCTTACATGCAAGCATTACTTGATTTCACAGAATGGCTTGAGTCAGAAGATACCCTAAAGGCCAACTTGTTCTACCCCCTGCCACACACAGGGACATCTCACACCAGACCACGTTGCTTAAAGCCCCATCCAGCCTGACCTTGGTCATTGCCAGGGATGGGGGATCCACAACGCTCCTGAGCAAGCTGTGCCAGCACCTCACCACCCTCACCATAAAGATTTTCTTCCTCATATATAATATAAATCTACCCTCTTTCAGTTTAAATCTTCACATTAATTCAGTTTGATTCTTCACACAGAAAAAGCTACTATCAAATGCTATTTAAGAGTTTTCTGCTTCTAATTGTGAAATAAAAGTAATAATACTAATTAAAAAAAACATTTTCCAACGCAAAAGGAAGGAATGATCTGAAATACAAGACTATTAAAACTACTCTTCATTTGGCATGAATTTTAAATCCTGCTATCAAATAAATGCTAGGTCTCTGAGATTCTTGAATACCAGTGTCTTGGTATTCAAGATGCAACTTCAAAGGCTGGAATTTAAAGAGCTCATTCCTAGCTGTACTTTGAAGACACAAAACCCAAAGGTGGATTCTGGGTTTGAAAAGCAGCTTTACATCAGGACTTGAAAAAAAATCAAGATCTTTAAAAGAGTTAAACTCAATTTGACAAGATGCAGCAGTAAAAAAGCCAAAACGGAACAAAACCAACCAACCAAAAAAACCTATCCAGAATCCTGCTGTCATTAATCCATATCATGAGAGTCAGGATGGGGAGGAACTGAAATAAAAGTGGAATAATTTTTCATTTTCAGACTAAACACAAAATGGACACAATATAAGTTAAGAAATTAAATGACAAATTCTAGATAAACATTCAAGGCAACAGGGACCCATGTTGGCCTTGCAACACTAAGGCAGCACCTTAGTAGGCTCCCTGGGTCATGACTAAATTGTGAAGAGAGTAGGGGTAGAAAATTTAAAAATCAAATATGGAAGACAACTTTTTACTGATTAGCCCAGTTTTCAGACTTACAAAACAGCCACATGAAATATGATGTCATTGCTCCCAGCTAATGCACAGTGAGATATAAATGATGTACCTGTCCACTGGAGTAGATGTATTTTCAATAAAACTGATAACTTTCTCTTTCACATTCACAGATTTAGTCTTCAAAGCAACAGTCATTTTATTCATTAGGGACTTCACTCCTTTTCCATCTCCTGAACCGTTAGGAGTATCACCCTGTAAAAGGAACTCTTTTCAGGATTAATCATATAAAAATATGTTATTTCATCTCAATGAATTTATTAAGAAAGGAAACTGATTACAAGATAGTAATTTACTTTTTGGTACACAGTAGAACATTAATTACAGAATTGAGTATTTCTTTAGAGTTCTATCAAATAACAGCAGTGATATGTGACAGAGGAAAATATGATCCCATAAAGCAAGCTTGACAAACTATATTACTGAGCACCCTGCTATGACCATCTAGACAAAGGAACTATTAATGATATATTGCATGCAAATTAAAAGATAAATTAAACACATAATATATCAGCTGTAGAAAAGATATAATTCTGAGCTTTGCCATGAAATTGTATGCCACTTTATAGTAACTTATTCCCAGAGTAAATAAGAGCCAGGGAAAGAGTTGTCTATTACATGTATTCTGCTAGAGAATGACTACAGAAAGTTGTTATCTACAAGCTCTTCCCCTCAAGAGGATAAAAATGTTTAGGTCACCCCTGACTAGACAGTGATCATAGTATGAAATTAAACACAAGTGAATAAAGTAATAACTTGCAATAATGCATTTTACAGAAGAGAACAAGCAATATGAAAAAAAAAATTCAGTACACCTAGGGCTTCCATCCCACTATAACACTTATGCTAAAAATTCACTTACATCAACAGAGTTTATGCTATTTCTTGAGCCTGAGGTACTAGCAATCCAGTGGCCATATCCATTTTCTGGTCCTTCTACATTGATATCTGCTAAGTGCTGCTGGAGGGCTGTTAAAAGGCCATTAAAAAACATTCAGAACTACACTGGACTTAGTCTGTTAATGAAAATATTGGATATACCTGAGACTAATCAGTAACAATTTTTTCCCCATGATTTAATAAAACAGATAAATTCAGATATCATGATAATAATCCCTGGCTTTTCTTTCAGTAGTACAAAGGCATTACGATAATCTAATTATCAATGCCTATTTATCTACCTAATATACTAATTATTTTAGTAAACAGTCAGAATACAGCAGCAATTAAAAATAAATCCCTGCTTTGATCTTGAAGACAGCTCTTACGACACTGGACATATAGATTAGGAATGCCTCTATACTCCTATAGTAGCACAGATCTCTCCACTGTTGTAGATTATTTCCAGCAACATCAACTGCAGAATTATGAACTGCTGATTTAAGAAATCTACAGGGGGTAAAACATCAAGAATGGTAAGTTGGAAGAAAGAGGGAATTTCCTCAATTCCTGCATTAATTTTTCACCACTCAGAAATTTGGGTAAGCCCTAAGAGTTAACCACAAACGTGCAAGTGCACAGTGTTTATTTACACAAAACAAAACCCCAACAAATGAGTAGTTGCTATTCATTTAGACGGTTTTTAGCAAAAGCCTCATAAAAATTCCAACACTGTTAAGATACCAAGACTTTTCAAGTCAAGGATCATTATTAATAAGCTTGCTTACCCATAAAGCCTCCTTTGGCAATGCTTACATACTCCTTATTTTTCTGCAACAGAAAAGAGAATTCTGATCAGAGCAAAAAAGCCTGGAATGGAGTGGAGTAAGTTTAGCAATATGGTAAAGAAACATGGGTTAGTTTGTTTACTAAAAACTGTAAACTTGAGTAATGTAAAAAACAGTTAAGATTTTAAGGGGAAAGAGTTTTACCATTCATCCATGGTTTTACCATTTTACCATCAATGACACATGCAGACACCCTTTACTTTAGCTGTCAAATCAATGGCAATTTAATTGTACCTGTAAGAAATGTGCTAACACCATGTTCATATACATATCTTCTTCTTCCCTGCCACTTCCCATGAAGCAGAGATGTTCCCCACCAGCTATGGAGCCAGACTCAATAGATTGTTTTTGTGCTTCTAACAGGGATTTTACAGACTGTGCAAATTCTGATGGATTTTGAAGCATCTGTGGAATGAACAAACAAAAAATGCTGTTTGACATGAAGATATTGTAACACGAGTTGTGAAAGGAGACAAACTTTGAGGATGGTTATAATTTGCTGAGCACAAAGAAGGCAACATCAGCACTGTACAAGTCACACATACATACACAGGGAACCTGACTGAGACCTCATGTTACATAAAGAACACTGTGAATGGTCCTTTACTTCCTCACTTCACTTGCTCTTCCCAGGAAAGAAACACAGCTAACATTTATTAGTTTATTTTTGGAGGCATCAAATAATAACAGAACAAGTCTTTGCAACTTCCATGTTGCATTAATTTGGTAATACAGCAGTAGGACTGGTTTCCATATTTACACATGCTTGGGAACAACACATGCAAACTTTAGTGATTTAAAACCCTTTAAATTACCTAGAATTTCTAGGTGCCAGTAAAGTCTTCCTCTTGTTGTCTCCCCACAAAGCTTTTCCTTATTTACTTATCAAGATTTGGAAAAAGAAATTACAATTGCAAGTACAAGGAGGTATCTGTGATTCTTTGTACTCNCAGAAGAGAACAAGCAATATGAAAAAAAAAATTCAGTACACCTAGGGCTTCCATCCCACTATAACACTTATGCTAAAAATTCACTTACATCAACAGAGTTTATGCTATTTCTTGAGCCTGAGGTACTAGCAATCCAGTGGCCATATCCATTTTCTGGTCCTTCTACATTGATATCTGCTAAGTGCTGCTGGAGGGCTGTTAAAAGGCCATTAAAAAACATTCAGAACTACACTGGACTTAGTCTGTTAATGAAAATATTGGATATACCTGAGACTAATCAGTAACAATTTTTTCCCCATGATTTAATAAAACAGATAAATTCAGATATCATGATAATAATCCCTGGCTTTTCTTTCAGTAGTACAAAGGCATTACGATAATCTAATTATCAATGCCTATTTATCTACCTAATATACTAATTATTTTAGTAAACAGTCAGAATACAGCAGCAATTAAAAATAAATCCCTGCTTTGATCTTGAAGACAGCTCTTACGACACTGGACATATAGATTAGGAATGCCTCTATACTCCTATAGTAGCACAGATCTCTCCACTGTTGTAGATTATTTCCAGCAACATCAACTGCAGAATTATGAACTGCTGATTTAAGAAATCTACAGGGGGTAAAACATCAAGAATGGTAAGTTGGAAGAAAGAGGGAATTTCCTCAATTCCTGCATTAATTTTTCACCACTCAGAAATTTGGGTAAGCCCTAAGAGTTAACCACAA
The DNA here is from genome assembly GCA_013400515.1 of Erpornis zantholeuca. Taxonomy (NCBI): domain Eukaryota; kingdom Metazoa; phylum Chordata; class Aves; order Passeriformes; family Timaliidae; genus Erpornis; species Erpornis zantholeuca. The sequence goes on from VZTN01016888.1 coordinate 27,464, forward strand.
ACGTGCAAGTGCACAGTGTTTATTTACACAAAACAAAACCCCAACAAATGAGTAGTTGCTATTCATTTAGACGGTTTTTAGCAAAAGCCTCATAAAAATTCCAACACTGTTAAGATACCAAGACTTTTCAAGTCAAGGATCATTATTAATAAGCTTGCTTACCCATAAAGCCTCCTTTGGCAATGCTTACATACTCCTTATTTTTCTGCAACAGAAAAGAGAATTCTGATCAGAGCAAAAAAGCCTGGAATGGAGTGGAGTAAGTTTAGCAATATGGTAAAGAAACATGGGTTAGTTTGTTTACTAAAAACTGTAAACTTGAGTAATGTAAAAAACAGTTAAGATTTTAAGGGGAAAGAGTTTTACCATTCATCCATGGTTTTACCATTTTACCATCAATGACACATGCAGACACCCTTTACTTTAGCTGTCAAATCAATGGCAATTTAATTGTACCTGTAAGAAATGTGCTAACACCATGTTCATATACATATCTTCTTCTTCCCTGCCACTTCCCATGAAGCAGAGATGTTCCCCACCAGCTATGGAGCCAGACTCAATAGATTGTTTTTGTGCTTCTAACAGGGATTTTACAGACTGTGCAAATTCTGATGGATTTTGAAGCATCTGTGGAATGAACAAACAAAAAATGCTGTTTGACATGAAGATATTGTAACACGAGTTGTGAAAGGAGACAAACTTTGAGGATGGTTATAATTTGCTGAGCACAAAGAAGGCAACATCAGCACTGTACAAGTCACACATACATACACAGGGAACCTGACTGAGACCTCATGTTACATAAAGAACACTGTGAATGGTCCTTTACTTCCTCACTTCACTTGCTCTTCCCAGGAAAGAAACACAGCTAACATTTATTAGTTTATTTTTGGAGGCATCAAATAATAACAGAACAAGTCTTTGCAACTTCCATGTTGCATTAATTTGGTAATACAGCAGTAGGACTGGTTTCCATATTTACACATGCTTGGGAACAACACATGCAAACTTTAGTGATTTAAAACCCTTTAAATTACCTAGAATTTCTAGGTGCCAGTAAAGTCTTCCTCTTGTTGTCTCCCCACAAAGCTTTTCCTTATTTACTTATCAAGATTTGGAAAAAGAAATTACAATTGCAAGTACAAGGAGGTATCTGTGATTCTTTGTACTCTCAAAAAGTTAAGGCTGTGATACATGAAGGCCTATTATGCATGCAAAAGCATAATTTCTATATGAGAGAGATGAAGAACCAAGGATTTTCTCAATTCAGCTAAAATTTTAAGCTGTGTTTGTGGGGAAGGTACTTATTTAAACTCAAAAGGAAATTCTGACCTGTAACTAGATTGAGGGGGCAGAGGTAGGCGAGAAGGGATTCTCATTATCAGCATTTACAATGGATTAAATGATGAAGGACAAAGTCACAAGTAGACAACCTAGCTGTCAGTAAGAAAGGCTGAATTTTAACTGCGGTTTTCCTAGAGATAAAGGCTGCTGCTCTATTACACAGGTCCTAAATCTCACTACTTCCTCTATCTACAAGTGAGATGGATTCCAAAGTGCTTTCTTTCCCCATTGTCTCCTCTTACAATAATTTTCTGTACTTTGCCCATACAAGAATATATAATGCACTGAAATTCCATTCATGACTTTTCATCACAAAGATTTTTCCCTATGATATTTCCCTAGCATTAAACTTTTAAAAACAAGGATGAACCTGGTGACATTCATCCACCATGGTTCATGAAGGACCCTAATCACATCAACTGACACACGCTGAAAAACTTAATTCCAATATATCATTTAAATACATATTAACTGATCACATATAATTTACGACTTGTTTTCATGGATTCCTTTTTCATAAACTATCAGCTTTTTATACTACTTAATAATTTATAATGCTTATTTCTACTCAATTGAATATGACATTCAATTAAGGCTAGCAGAACACCCACGTAGGACAGGGAATGTTTTTTCCTAAATTATTTTAGATCTAGGTTAAAACCCACACTATATCAAAAAATCATTTAGGTTGGAAAAGACTCTTGCCATTGAGTCCAGCCACAAGCCTCACACTGCCAACTCCCCACTACTAAGCCATGTCCCCAAGTGCCATATCTACAAGCAATAAACACCACCAGCAATGGTGACTCAACCCCTTCCTTGGGCAGCCTGTTCCAATACTTGACAACCCTTTCAGGAAAGAAATTATTCCTAATATCTAACCTAAACCTCCCCTAGTGCAACATGAAGCCACTTCCTCTTCTCCTATCACTCATTTCTTGGGAGAAGAGACTAAGACCTGTCTTGCTACTACAACCTCCTTCAGACAGTTACAGAAAGCACTAAGGTCACCCCTTAGCCTCCTTTTCTCTCCTATGTAATTATATTTGTGCATATAATACTGAATAATGCATCATTTAAATTAGAGAGGTAAAGATATTAGATGCAGGACTGAACTTAAATAAGGTATCAAAGTCTTTTATGGTGTATATCCATATAAATCATTCCATAAAGCTCCTATAGACTGCTTAAAGTAAAACAGCTGAGGGCTAATCTAAAAGAATACACTGCTGAAATGGAAGTGATTTTGGGGGAAAAATGGACAGAGAAGAATATGACTGAACGTTCAATTAGGAATTGACTATCAAATAGAAACTACAAAATCTTTACTGAAGTTACCTCAGTGCCTAAATTAATGCACTGTCTCTTTCACATTGTACTGCAAAAATTTTAAAGAAGCAACCAAGTCCTTTTCAAGACATATGCCCTGTAAAAGCAGACTGTATTAAGACTGGCTGAGACAAAAAAAAAGAGACAGAGAAAAAAAGGGCTCTTTTTAAAAATTAATTACACCCTTCACTGGAAATCAGAATGCTAAAAAGAGATTTCTCCTCCAAGCGATGTATAGTCTTTAGTCTGTATGGCTTTCCATTCCTAACCAAAGAAACCTGGAATCCCAAATTCTAATGTCATTAAGGACTAAACATCTGGGTAAAATGATGGTTCTACCATCACCTTTACAGAAGCTAATTTTTGAAACCTTATAATCACATAGCTAGACACTGCAATTCACAGACTAGAGCCTAAACTAAGAATACTTTATTTTTCAAAGCAGACCTTTCTTTCTCCTTCTATCTCACTTAGGATTCAAACACCAGTAAAGAAACAAAGAGCATACAAACCAAATCTGAGTCCAAATGAAATGCTGTTGATAAATGTCCAGCATTGTATTGCTCGGCAGGACGACAATCCACTACAAAGAATCTCACTCCTTCCTGAAAGAGAAATTTTTAAATTTTAAAATTGCCTAATTATTGACAAAATTCAACTACATTCTAATACTAATTCCAATACTACACGAACTGCTCAAAGGAGCAAAGAGCTATTAAAAAAATCTTACTTCATTTGATTAATCTGAACTTTGTCTACAGTTACCAGACCACCAGCAGTATTCTAGTATCAGCTCTCCATTAATACATCAGCTTGTGCATGGCAAAGGATCATCCAAGTGCAATTATATCATTTCTACTGGGAGGAAAGATAGTGGGAGTGAGACAATCCAAGAGTCCACTACCTATCAGCACAGCATATAAGGATAGCTTTATATCCCACCAACTTGGACAGGATATAAACAGATGCTTAACTTTATTTGGACGAGGCAAAAACCCAAACAAACTATGCATGACAAAACGGGGGCCTGGAAACTGCTACAAGAAGTCAGGAGTCAATAAGAAACACTGTAATCAAACTACATTATGATCCATATATGGGTCCTAAATATTTCTGTATTCTGAAGTCCCTGTATCTATGTCTGCAATCAACTTCTACTGAAATAGGTTTAATCAGTTTTATTTTTTTCATTTAAACTTTTCATTGACAAAAGACAGATATTCCTTAACAGCATTCTTCTCAAAGGTACTAAGTAGTAAGTTTTAAATTTTCCTCTATAGTGGCTACATTTGGAAGGAATTTAAATTAGTGAGATGCTACTTTCAGCTCACACTCCTCAAATTCAAATCAGCTGTCTTAAGCTCCCCTATGCTCCTTGCTACAGTACAAATGCATTGAAGACAGCAAATCATTTACAAGGGAAAAAACTTCAAGACAAAAATATCTTTCCTGAAATAGCTAATACTCATGTATGCTGTTAACATTTAAAGCTAATGGTTAGTGATTGATCCTTTCCTTTTCTATAAAATGGGGGAGGGGGAGGGGGAAGGTTAATTCAGTATACTGACTCCTTGTTGCTGATTTGCTTGCAGAATCTCAGACACAGAAACTGCTAGACAGAGAGCCTGGCTCAAGTCTGTGTCATCATCTTTGAGGCCCAGCAAGCTGCTGCCAAAAAGACTGTGGTTGTCCTAATAAGACAAGGAAAAAAATATTAACTGAAGCCATTGTCTTTATGCGTGAAATTTTAAAATAAAACTATATCCACTTAAGTCAGAAATATTAAGTTCCACACATGTGTATCCTGTCTACACAGTAATGAAACTTTTGATCAACTGAAATTCTTTCTCAAAATCATTGCAAGGTCTGCACTTTCATTACAAACACAGTCATCTACCATTTGGACCATGCCCACATGATGCAGTGCCTCTGGTATTTGTTTTTTAGTTGTTTGGTTTGTTTTTTCCCCACAAAAATACCCCTCCCATTCCTGTCTACACACATGAGAGGAAGTACATACAAGCTGAAGGCAATTGCTGTCAAATACTTTTATTTCATTCATTCACTAAGTCAGATATCATGAGTAAGAAAGAGCTGCAAAAGCAGTGCAGGTGATAATACATTTATCTATAGTAAGTGACTTTTTCCTCTTCGTTATTGCAATTACAGCTAGCACTGCTGTGCAGTGCATTACAATGCAATTGTGTCAACATGAGGTTTAGCTTCATCAGTTCTTCTAAGAACCTCATTTGGAAAATGAGGTTATCAGTCAGGAAGTGAGAATATTGCAGGGAAGCTTCTCTCTAACACGTTTCACTTAAACTTATCTTTCAAAGATCCTAATAGTAAATACCACCAGAGTAACAACATGAAAAAATGTTTAAAAAAAGAGCATTGCAATGAAATATTCAAAGTTACTGTCAGCAGGAGCTTAAACACTCACCAAAAAGAAGAGAATTTCAAAATTATCATTATTACCTTCCTGAAAGAAGCTGGAGTTTTGCTACAGTAATATTGTGCCAAAGAGAAGAGATCTTCTATATCCTCTAAATCAAGATTGGCTGGTGATGTTTCTAAGAATTCTGAGACACACAAACAACATAAATGCAACACCCCTCAGACAGAGAAATCAAGCAACATAGATCATCCCAAGTCATAAAAGGACTAATTTTTAATAAAGCATAACAATCTACTGTATTGATTAAACATGAATATTGATCCACTCGCCAGATGAAAGGAGAAGATACAGGAAATACTCCTTATCCATAGAAAACTTATGCTTTTTGCTAGAAGCCAAAACCTTCTATGTAGATTATTTTTTACCACAATCTACTTCTCTACAGTTTTAGCTCTCAGTTTGAATTCTAAGTCAGCTACTTTTTCTAAAGAGCTCTGAGCATGAGAATACTTTTAAATGAGTACTTAATAAGCAGCACTCTTATGTGTCCAGGATAACACAAGGGTATAGTTCTGCAGTATATGGAAAAGACAAAAAATTCCAAGCACTGTCATTTTGAACTACTAGAGATTATTAATTACATTGTATTATGTAAGTAAAAAAATACAAAGGCGAGAGTTATTTAAATTTTTCACTGAAATTTAATGCATTTTCTATAAAACAATTAATTAGGCTCAAATCAAGTGCATGTGAAGATAACCAGAAAATGCAACAAGTGCAGTAGATTTAAAGAAAAAAACCTGAAAGCTGTTGCTTTGGGCTTAGAAACATGACGATTGTTTCAAGTACTTTGACCTGAAGCATAAAACTAGGTGTGGGAGCACTAAAAGGAAACAAGGAAAGAAGGTCCAGGATAGGGCAGCAAGAGAACAGTAAGAAAAGAATTAGTGGGTGAAGGGATTCACTAGTGAGAAAAATCACTAATATATAAACAGCTTTTTAATCAATTAAAAATGGGGATTACAGTATACAGTAAATATTTCACTAGCAGCTACATAAGAGAAGTACTTACTTATCATTTCTTCTTTATCTGACTCTTGTGCTAAGATAACGTCTCTGAAAACAGTAAAGTCACAGGCATAGATTAAGTCAGTAACACCAAAATTAAACAAGCCTGGATTAAAACAGTGTCAGCAAAGAATGTCCCAAAGAACTAACTATACACTTACTTTGCATTGACAAGGATGATCAACATTAAGAAATAAATAAAGNTTAAGATTGAGAGTGCATAAGTTTATCTTATATTTTATGCTGTCTCAAGATATTATCCTCTCAGGGAGGCATCTGTCATGACACAACAGAAAGTCTTGGTAGTTTATATTGTGCTTTAAATTTAGCTGGGTGTAAATCTGTAATTATCTGTAATTCTCCTCTTTGCTCCTTGGAGATTGGAAATTTGGAGAAATCTTATCAGGAATACATTTTTAACAGAGATACAAGATATCTAAAAGAAAATAAACCTAACAAAATCATGATAAAAACCTACATCTGTACAGTTTGTTGAAGGATGGTTCTAACCTCTATACCAATTTTAATGGAAACAGTGCACAACACTACAGATTATCTGTGAATAAATATGCCTATCGTGAAGGCAAAGTTGACTGTAAACTGTCAGCCTTGCAAATTCAACCACAGATAACACAATCAAGCTGGAATATTGTTTAGCTCACAGCCACTGCTAAATACCAATTATACCAACAAGACAATCATAAGAGAATATATTTACTCAAATAGCATAGCAATTAGGGTTTGAAAGGATCCTGCAAACATAATTATTTTTATTTTCCACTGTAGAATTGGGCTAATTGAACACGGTTGCACACTAGTTTGACACCATCACTTACTTGGCATTACATTATGATTCTTTATGACTGAGTAATTAAACATTTGCAAGCATCAGAAAATTTTCATTACCATTTAAGAAACTCTTTGCCTGTTCTCATGTTCCCACTTGAAAATACATCCTCTCTGATATGCAAAGTTCAAAGAAGATAAAAGGTAGGAACTTCTTTCCATACATGCCAGATAACATTTACAGTCACACCTAACTCAAATGCATACCACCTGACTTCACTGGGGTCTTACTGAACTTGCTCATGCACACTAATTCTGTACCAACACAGCCACAGCTTTCAAATGTTTGGTATCTGGTTTTAAACACATGGAATATTTCAACACTTCCTAGTATAGTTTTATAGCAAAAGATAAAAGGATCTATTCAATTCTGACTCAAATGCAACCAAAGACAAAACATCCATGAACAAGATGTCCATGGCAGGTCTCTGTATGTTGCTTATATATTTCTATGTATTAGTAATGCACCTAATATAGACTGAGTTTTTTCACAGGGAAATTTTACTGTAA
>VZTN01016889.1:3311-25492 GCA_013400515.1 Erpornis zantholeuca
CAGAAGCACAATTTAATTAAAGATCTTCTCCCCCATCGGTTGTTGGTTTTGGGGGGTGATGCACTCCAGTCAGGCTAAAATATTTGAGGTTTTTAGGAATATTTTGAGAAAAAAAAAAAGACCTCTGACTTTCAGGAGATCAGATTAGATGACTTTTTTTTGTCCTGAAACTATAGAATCATTAGTAAGGTTGCTCATCTTTTGCATGTTTTAATACTGTGATTCAGGATGTATATAATCAATGCTTCCACACAGAAAAATCTTAGCTCAGACTCTTAAGTCATAAACACAGGATTTCACCCAGAAAAATGAGGCTCAGCCATGTAAACCTTGTGAGTTGGGTTTCTTTCTTCTTTTCAAAGCCTTCACCAGGCACTAGGTAGCTGTTTACACAAACCTTAGAAATCTTTACAGTCAGGCCTGGTTTAAAAAAAAAATCCCTGAGGCTTTATAAACATCCAGAATGCCTTACAGACAGTACCTAGCAATGCCATGTTCCATTAATTTGGTTGCAAGTTTTCGTAACAGCTTTTAATAAAAACCAGAAACTACTTGAGAAGGGTTAGAAATTTTGGAAAATAGAAATAGGAACATGAATTTCATTAAATACTTGTAAGTGTTCTAAGAACTCTGAGTTTATTAAGGTGTTGACAGTTTCAGTCTTGAATTCTGTGGGGAACAAAAGGTTATCTGTTTGGCTAGTAAAAAATGTAGGATTTAAAGAGAAACAATAGTAAAAGAAACTAAATGTTTTCCAAAGTTAACATGCAGCTATAAATCCATCTGTATATGGAGAATATTTTATAAGCTTTGGCAATGCAATTGTATGCTGGAATTGTATTAATTCAAGAAATAGGAATTTCTGGGAGTCTGCTATTGTACTGAATCCATTCTCCTAATCATCCACTGATTCTAGGTGAAAATCAAACGAAACAATCTGAGAATATTGAAGAAAATAAATAGGACCATATACTTTAATGGAATTTTATGGTAGTCTTCCTCTAGGATAACAGGGAGGAGGTTCCTCTGCTGGGAAGAAGTAAAGATGAAAGTGGAAATCCAAGAACTACAAATTCAGAAAAATCATGATGGAAAGCCCAGAAGTGCTACACTTTGGCCATCCCTTGCAAAAACATTATTGAATTACTACTCCAGGAATGACCATTCTAATAGGTTTATGTAACACTAGCATCGGAATTAATTCCAGAGAATCTCTAAAATCTACCAATTCCAGACTGTTATTTCACATGGAGGAAACAAACTGCAACAAGCAACTTTCAACAAGCCTACATGTGATAACACAGTAAACTTCAGGGTCAACTTCATGGAGCCCACGGGAAAACTGTGACAGTAATTTTTTTTCTTTTTCACTAAGATGAGAGAAATGGAGAGCCCAAGCAACTGACAAAAAAGGCAGATGCAAAATATAGGTTGCAGATACTTATTTGTTTCTTCATCTTTACCTAGCAGCTTTAGACAGACTTAAGCAGTGTTTTTCACTTGCTAAATGCAGCTGAAACAGGCATTTCAGTTCCCTTGGTATCTGTTTTAAACAATAATGCTTGCTTATAACATGGAAGTCAGAAATTCCTCTGCAGCATAGTTATGCCTCCCAGGAGAAGAAATGAAGGGCATTGCAGCTTTTATAGCAAAGATACCAGCCATCTTCTCCTATTGTCCAAATTATAGACATCTATCTTTAAACACTGTAAGATTCACCCATACTGGAATGTCTTTGGCATTTCTGGGACTCTTCCTCCTTCTTTGTTCAGCCTTCTTCCTTCTGAGTGGGTTTTTTTTTCCATTTCTCACCACCACAGCCCTGCTTCCTGAAAAATGCCATTATATTTTCCTCTCTTTGCAACCCACATCCTTTCTACCTTAACCTGGCTACTTTGGTAATTACCCTATCTATAATCTATCTATAAGGCAGACATCTAACAATCTCCTAGGACTTCAATACAAAATGTAGCAAAAGATTTCTTTGAGTATCTCTACTCCAGGACTTCTTCTGTCTGCAGTAAAACTGAAGAAAACTGTTGTATTCTCACATTATACAATTTCTGTTCATTAGGCCCTTGCAAAATCTTGAAAAATTCTCATTATAAGGGCAGCAAATAAAAGATCAGTGGAAAGACATTTTGCAGAAACAGGCATTATCCCAGAAGCTAGTTTGAGGCTTAGAGTAATAGAGAGATAACATAAAAAGGCTGTGACCTTCATTCTTCATCTCTTTACAACTTGATAGCTTATTCCTTCAATTAAATCCTTTTGGCTAAAAAGGTAACAATATCAACAACAGAAAGAAAAAATGAAAGAGATTATTTTTAAGACAACCCATAAAACAGGTCTCAGAGTTAAATTTAGGTTAAAAGCTTTTGTCTTCAAAAGTAAAATTTGGGGGTTTTCCAAGTTTTGAAAAAACTTTCAGCTTGTACCCACTCATGAAACCAGTTCATTAAGCAGATAAAAGCATATTAGAAACAGTATGACCTAAAGAATAGGAATACAAAGACATATAACTGTTGCCTGCAGCTTGCTCCTGCCCTGTGCTTTCAAACAGTCATCAAATGCAGTCTCAGAAATGAATAGTCAAGTGTTTAAAATGAAGTAAATGTTGCAGTAGGAGAAAAACAAGAATAAAGAGGGAACAAGCATGGGAATACAAAAAGAAAACAAGATAGGAATGTGCATCCATTTCAGAAAGTAAAGGTTTCCTTGTGTCTAATTTCCCTCAGTAACATTCTGCATTTCGGATATTTATTATCATAATTCTAACAATTATTATTATTATTTTTCCTTCTAAAGTGACTCAATCTGAAAATTGCACAGGACGGACTTCATGTGAATACTCCTATTCTGAGCTACAAACACAGCCAAGACAAACTGCAGGCCTGCCTTGCACCAGAGCATAATTTGGCAGATAAGAAATCAGCATGATAAAAACTTTAATTTTTACTATTTTACCTTAAGACCATAAAAATATCCCCCATTTGAGTAAAACAGGTTTAGATTATTAGAATATTTGGGAATCATTCAAATGTATGTAATTTATCTACTTCTTTATCTACTGAGTTTTTCACTTGCACACTTTTGGTCTTGTTTATGAAAACAGTATTGACTAGAAATTGAATAATATATTTTTACTGCTTTTATTGGGGTTTTTTTGGAGGTTTTTTGGGGGTTTTTTGTTGTTGTTTTTGTTTGTTTGTTTGTTTGTTTGTTTGTTTTGTTTGGTCCAGTTTTGTTTTCATTTTTTATTTAAGGCAGGAACAAAAGCTTTTCTGTCTATGTAAATGGTGCATATAATCATCTCATTACACCGATTCCCTTTGATGAACTCTGGCCTTGCTGTTATGGTAGTAAGTCTCTTCTCCTCTGAAGTAGATGAGAAAGTACAGATTATGGAAGAGACTTTTAATTATGAATGAATACTCTACCAGATTATTTCACATAAACCTTTCCTTTACTTTTGTACATCTCTGTCTCTCTTTTTAGTTTGATATCTGTATTTCTTACTATTCCTTGTAAATTTTGCTATCAGTATGAGCAATTTCAGATAAGCCCTGTCTGTTTACCGGTTAACATATTAATGTCTAACATGACTGTAGATCTAACAACAGCAGTTGTTCCTTTCCAACAAGACAAAACAAAACAAAACAAAACAAAACAAAACAAAACATCAAAATATCATAGGTTTTTTGCCTAATCCAACATACTGAGTGGAAAACAATTGATTCAATTAATATAATTTATCTATGAAAAACCAAATGTTCTCAGATAAAGCATACCCTCTTTTCTGCACTGACGTTTCATTGGCATGGAAACTGTTGTTTACAACAGTCTGAAGACATAGTTTACAGGTGTTGCATAATGTTACTGACACGAGCAGTATTGTTTATATAAACAGAACCACTGTGTGTAAAAAAGTCTCTCATCTACGTGTGCTTGCTCATGCAGTATGAGCCTACTTACTGCAGGCTACAGTATCTGATCCCTAGCCATCAGCATTCAGCTGGCAATTTGATTTAGAAAATAAAGCCTGAAAATAGCTTCATTTCACATATATTACTTTCTGACTGCTGCTGTGATTGCTCAGCTAGAGTCCAGCTGTGGAAATGTTAAAACTATTCATCAGGCATGAATATTCATCTGAGTGGTATTCTTATTTTCCCACACATCACTGGGATGGCAGACACAACTGCTGTGTGAGAAGTGTGAATTAACCCTCCAACTCTCTTTAAAAGTAAAAAACTCAGGCACCAATGATGTCTGTGCAGTTGAAAGGCAATACCTTCCAGGTCCTCCTAATGCAGCTCTATTCAATGTGCTATTTGTCATATCAGTGGATCAGTCTGAAAGAACATGGCAATCCAAAATAATGACAAAATCATGATTTAAGCTTCCCAGCTCTTGAGCTCAGTTTACAATCATGAAGGTTTTTTTAAAGGAATTACTTGTGCTTGCTTTTATAGACTCAAATCTCTAGGGACAAAATGACAAATTAAAACATTCTGGTTTTAAATAGATGTTTAGGCTGAGGAGTAATCAGAGGGCCTGGAGCTTCAATAAAAGCCAATAAAAAACAAAGACGTGTAAAACTGAAGCTAAAATGGTGAAAAGGCTTTGCTAGAAATGTTCACTGGCTTCAGCAGAAACAGGATTTGGGTCCAACCACAAAGAAAGGAATAACATTTTAAAGGACAATTCCGTAACCCTTACATGCCAAAAGTTCAAAAGTTTACATAGGGTCATAGCTGTGTATTATTCGTAGTGCATAAGAAAAAGCAAGGTGAAGCTTGCTGCTTCCAGCAGTGCAATTCCTGACACTGAATCACACACCACATTCTCAAGGCTGAGTCCTGGCACTAGACCCACAGTTGGCATAAGCCAGTGCAACAGTATTGATTTTGGTGGAGCTACAGTATTTGATGTTGATTAAAGATAAGGTCCATTAACTTTCTATTGTCTCTAGAGCATCTGCCCATGGCTTTGTCCTGATACACATTCATATGGTAATGGTGTTAACAAAAAAGTCATTAGATTGCAATAAAAATATTTCAAAGCTTGTCTGTCCATATTCAACAACAATAAAACCCACTCTGTGGCAGAAGTGCTATGCACAGCCTATATGCCATTCCTGTCCTAGGTCTTTCTTTGTATGCATGCTTTGTACCAGGCTTTTTCTTTAGGACAGAATTCAACTCCTATTAAACATTTGTCTGGGGAGAAAAGCAAACAAATAAGCAAGGAGACAAACAAATGATGCCTAAAGTATTTTCCTAGTGTCACCTGGAATTAATGCCAAAAAAGTAGTACTGCTTTAAAAACAATGTACTTAAGGTGGTTCTTTTATCACTTGCAGGTTTTGATTCATGTGCATGAATCTAATATTGAAGGAAAAATATATGTACCTAGTTCTACTAGCATGAACATTCAGTTGCCACCAAGTTGTGCAGAAGTGTTGATCTGCTGGAAGGTAGGAGGTGTCTACAGAAGGATCTGGACAACCAACACTATGAGGTTGAATAAAGTGAAGTGTTGGGTGCTGCACTTGAGTCACAAAAACACCACACAGGGCTACAGACTGGGGAAGACTGTCTGGAAAGCTGCTAGTGCAAAAGGACCTTGGGGCTCGTGGCCAACAACCACAGGAAAATGAGCCAGCAGTGTGTCCAGGAGGCCAAGTATTCCAATGGCATCCTGGCCTATACCAGCAATAGTGTGGCCAGCAGAACCAGGCAGGGATTTTTCCCCTGTACTTGGCAGTGGTGAGGCTGCACCTCAAATCCTGTGTTCAGGTGTGTGCCCCTCACTTCAAGAACGCCACTGAGGCACTGGAGTGAGTCCAGAGAAGGACAATGAAGCTGGTGAAGGGTCTGGAGCACAAGTCTGATGAGGAGTGACTAAGGAAGTCGGGGGTAGCCTGGAGAAAAAGAGGCTCAGGAGGGACCTTATCACTCTCTACAACTACCTGAAAGGAGGTATTAGCCAGATGGAAGCTCACCTCTCTTCTCTAATAACAAGTGGCAGGACAAGAGGAAACAGACTCAAGTTTCATCAGGAAATGTTTAGATTGTATATTAGGAAAAATTTCCCCACCAAAAATGTTTTCAAGCATCAGAACAGGCTGCCAGGGAAGTTGTGGAGTCATCATCTCTGGAGCTGTTTAAAGTATACATAGGTCTGGCACTTAGGTGGTTCAGTAGTGGGCTTGGCAGTGTTGGGTTAACAGTCAGGTTTGATGGTTTAAAGGCCTCTGCTAACCTAAATGATACTATAATTCTATGATTCTATAAACTTATTCTGTTGTGTATGCCAGGAGGTTACAGGGTGAAGAGAAACAGGCTAACACTACCTTTAGCTTGAACTTCCATCAGCTACCTAGCACACAAAGTAATTAAACCATTATTTCCCTCAACTGTTTTGGCTGTGTATATATGCATACATATCTATGTACATGTATATATATATAAATATAAAAATACACAATCAAGTCAAGTGGGATGAACTTCAGGTCATCATGAATCCCACCACATACCCTCAAGTTAACTGTAAGCAATGCTTGGAATGTGTGAGATGAATGTGCCGTTCAGGAAGATTGAGATGATAGTCATCAGTATATGTAAGAGATGTCACTTTGACACTCCCAGTTGGTATTCGTCCCAGTAAATCTACTCCAGTCTGGAGGAAAGACAAAAATGGTTGGATGTCAACTTGAAACTCTCACACCTTAACAGAAAGCTTTAATTACCAAAGCATAATGACTTCTAAAGTACTTCTAGTTTGTATTCTTCTACCATGTACCAAGTACCTGATCATAAACAGTATGTTAGTGATCCTCTGGTTTGCTAGGACACATTACTAAATTAAGACTCCCGTAATCAGATTCTGTCAGTGGAAGAAGGATGCGAACCCCACTGATCATTTTTCTAACCTGCGAGCTCAGCAGGTACTGCATGCTGTACTACTTGAGAACACAGCTCTGATTTCATTCAGTTCAAAGAGATGTACAGCTTTGAGATAACTGGAACTATGTCTCATGTGGATAAGAAAATATCAAATAAAAAATATATACCAAACAAGTTAAAAACCATGCACTAAAATAGTAGCACTGTAGTTTAGGGAGCACCAGTAAGATTTTTGAAACTGCAGAAGCCTCATTTCCAAAAGAATTTTACTTACAGAGGATCATTAATCCTCCTGAAAGCCAAAGGGACTTAGACTAGTTTGATTTCAGTGGGAGTTAGTCATTCTGAAAATCTCATTAAGTTACCTGTCCACATTTACACTTCCTACTTAAATGTTTTTAATATTTGGCTGCTAAGTCTCTTTTTAAAATGAAAGCTTACACTCTAAACTTAGATTGTTAAAGATATTTATTATCTTCCAGTGATTTTAGAGGAAATGAGGTACCTAAGTATCTTTCAAAATTCTAACCACTATTAAACTTAAATTTGAAAAGTATGGTTAGGTAACGAAAAGGATTTGTAACAACTGATATTATATAGCCTGTTTCTCTGACCTTTATCTTTTCCATCTTGCTATAAATGCTGTATTCTGTTCAAAATTAAGCCATTATTTTATGCACCAAACAGTCATGCTGCATTAATGTGGGAAGAACAGAAAGCAATGTTCAGATGTGCACGGAGGCTCAGAGCAGTGGGCTCTGCCATCTGCTCTGACATGTATAATGGCTCAGAAGTTCATTGCAAATCCAATATGCAGTGAGTGTAAGAGCTCAGAATCAGCATGCAGTGCCACTGCATGACATGCTGAGAAGCTCAGAGCAATAGGCTGTGCAATAGCATTCCCGGGGTTCATACATACATAGAGGTTTCTCTCAATTTTTATTTAGGATAGAAGAAAAAAATGAAGAGAGAAGAATGGATGAAGGCTCAATATTCAAAAATAATTCCAGGCCAGGGTGCACATTCTGCATATGACCTGGTCCCTCAAGAGCTGCATTAATTTATGGAGAGTTTGGGATTGCTTGTTTATGCTGTTTCTGGGAAGATTTATTTTTAATATAGAATTTCTGCAAAATACTTTGTGTTTTCCTCAGTTTCTTCTGGAAAATAATAACTAGATTGAATGGAGCACTTTGAAAGGTACTTCATTTCTTGGCTTTTAAAATCAATATTTTTCACACTATCATGAATATTTTTTGCAGAAGCCTTGGCAGCAATTTTTGTTTATTGTAATTGTGGCTATATGTGAAGATGGAGTACCTTTCTCTCATTATTAAGAGCTTAGTAGCCCTGAGCTAAAGGCTGCAATTCTTCATGTCACCACTGTGGTGGCAAATAAGATTTTCCATTTAGTTTCTAGTAACCTCATTTGTCAAGGAGACTGTATTTCAAGTTTATATAGATTTAAGACAAACAAAACTGGACAGTTAAATACTTCTTTTGTCATAAGTTGAATCAATCCATTAGCAAAGAACTAAACTAATGGAACACTAACATTGCTGATATGCTGGCCTTCTTCACACTTTACGTAAAGGTTTGTAAAGTTAATACAAAAGTGAAATCATCTTTTCACTAATGACTGTTTCAGCATGCTACCAGCAGAGTGTCATACACTGACATTATGGCTATGGTTTCCTCCACAGAACTTTTCCCCTTAGTACTATACTTTGTACTGTATGTTTTTAATGTCTGTGTCTGTGTCTGTAAGTGCACATGGGCATGCATATGATGATCAGGAGTGGACCATATGGAATCTGGCACAGATGTTTACAAAACTTGAACAGAAGTAGTCTGTCGAAAGGAGAAATCTGGTTTTTATGAATTTCTTGTGGGTTTCTCTCCTTCTTCTTTCTTTTTCCCCCTTCACTTTCCCTAGCGATAAAAAATAGAGAGATAGAAAAGTTTATGCTGGCGGGTAGGAGATGTTAACTCCCTCTCAATCTTCATATGATATGCCTTGTCTGCTCCATGGCTAACCCTTGCTTCAATGGATAGCTCACATTAAGGGGTTCTAAATGAAGGTTCTAATCAGTGCAAGTGGAGAAATCACATTTTTACACACTATTATAGCCAATACCATTTTTTGTCTGTTTTATATTGTTCCGGCTGAAACACCCAACTGCCAGTCTTAACTGCAGATTTGTGATTTGGCAAAATTTAAAATTCAATGAAAGCATGAAATTGCAAATGACTCACAAAATGAAATTAGCAAAGCCTCCATGCCATACTGTGCTTTCTTCCCTCTTCTCTCACATCCATTTCTGCTCCTTTATGGTTCTTGGAAAGTCTTTGAAAATTTGGGGTAGGACAGTACTTTTCATATCACAATGCAAATACTCAGGGACTCCCAGAGGCTACTGTGGGGATTAGGATTTTCAAACACCAAAAACTTTGATCAGGCATGGAAAGGGATGTGACATTATACAAATATCTTAATTTTACAGCAGTTCTGTTGAGTGCAAACAGTGAAAAAAACTTCAGATCTTTTATAGTGGAGTTTATGGTTCTGAATAACACTGAGTCATGTCCCACCATGGAAAAGACTACAGCAGGCATTATTTATCATGTCACAGCAGAGTGAGGAAGTCCATAAATCTTGATGGTCTTTTGGACACTTTCTGGCAACTCTTGGTAGACAGATTTTCACCATTTTCAAATTTACTATTCTTCCCGATCAAAGTGCTTTCAATATAAACATTGATTCAAAGGGAAAAAATGAAACATATTGAAACTTTTCAGATTATGTATATCTTGTTAATTCCTCATTATCTTGATAACAGAAATAATAAGAAAATAGAAGTCTAAGAGTTAATGTTTTCAGTTTATGTCTTACTTCAATTCTGAACATTTTTTTTTAAATTTCCTATGATAGACTAAGTATATTAACATTTTTGTTTCTTCTCTGAATCATTAATAACTAGACTTTTGAAAATCCACTTTGCCACTCTCCAAGCACTTAAAAAACTATTAGATATCTATAATAGAAAGGTATCTGATTTGGTCATTATTATTTTAAAATAATATTTTATTGCAAACAGTAATCTGATAAATGAATCTTAGATTAAGAAAGTATTTTGCTTTCAGAGTTTGATTGAACTCCAATTCAAAAATTATACCTATCCTTACACCGTTTCTATAATGCTGTTTGACCTGACAGAGATAACATTTCTTTTCCCACTGCATGAAAAACAAAACAATGAGAGTAACCCAAAATTTTCACATTCATTTAGCAATCCATTCCTGAAATATTTTTAAAAACTGAAAAATTTCCCTAGATATTTTCTTGTAGCAAAGATTGCTGCTATTTTACAGTAGCTGTAAAATATCTCCTTTCTCAACTATTTCATTTACAATTTTCTATCCAATTATTTACAAACTCAAATATTTTAAAGCCAAGAATAATCTCTTCAGAAAATCAAAAATCTTACCTAAACCCATTTTGTTATTATATAGATGTATGGAGAAATGTGTTCCGATCACAACAAAATAGTCTGAACATTGATTTATGAGGTAGATGTTTCTCATTTATAAACACTGCAGTCATTATTTTGATTTGGTTACTCGGGTTACATTCCTGCAAAGATATTCATAGTGGCCACCTGTACTTCATGTGAAATTCCACAGATTTAATTGTTTTTTGTGTGTTGAAGAAGCATTATTACTATTTTTATAGATAGTAGAAATAGACTGAATGGTTCTTAAAAAGTACCTTTTTATAAGCAAAAAGAATATATGCTCCACTTCCATAACTTTTAACCAAAGGAGGAATTAATCTGGTCATATTCATAATCCTATTATTTTCACGATTTAAAAATCTCTCTGAGAATCAAAGGCTCGTTTGTGGCTAGTTAACAGAACGCTAGATTTTTCCCACTGTTCACTGGGCACATCTTCCTTTCTTGAGCCTAGTGATGCTCAGATACAGAGGATACATGCAGCTCACAGGGAATCAGACCTTGCCACCCTTAGGGCTTTGCTTAGCAGGGTGCTGAGACACAGCAAATGCTTTATTCACTGCAGATAAGTAATCCATTGTTTTCCCTAATGGACATGGAAAAAGGAGAGTATACCTGAAAGCATAAATTTCAAGGAGGAAGCAAATTTACAGTAGATAAGACAGGTAAATAGTTTCTTAAGATTGCATTTAGCAATGAGAGTATTGAGCTTTAGTTTTTTTCTCAGTTTCTATGTCACTTTTCTTCTTCTCTTGACTGACTCCTTATCAAGATGCAGTTTCATCACCAGAGAGGCTGCCTCCACATGACAATACTACCAACCCTTTCTCATGTCCAGGCATCACACTGCTGCTCCATCAGTTCTACTGGCACCAGCCTTTGTACAGCCGTACTGTAAACAAGATCACAAGTGCTGCCTAGCAGTCCTCATTGGCAGGCAAATAAGATTTTCGGAGAGAAGTGAGGATCTTGCGTGCTGACAGCTAAGGAGAGAGATCCTTGTATGATATATCATTTTTGAAGCACACTCATTGATTCAAAGTAATCCTTCTGCACAGTCACATGTTTATAAATATATGCTTTCTTAGTAAAAAATGCCAGCATTAGCTATGTATTTTCTCATTTATTTCAGCTGACATGACACCTGTACCTGAAATTAGATGAGTGTTGAAGTTCACTTAAATTGTGTCTCATTTTCTAAAGTTTCCTTATGATCCAACATCAACACAAAATATATGTTTTGATTAGAAAATTCAACTGTGACTCTGAATATTCCACCCTGAATCTGATCCAGAATACTAAATTACCATTAGCTACAAGTCTTTCAAACCTTTAGCTGTTCAAAAAAGACAGAAGAAAATTATATTGTTATAGCCATTTTAAAAATCATTTTGTCACCACAGTATTCTGCATATTTTAATAGTCTAGTTTTCATAAACTATATTAAATTTAAAACAGCTTTGGGAGCTTTCTTGATGAATTCTCAATGGTTGGTTCCATTAAGCAAAGATTGGTTTGCTTGTCTGGCAATGAACCAACAATTGGTTCAAAATGTTTTATACAAGTTCTTGGTTGGAAATATATTGTTATTGTAACATGCCATTTGTATTTTGACTATTTTGAAAGAGTAGATCCGTTATCTAGTCTCCATACTGAATAATTCAAATAAGTGTTCTCTACTAAATATTTAATCTATTCAAAATTATACAGCCCCAATATATATCAGTTAAATGCATACATTTATGGAAGCCCAGTTTTATTAAACCAAATTAAATATTGAATCAAATTTAATAATTAAACTAAATTACTTAATGGATCAATTTAACATATAACTTCAATTTATGCCACCATAGTCAAATAAAAATGGAATAAATATTGAATGGGTTAAAAGTAACCATGCTCATCTGCTGCTAGAAATATTTCTTCTAAAGTCTAGATCTAAGAGGTAGATGCATGTGAATATGAACAGACAGACATTTTCTGCCACTGATTTTCTTAAACTAGAAAACAGGAAATGTCTACCACTCTAGTGGCCAGTACAGGCAAAATTAGAAAGAAAATGTAGTCTATATATACTTGGGTTTTAGAAACCTATTCATGAATTATCTAAACTTAATAACAGAAAACTTGTTAGGGATATTCTTTTCCAAGACCCTTTTCCCTTTCTTATTTCCAGCCTGAGCTGTGCACTATTTTAAAATGGACTCATATGCTGTGTTATGCTGTAGGCCATTTCAGTGAGACCCAGGAAAAAATTTTCACTTGAATTCAGCACCCAAAAGTCTAGGAGTCCAGTGTATGGCACTAGTTTCAAACTAACTCTTCATCTTCTTTATGAAATATTTCTATTTAGTCCATTTAAAATCGTAGTTCAGCAAGGAATTGACTTTTTTAAATTTACCTGCATTGACATCTACATGGATAGGACAAGTACATGAATCTAATAGTTTCACTCACTTCACAGGACCAGTTACAAACATAGCCAAAATGTTACACAGGATTGATTCAGATTTCCAGTACTTGGACTTTGATAGATAAAGACAAACTGGCTTTTTACAGCTGATTATTTAGCCAACCTTGTAAAACTACTTATTCAAGCTAAACATATCTTACCCTTAAAACTGAAAAGGAATAAACAGCGTCTGTGGCAAGAACAATGGATAAATTGAGCTAAATGTGAATTTAAGCTTTAAAAAATTAACACTGGTATCATGCCCCTGGAGCAAATAGGTAGAAAATAACAAACTGAAGAGAATGGAACTTCCTTGCTTTTAATCAGCAACTGCTAAAACAAAATAAATTTATGGAAATCAATGCAGAAAAAAAGATTGGGTTTGGCATCACTGAGTTTAATGACCAAACAGACTTCAATTCTCTAAAGGCAGGAAGTTCTTAAAAATATTTTCATTATTTAGATTCCTGATCTATGCACAGGCAACCTTTCCATGTACAATATTTTCTGAATCCGACATTTTGCAGCTTTTCTGCAGCAAGAAAATCAAGAAGAAAGTGATTGAGAGAAGACCTGTAGCCTAAAAATTGACAACATTTGTTTTAAATATATGGTAATGCCACCTAAAGCTGTCTGTTCTTTGTAGTAAGAAAGAAAACTATCAGCAATTTGGCAACAGTTGCACTCTCTGATGTCTTCAGTCTGCCTGCATTTTTGGAATGCCAAAAGGCAATTTTATTCAATGGGGTTGAATATTCTTTTTAAAAAAAAAATCCAGAACACAATTTTGTTTTCAATTTTTATTATTATAATTTAAGGTATTTGTACACTCTGATCATTTTCTTTTTCATTAAAAAGATTCCAAGTCTCTTAAATAAATTTAAGAAATTTGACTTAAATGAAAAAATGAGGAAGTGATTCCTTATACTCAGTGCATGCCCTAGATGAATCTCGGCAGCACACTGGGGAAATATGGGACCCTTCAACTCAGAGTTTGCTGAAAGAAAAACAGAGTGAGCAGCTCATTAGTCACCCACCCTCTAAAGGATGTTTAGTTGGTGGAAGAGGGGACAGGAAATAAAATAACATACTCTTGGAAGTTAAAAAACAACTGTACACAGCAACTTTTTGAAAATAATGTAATACAGCTTTCAACTCCTTAATTTTCTGAAAGTAATGTGTCAAAAACACACATATGCACACTTCAGCAAATATTTGCATTTAATATCTGAAGTCCATAAGTGAAACCAAACCAGCAGAATTCAATGGTGGTTTACACTCAGTGTATCTTCATCTCTCTCTCCTCTTAAGCTGTTCAAACCACTAGGAAGAAACAACTATCACCATTATTCTTTTGTAAATACAGTTATAGTACAGTTATGCCTGTATTGATATTTCTGGCTTTGGATTTTGAAAATAAGCCAACAAACATATTTTATTAATGATAGAAGAGGACAAGGACCATTTTTTGGACTGGCACATTAGGGGATTTTTCATACTTTTGCACACTGACAATACAAATATGTGACTTGTTCATCTAAGTCACAGTCTCATGATATTTTGAACAGGGTTCTTTTTATTGTATGAGTGCCTCCACCTCATAGAACTCTGGGCTTTTGATGAATACAAGTTGAAAAGAGTCAGGATTCCTTTTTTTGCATGTAACTTACAGATATTCCAAGAGCTTCACATTTGCCTATTTAACAAGTCTTACCATACTGTATAGAAATAACATTATTGTGGCAGATTCTCTGGATGTGAAAATTAGAATAAATCCAAATTATAGGATGATACATAAAAAAATAACAGTTGCCCTTAAAATGCCAGTTACTCACAGCCTTTCTCTTTGCATTCTTTTAAACAGTACAAAATTTGAATGCAACAATTACAGCATTGTTGTTCACTGCCATTACATCTCCATTAATGGCTTGGACACAGGACACAGGGCAACACTAAGTTTGCCATTGACACTAATTTGGGAGAAGCTGCTGACCCCCTCAAGGACAGAGACGCCCTTCAGAGAGACCTCAACAAATCAGAGAGATGGATAACCACCAACTGTATGAATTTTAGCAAGGGCAAGTCCCAGGTTCTGCACCTTGGATGGGGCAAGCCTGGCTCAAGACCAGGGGAGGAGCAACCGGAGAACAGCGCTGTGGAAAGGGACCTGGGGATCCTGGTCAGTGGCAAGGTGAATATGGATTGAATATGAGCAGTACCCTGGCAGCCAGAAGGGCCAACCCTGTCCTGGGGTACATCAGGCACAGCATTGCCAGCTGGGCAAGGGAGGGATTGTCCTACTCTGCTCTGCACTGGGGTGGCCTCACCTCGCGGGCTGGGGGCAGTTTTGGGTGCTGCAGTATAAAAAAGACATTAAGTTATTAGAGAGAGTCCAAAGTAGGGCAGCAAAGATGATGAAGGGGCTGGAGGGGAAGCTTTATGAGGAAAGGCTGAGGTCACTTGGTCTGTTCAGCCTGGAGGAGAGGAGATTGAGGGGAAACCTCATCATGGTCTTCAACATCCTCATGCTGCAGAAGCAGAGGGGCAGACGCTGATCTCTTCACTCTCATGACCAGTGACAGGACTCAAGGAAATGGCATGAAGCTGAGTTGGGGGAGATTTAGGATAGGTATCAGGGAAAGGTTTTTCACCCAGAGAGTGGCTGAGCATTGGAACAGGCTCTCCAGAGAAATGGTGAGAGCAATAAGACTGATTGAGTTCAAGAAGCTTTTGGAAAATGCTCTCACACACATGGTGTGACTTTTGGGGTGTCCTGTCTATGCCCAGGAGTTGGACTTGGTGATCCTGATGGGTCCCATCCAACTCAGCATATTCTCTGTTTTTATGATTCTATGATATATCATGTCAGTTTTGTTCAGAGGTAAGGTGATGCAAGGACTGTGATTTCCCTGCCTTTCTCCTGCTCAGAAGTCTAGCCTGGAAGATGTTATGGAAGGATTCAGGCATCTCATCATGTATAGGTTGATTTCAGTAATTTATTCAGGAATGTAAGTAAATTGAGGTTTCTTTTTCTTCCTCTTTGTGTTACAGTCCAGTCCTTGCAGAACTGTGAAATAAGAATGTGTAGCTCAAATCAGAGCAATTGAAATGAGTAAAATACTAGAATCAGATCATTAAAGGGCATATCCATAATTTATGTATATGTGTTTTTTAAATTGACTGAATGCCTATAAACATGCGTAGAGTCTTTTAGTGGAATGGATGAGAGCAGTCAATGAAAATATTTTAATATAAAATTGTATTTCAATATATAATGTTTTCATAGTAATAGGAATATAAAATGGGGAAATACTAAACCAAAAAAAGACAGCTCTCCTTCCTAACCCCTGAATTGATCAGTATCTCCTAACTTTATACGACGAGTCACTCAAGAAGATGGAGTGTCAGAATGTGTTAGTGGGATCCTACAGACCTGTGCTAGCTGCCGAACTCACAGTATTACATCACTGTGAGTGTAGGTGCTAAGCTTCATTAGAACAGCTCATTTTTATTTGCTCTGTGACATTCTCTCCTCTTTCCACTGAAGCCAGCTCCTTCTCAACTCTCTTGTCTGGATGACTGTACAAGCTTGGGTGTTCAAGACAAGTAGTACAACATTTAATTTTGCAAAAGCGGTTGGGAGACTAATTAGCAAAGTTTATCTGGGAATGGAAATATTATGAAATAGATTTCTGCCAACTTCCTGTTTGCAGGTGCACAGGGATGTAACAGTTCCCTACTGCAGAGCGCAGTGCTGTTCTGAGCTATCACCAATGTCTTCTATCTCTGACAATTTTTGAGTGTGTGAGATGCCTAAGAAGAGGCTGGCTGGAAGGAAGGTAATAAGAACAGTTTCATCTTTTATCTTTGCATCTGTCACATAGCTGAAGAGAGAAGTACACTCTTGAAGGGAGATGATCTAATCTCCCAATATATTCATGACTCACTTTTGACTATTTTAGTCCAGACAGCAATCAGACATTGGCAAACTTTATTCAGGCTGCTATTCACTTCTTAACTTCTCCAGGTCTAAGCCAAGTTGAGAAGTCAGATTTAGAGCCTGATTAAGGCATCTACCTACAGATTCATACAACTGCTAAATATAATGCAAAATATCTTACCTCAAAATACAGTTAGTGGAGATCAAGTCAGCAAAGAAAATAGATGAGAGTGCAATTCAGCTCACTTTAAAGTGAAATTAAATACCTCCTTTAAAATGGGACTTATCTGCCTAAAAATAATATGCTAGAGTCACTTTGGATGTTTCGAGTTCCCCCAGCCTACAAAGATTCAAACTTCCAACTGAAGTTTTTGAGTGTGAGCCCTTGTGGTAAAATAGACATTCACTGGTCCTCGGGTGATATCCACCAGTCTGGGCAGACATCCTGAGTAAAATCTGGCATCTGAAAAGCTGCTAAACAAATGTGTTTGGGCAGCTCCTGTCTGGTTAGCTGAATCACTCCCTAAGTTTATTAGGTGCTAAATCTCCCTATGTTATAGTGAGAATTTTAGGAGCATGAACTTATTTTAGCTGAATACAGTAATGGTATTCATTTATAGTATCATTTGAGCAGCCCTAGAACATCTTAAACACAAGATTTGGAGACATGATGAAGACGTAACTTGTGGAAGATGTGCTCTTTCCAAGCCAGGTAGGAAGTCTCAAATGTCTAAGTTGACAGTAAATGCCTACATGCAGACAACCAAACCAAGCTCTCCCCCACATGTACACATCTGCACAGTCTCCTTTGTTCAGATGCCCCAGGCTAGAGTCCACTGGCTGGCTCCACTGAAGAGAAACACTTTCAGATTGAAGGTCACATTACCTAACTCCCAAACTTTAGACCATTTCCTAAGTCAGACTATGTCCTAAAATCTGCAGTAATTTAAGTATGGTTTTGTCATTTACAACATCCAAATGTCTTTCCATTGCAAAGAAACTCTGCCAATCCAACTCGTACCATTCATTCTTAATAGACAGAGTCAGTTCCTTTGGAGAGGTCCCAGAAAGGAGACAATTCTGACTGTGTGCTTCCTGCCTCAGCTAAATAGTAGGGCTTAGTTTGTTGTTTTCCCTTGCTGTCCTACAGTGAGATCACAATGTAATCTTCAATTAAGTGAAGAAAGCAGTTTTGAAAAATCATGTGTCCTCATAAACACTCACTGATTGTTCATCTTCCTGAAAATGTTAGCTCTTTCACAGTTTCACTAAAAAGCCTTCCACCTCGATGTAAGGTGATCAACATATTTAAGAAACTGGAACCTCTTAAATCATAATTTTCCTCTAATTATCTTCCTTTTTGTTTTAAGCTTCTGTTGGGGATGGGAGAAAGACACCTTAAAATCTTAAACTTCAAATTATATTTTTGTTGCTACATACTTAGAGAAGATGAACATTGTACTTATAGTTTCAAAAGTTTTGAACCTACAATATTTGAGTTGCCAATTAAAATTTGATGTTCTAGCCTACTGAGAGGAATTTTTATTGTACTAAAAAGACACAAATCGGGAAAACATGTCTGTGGCCCACAGAGGCACAGTAATCAGTTTTGGCTTCACTAAACTTGTTTGACACGTGGGGAAAAATAAATTAAATTATGACATATTATGTATGTATTTGCAACTTCATGAGATTTATTATTTCATTAGCAGGTGATTTGAAGGGTTGTTTCATAAAACTAGGCAAATTACAGAGAAGAAAATAACCCGAGAATGCCTCAAAAAGGCTATTTCTCCAGCAAAAAGCAAAGAAAAGTTGTGGAATACATGTAAAGGACAGATAACCCTAACAGTTCTTGGGAAATACTTCCAAAGAAAATCTATTTGCATGCTAATTTTTCCTTTTTTTTTTTTNCCCGTTGGTGAGGGGGATCTGTGAAGAGGGGAACTGATTGGACTGATATTTTGAGATATCTACCTTCAACTAACACAGAATAAGTGCAAATGCATGTGGAGAGTCCTGTCTCTCTGGGGATGTGCTTCTATGGCTGAGGGTCAGACAGGACATGCTGTCAGCACGTCCTTGCTGCCTGCCAGATGAGAGTCTGGCTCCCCAGGAGATATTCTGCAGCAATGCCACCCACAACATCTTCACTTTGATGCTTTCTTCAGAATTAAAATAGAGGAGAAAACACCTCACTCATTCTGGTCAAACTTAAAGATCCTTCCAAGGATCAGGCAGGCTAACTGGTTCTCCTTGTCCTCTCCAGAGAATTATTTGTTCTGATGCTCTGATTTTCATTTTCCTGCTCTCTCAGAGAACTAATCAGATTCTCTCACTGGAGACAGGTGTTAGTTAAATGCTGATTTAATTTTCACAAGATTGGCTACTGTTCTTTCTTCCTCTGCTGCTCTGTTATACACTAGGGGAATGAGGAAAAGGAGAGTTAAATCTACAGTTCTGTCTGAAGGAAGGGGCCTGATGCCCTCTCAAGAAAATAGTCTCAGAACAAGTAATCCTAGAATATAAAGTCACTGCCATGCCACTTCCACACAATTCACAGAGAGGTCCTAAGGTTTCCACTGGAGTGATGAGGCCAGGTAAAAGGCTCAAGCTTAGTCCCACCTTTAAACTGGTATTCTGATATGACACATTATCAGACTGGGCCTCTGACAAATGAGGAGTAGGTTTTTTAATTAAAAAAAAATCAGACAAACCGAGCTGCAAGTAACTACATTTAAAATGTTATTGAATACCATACAATATTTAATAATTAAATTATTTTAATTTAGTACACTTATCCAGGGAGTTGAAGACATATTACATTACATTACATTCCCTCCCCAGGTTTAAAAGTTCGGATGCATAACTCTTCAGCATGAAAAGATGAAATGTGCATCTCAGAGAATGACCTGGAAGTTTCTATTTTAGTTTAGTGTGAAATACAGAACTTTTGTCTCACAGAACCTTAAATTACAAAAACTACTGTAGTTGTTCTTCATGTAGAGGATAATGCAAAGACCTGTATGTTCTGTAGGCAACACTTTATGCATCTCCATTTGTAAATGTTTCTTAATGTATGCCTTTTTTTCCAAGACCGACATTCATCTTGTTTAACTTTAGCCTCCTAAAAATTGTCTATTATGTGTAGTCAATCAGAGGCAATGGCATTTCCAAAGAATGATTAATCTACTTACTGATTCTGCAGGTGTCTATTTTTCCTTTTAATGACATAGTTCAACATCTCATTTAGGCTGGCCATGAAGGGATGGGATTCAGTGGGTTAAGCAAAAAAAGTGTAATGCCACTGTGACTCCTAAAGCATTGCAGAAATTTGCACACCACTGAAAGATACTACACAGGATGTAGGACAGATTGCAGACGGGGCAGTCAGGATACTCCACCTGACACTGTATACCCAGCTGGATGACCCATTTCTAATTTCTAGACAGCAAAGGACAGTTGGGTCAAACCCCACTCTAAAGATCTAAACCAGTTTCCCAACACTGCACCAACAGGAAGTTAACTTTACCTCACTACAGCAGCATCAGTAAGGCAAGAGGTCTAAAAGAAAACTCTAATCTCTTCCAAGAAGACAGCTTAGTCAAAATTTACTTTAAAGATGTACCATTCCAGCTACCCATATTATTTTTGTACCCTGACTTGCCCTCCAATTCATGGAGGAAGTAGGCAGGACTGTACTCTTCATTTTCCATGTGGTATGTTCTGTCCAAATCTAATACCACAAGAACTGCAAACAGCTGTGCAGAATTTCAGGTTAGTTAGACCTTTTGACTTTCTGGTTTTGGCTTACCTGATGGTGCTTCTAACTTTTCCACATGTACGTGTCATATGAGGAGTAGTGTTTATTATGTGTTGACATAGTTTAGTTATTTAATGTAAAAATACATTTCTTTTATTTTCTAAGATTGCACTAGAAGAGCTTCTGCTACATAAGACCTGCTTCCGAACCCCAACAAGAAATTTAGAGACAGCTAAAACCAGCCAGAAATAATTCTACAAGTCTTAAATATTATTCTGAATATGGAAATGCTTTCCTTCAATGTGATCATTTCAGCCTCTTATCCTTGCTACTATTCATACTTTGACCTTTAGCCATGTGCTCTGCTTTTCCTTTTAATAGAAAATTGATGAATCCATCTACCTGTTGTTGGATTTGTTGCCCATCAATTCCGAGCAGTAAATTTAATTGCCTACCCACTAAAAATTCAACTAATAAGAAGCTTTTTTAAAACTAAAGCATATTTATTGCAGGTATTTTTCAAAAGCCAAATCAATAAAGTTGCAGCACATAGCATATCTATAGTTTGCAATGTAGAAGGAAAACAGCCTCCCAAAGACATGTAGCATAATAAAAGTACAAAGCAATAAATACATAAAAAATATAAAATAATAGTGAAATGATTGTGAATAGTGAAGTGATGCTAAGTAAGAGATAATAGAAAATAAAATCAAAAATTGCTGACGGAATAGAAATCACATTTTTAAAGGTCAAAGATTTTTATGAGATTAATGCATAGGCACATCCTTCAGTCTTTCCTTATCTCAGGACTCATGTATTCCAGTTGAATAAGACTGGAATCAAGACTTTAATCAAGACTAAAATATACTGCCCTAATATTTGAGAATTATCACAGACAAATCCTACAGACATAATTGGTCTTCATAAGGCAAGAGGACAGGCATTCAAAGTCCTTATCAGGACTGCTTTTCTACAATTCTCTGAATTCAGATATTAAAAAGACTAGGTTTTTCCAATTAACTGGAAATACAGTGATTTCCAATATTCTGATATGAATCTACTGTTAGGCAGGACTTTCTCTAAGAGACAGTCGAGAGTCTGCCCACATACATATCCCAAGAGATAGTGGATTTGCACAAGAGATATGATGAGCTATGGCAACATAAAGATATATAAAAGTAGAAACTGGGAACGTGTAGCAGTCTTTTGTAATGTATGCATTTCAGACCACCTTATCACATTTATATGAGCTAGAAATGAGATACTGAGGGAAAAGTTTTCTTTAGCATTTTTTTTTATTCTAAGCTTCTTCAGTTAAGTTGCCTGTTACAGATAGTGAATTTTGAATATATCTTTAGGAAGGAAGCTAAAAAAATGTGCAATTATGTACCACAAATTGACTTGTCTGAATCAACACATAAAAGTAACTAAGGGCAACCATCAAACCACAGCTGAAATGAAAAGGGTAGATTTATTTCATTACCTCGCTGACAACATTGGGCGTAAGAGACAGGCTAGAACACAGGCTCCGTTGGGCTCTGTTCATCCTAGCAAACAGCAGGAGGGTTGCGGGTGGCTCTGATACCTTAAATGGCTACCT
>VZTN01016890.1:0-23411 GCA_013400515.1 Erpornis zantholeuca
GTTTTTATTTTCTTTTTAAATATATCATCGCAGGGGCATTACCAACCTCTCTCATTGGCCCAGTTTTGGCCAGCAGCATGTCCATCTTCAGAGCCATCAACCATTGATTCTGCCAGACATAGTGGGAAGCATCCAGCAGTTTCCTCACAGGAGCCATCTTTGTGGTCCTCCTGCTATGCAAAACCAGGCCGTGGCAAACCAATACACGTGGTCTAGTTGACAAGGTGGTGTTAGGTCATAGGTTGGACTTGATGATCTCAAAGGTATTTTCCAACCTAGTTAATTCTGTGATTCTGTGATTCTGTGTTTTTTCCTTAAATCTCCATGATGACAATAGGACACTGTTGCTATGGAAGAGATGAATCTTGCCAAGCAGGTCAAACTGAAATTAAAACTATGATTTTGCACTCAATAATTGTCTTGGGGATGGCTTGTATTCCATAGCCATTTTTTGTGCTGAGAACTGTCACTGTTGCCACCACCTCCCCCCCACCTCCTCCCACCCCATGGCTTGGGCATATCATGATGGGTGACAGGAAGCCTGGGATCCTGCGGGAGGGGGGGCAGGGGCTGCCTTACCTTCTATTGGGGTGATCGACATGGTGGCCACGCGGCACAGGGGATGAATCTGACCTGAGATCCTGTTGCCCTGTGGATTTGGCTTTTCTTCTTTGAATTTTTTTTCTTCTTTAGGCACTGTGACCAGGGCCTGTCAGCTTGCTTCTCTGCTTCTTTGCCGCTTGGGAGCCCAGAGCGGTGCCAATGTGTGCTGTGCCAAGACCTAGGAGCTCTCCCCACTGGCCTGTTCCCTCTACATGGCAGCCCAACCGCGGGACCAGCTGTCGCCAGTGAGCTGTGCAAAGCAGCAATTCCCTGCCCAGCCTCCCTCTGTTTTCTGCCACTGCTTTGGGTTAGTGCTACACTTTGATTGCTGCCTCTGGGGATCTGCTCACCTCTGCTGTTCCAGCCTGCTGCTCCGTGGCTACTGCTACAGTCCAGCTCGCCACCCAGAGTGGCACTGAGACCGGCTGCTCCCCAGGAGCTGTGGAAAGGGAGCATCCGCCTCTCTTCCTCTGTCACCTGAGCCGCCATTGTCAGTGTGGGGGCGGCTGAGCTGGCGCCACAGCGCCCCCTGCAGGCGCGGGGGAATCACCGCACCCACCCTGCCCGGCCGGGAGCCACCAGCGCCCCCTGCCGGCTGTGAGCGTCACTGCAGCGAAGGGGAAAGGGCCTGCGGCCCAGAGAGGCTGCACTGGCCTCTGCTGCTCTCTGTGCCTGCTGACATTGCTGCTTGTTTGCATTCTTATATATATATATATTCTAGTAAAGAACTGTTCTTCCTTTTCCCACATCTTTGCCTGAAAGGCCCGTCATTTAAAAATTATAATAATTTGGAGGGAAGGGGGTCATATTTTCCATTCCAGGAAGGTTCCCACCTTCCTGGACGGACACCTGTCTCTTAAACCAAGACAATAATTTAGTACGAAAGAAATATTCAAGGTTATCACTGTCCATATTTGCTGTAAAAACTGTGGACTTGACATGCTGAGAGCTCGCCTAGACCACATGAGACACCACTGGCTTCCCAGTTCCTTTGCCCACCATTGCTATTTACTTTTCACCACAAAATCATCCAGTGTTTTAGTGAGATGAAGGTTATTGGCATCCAAACCATAGAAAGAATGAACAGAACACAAATGCAGGGAATATCTGAATGAAACAAAGTAGAGCTAGGCTTCCTCTCACACTAATTTTCATAGCAATTGAAGGCTGAATGCACAAAAGAACATATATACCTTTCTAAATTGCAGGATCTGTAGTACTCACATGCTTTCTGTGCAACACATGGGAAGAACTTTGTGTTTGACAGCTAATGTCAGACCTGAAAAACCACTACAAAAAGCAAATTATGGCAGTAAGGATTAAACCTCCAGTCTATGGGGAAAAATGATCCTCCACAGCCATTTCTGACAGGACTGCACACTGGACTTGGATTACACGCAAAAGTTTAAAAAAAATATTTTAGGCTAGAATTTTATTTTTCTTAAATAAAATCCCACCATTATCTCTGCAATCTTCAGGACAAGAGCGTATAACAATTCTCACAAAATACAAGTATATGAAAATACAGGGTATCCTTTTATCATTATCTTATCTATGAGACAGTCCAGCCTCAAATCCCATTGGCTTCACAGGAAGCTTCAACTTCTTGTTAAAATTTCAATCTCTTCTTGCTACTACGCTACCACACAATTTCAAATTTTCCCATTGAAATTGCTGCCTTTGTTTAACGTTTAAAACACATATTTTTAGCCACAGATATCAAAAAACAAAACAAATGAAAATTGAGGAGTGACTTGCTGGAAGGGTAGACAATTGCTTTCCAGTGCCTGACACAGCATGCATCCTTCCTTCTTCTCTTCCTGTATTTCCTCTGGAGTCCAGTCTTGCATGTGTGTTCCGAGGCAAACCTCTACAGCACAGAGCTGGGCAATAGATTGCAAAGGCATGCAATGAAACTGGATGCCTAGTGAAGCTTTAAATGCTTCCTGTGTGCCATAAAACTCTTTGCATGGTGATTTCTTACTGTATATCCCACGCTGATCCTTGGGCAAGTGGTTGGAGAATGCGTGCGCTAGTCAGATTTCAGCTTCAATTATTACCCAGTTTTTCCAGGGTCTCCCCTGAGTTTTAATTAAACAAAGTATTATTTACCAACTCTGCTTTAAATAGTTTTTACAGGAAGGTTTAAACTGTTTCTGTGTGTATCTTCAGAGAGGCTTTTCTCGCTAGGAGTTTACTTGATCCCAGAATATTATTTTTTACAAGTGCTCAGTCATTTATGATTCTACAGCTCTGCGGATGTAAAATACAGCAGGGTTGTTAATTATGAATATTTTTATTGATTGAAGTTATGGTAATATCACTTCCTTTTTTATTATTTTTTATATAAACTACATTGCAGAAAGTGTTGCAGGCCAAGTTTGGTATGCAGGCAGAGTTTGACCCTGCTATACAGAAAGGAAAGAAACTGTTCCTGAAAATGTAACAGCCTGCATTATTGAAAGAAAATACATGTATACCATAGTCTCCTAGATCAGATGCTATGTTAACCTAATGCTAAAAATGGAGGCTTCCAAGTCTTCTAATCTTGGGAAACTGAAATCCTCTGCAGGTTGCAAAGAAAGAAATTAAACTTCTTGGCATTTTCTATGAATTTCAATATTGCATTAAAAAAGGTAAGGAAACTGTAAGGGTTAAATATTCTGTGGTGGCTTTTTTTTGATGTCTATTGCTGTTCTTAGACATAGCAACTATAAACACAACCAGGGTGAAGAATGCAGCAAGGCATTATTGACAGCCACATCCTCTCAGTGTGTTTATCCTAATGGGCACTTAATAGCAAAGTGTGATGCAGCAGTAACAGAAATGCTTAAACACCACTTAAATAAGTGGTCAAACAACTCTGATCATTATTTCAGTACATTTTTTAATGCAACCATTTCAAAAGTGATTATAAAAAACTTACATGGAGCCTGGAGAAAAGTAGTTGCTGAGTTTATTATCCATTAATAAACTTTGTATTTGCTCAAAAGTCTCACTATTTCCATGTATAGAAGGAATACCAGAACCACTAGCACATGGAATTGTTTGGGTTTGAAGGGACCTTAAAGATCCTCTTGTTCCAATCCCTTGCCATGGTCAAGGACACCTTCCACTAGACCACTCAGCTCAAAGCCCAACCCAACCTGGCCTTGAATACTTACAGGGATAACCACAATTTTGGTAATTACCGTTTGCCAATTTTCACAAACTTTTCTGTCATTATACCACCTGGAAGGATTATAATACCTGGAAGGATAAAACTAGTAAGCGTGTAGAGAAGTACTAGGCTCTTGTGTTCTGGACAGGACAGTCATGCTCATGTTTAGTGCTTAAACCACACCACAACCCCTAACTCTCTATTAGCTGTCAAAATGCAGCAAATCCAGATTTATTACATATTTTGTTTAATCTGCATACTATCCATTTTCCCTGTTGTTTACACAGAAGAGATTTGTGCTAGGATTTTTATATTTGTGCATATGCACTTACATAAATATTATATAATTTCTCTCATTTATAAAGAAAGCCTGAGAAAAAGAGGAACTCTAAACCAAGCAGGATTAAGATAGATTTTTCTCTCATTTACTGCTATCTACAGATCTTTTAATAAGCTTCCTATCAATAATAAATACAACTCAAACTCTGAGCATTTCAGATATAATCTAAGTAAACATTCTTGCTCCTGAAGACTAGTCTAATTACTGGTCTCTTTACATGATAAGATTCTTGCAGTAATGCATACACCAATACTATTACTGTGTATTGGTACAGAAATCCCCTCTAGGAGAACCTTATGTGTTTTATGATATTTAGATGCCAGAGAAAGTCACTGCAATCTACTTTTTCTAGAAAGCCCCCTCTGCAAACAATGGCTCTTTAAATCTAGAGTATCCATGTGACATAGACCAGCAGGCATAAACTGATTTAAGGGTTTTAAATTTAAAACAGGTTGATAATCCCTAGTGGATGACATGAAAATGTGAAAATGAAGCTTATCAGGCTCCCCTGCAAGCTTGTAGACAGAGCAAAGCAGTCTGAGCCTGAATATCTAATATTTCTTCCTCTAGATATGAGGAAAAACAGCTATCTGCATTTATTTATGGAGGAATGTACACCACTTGGAGGGGAGTTTCATACCCTGCTGCTGATTTTGTAACAATGCAATTTTAATCCATGTCAACAGAAAAATAATCTACAATTTTAACAACTATTTTCAAAGTACCACCTTGTACAATTTTAACATAACAACCAGTCCCCCTGTACACCTCACACACTATGTGTGCCCAGGATGGAATCAAATAACCAGGCGGGTGTGAGTTTTGTCTTCAGAATTGCTTCCCTGACCCTCCCACTTCTATGAAAAGTCAGCACTGAGGAGGCCTAGGCATACAAGTCAGCCCTTTCCATGTTGTACAGGCACCCAAGAAAAGGCATTGGGTGTAGGGGAATTCAGGAATCCAGTGGAGCTTACAGTTATGTAGTAATTACAATTACACATCAGAAAGTTAGGCAAGAGACGATTTGAGGGATGGGTTAGCTAGGTCCAGCTGAAGAGGGAAACTGGGAAATCCAGTCATGGGCAAGGTTATTGGGATATAATATACTCTGTAAACATATCTATGGGCTATGCAGGATTAGCATGTGGGTCAGATTTTAGGGGAATTGGAGTGAGAGAGCCAAGAGGAGTTAAAATGAGGTAAGGGTGAAGGAACTTGGAGAACAGGGCTAAAACTAGACAGTGAAGAAGAGAGAAAGTGCAAGGCGAGGGTTGAGATGAGACAGAAACAAACTAGTTACGGAGGAGGACATGATGCCCTTGTGAACTTTAGGACTGTTACAGCATCCTTGCTTCAGAGTCAGCCTGATCTTGCTGTTTTATAGCATCAAGAAGACCAGGAGCTGGGAGCAATCCAAGCACAAGCAGTACCCAAACTGACAAAATGCAACCCTATAGAATCTGGATGCAGCGGGTTGAGAGGTGCTGGCAAAGGGATCCATTGTCAGCCCTCAGCATGCCAAGATGACAAACCAGGATAAGGATCCAAGGACTCCCATCAGCAGCAGCTAGATATGGGTTGGAGGCACAGCTATAAAGTCAGTAACAGGTCGATCTGAGAGCCAAAAGAGGACAAATATTCATAGAACAGCTGCCTGCTCCAGTCTGAGCCCTTGGAGTGAGGGGGAGTGGGAGAATGGAACCCAGGTGAGGCTTGTGGGGCCAATAATGCCTATTAGTAGGAATGAAGGGCAAAAACATGGAAGAGGTGTCAAATATTTAATGAGGTATTACAACTTTTTCCTCTCAGTAACAGATGGCAGCTTGATGAGACTGAAGTCCTGTTCACACTCAAAGGTGCTGAAACAAACTTCCCAATGTGACATCCTAGTATTTCTAACCAGTAAAGCACAGCATGAGCTCCTGATGTGTAAAGAAGTTGAGAATCTCTCCATTGTTCAGGTGTCAACAAATGCCTACACATCTTCAAATCTACAGCACTGTGAAACCAATAAGGAGATTAAAGTTTCCCGGCACACAAGGAAAACAAATTAAGCTTATGCATGCAACAAAATTCTTGCTTTTTTGGGGTGAGATTAAGCAGGAATTTTAGTATCTATCATAAAAAAAAAATTATAAGAAACTTTACAAGTGCAATTATTAAAATTTAAATTTAATTAAAATTTATCCACATTCTCCAGAATAAATATATCGGTTTTATGCCCAAATTGATTTGGATTATTTCAACAGTTTTTCACAGTTCTGGCAAAAAATATATACCCTATAAAATATGCATCTGCTTAAAATGCCCAAAATACAGGTTTTATATGGCCATCTCTTAACACTCCTGAAATGAGAACCCATGTTTCTCAAATGTAAAATCCATTTGTTTACTACTACAAAGCTCTACTTGTGTATGACAGGCTAACAAAAAATAGTTTTGAAAAAAGGAACTAAAAGGACCACCTTGACTTTTATCTGAGCAATAATAGTTACATCACCCCCACCGTGGCAATGGCAGCACAATGTAAATGACTTCTCACTGAGCTTCAGGACAGGAAGAAGCCCCAGTGTGGTAGGATGGGATTCAGCCAGGGTGAATGTACCTGCAGGTTCGCTCTTTTCTAGGAAGTTCAAGCATTTCTGTACTATTTTGCAAATAGAAAACAGGCACGCTTACAACAGAGAATATAGCTAATATAAAAATATAGATGCTTTTCTAGAGGTTAAATATAGCTGTTTTTCTGGAAGATGCAACATTCCTTTTATTTTGGTGTCATTTACAAAGATAAAACAGTTCATTGCAATTTTCTTATTTACATAAATTCAGAATTCAGCTTGAGGTCAGAAAAGCTGATTTTATTGCTGTCTTTCAAGTATACACCCCTGACTTCAACTGGCTTTGCAGTGTAACAACAGCACAACAAATTTACTTCTTTTTGCAGAAATCACAGTGGAAGACCCAGCACTGAACTCTATGATTTGTTCACTGGGGAGAACACTTCTGTGCCAAAGACAGGAAGACCTCAGCCTGCAATAATCTATAATTAAATGAGAAAATTATTCTAGAGACCAAAAGCATCAAAATAAAAAAGGATATTTTAGGTTTCATAGGAGTTACAATTCTTTATTATAAGAATAAAACATTGCAACATGGTGTTGTATCATTTACTGAAACTAACATTTGCATAACTTTTTCAGTGTTTTGAATTTGAATTTGAAACGTTTGAAAGAAATAATAAGGGAAAACAATATCCCTTTCTTTTTTTTTTTTAAACATGCCTGTGTGGCAAGAATGTTCTAAGTTTGACAAGGGTGTACCATCTATATACATTTAGGAAAACATGCTTGTTGTGGGTGTAAAAAAATAAAATTTATTTGTTAAATTACACATAAATATAAGGTACAAATGTATTTTTAAAATACAGATAATCACACTTGCGTTGTGTACATATGAAAATACAGTATTTTAATATTCAA
This sequence comes from Erpornis zantholeuca, assembly GCA_013400515.1. Classification (NCBI taxonomy): domain Eukaryota; kingdom Metazoa; phylum Chordata; class Aves; order Passeriformes; family Timaliidae; genus Erpornis; species Erpornis zantholeuca. Next base: position 7,583 of record VZTN01016890.1, read on the forward strand.
CATACACAGACACATTTATGATAAATGCAACTAGTTGGCAATGCCAGTTCTTCTCAATCTATTTTTTGTTCTTTTTCTTTCCCTTCCAGTTTTCCATAAATTTGGAAAAATAGGCTTTTGAAGCAATTAGTTCTGCCGGACATCTTGCAGCAGCTTGTTAATTTCCGCCACCAGCTCACTGGCATCCATGAGTTCATGTTTGCCATCGCTGAGGTGGTTGAGCACGTTGTCAAAATCATCTTCTTCGTAATTCTCTGGGATCTCCTCCATGGCTGGCAGCCATTTGGACGAAGGCTGCACACCAGAGTGAGTCCCCAGAGCGGGCCCATTGTTGGCAGGGTTTTGGAAATGTGTGCTGGCTGCCCAGGCTGCCACCCCTGGTGGATAATTTACAGTCTTGGCTGGCAGATGTCCCTTCCTGCGCTCCAACGAGTTGGAGCGATCCATCTCATTGCACTCCGTGTAGACGTCCAACGAGGGAGGCAGCAGGCGCTGGAAGACGCTGCTCATTTCGGAAAGGAGGGAGGAGGTGCAGGTGTCCCCTGATTCCTCCTCGCTCTGGCAGTCCTTCCCAAATGTTGAAAAGCTCTTCTTCTTCTCACTGGCACTGGCTGCCTGGGCATCCTCGTCGAGGCCCTGATGATGCTGCTGCTGCAGGTGCTGCTGGGGTGACTGGAACTCCTCCCCAGGGATGAACATGTTACTTCTGTAGTCAGAGGAGGGAGAGGGCAGCGGTGGCATCCAGCACTGGTCGGAGTGGCCCAGGACCCTGCACTCCTCTGTGCACAGCCGCATCGCTGCAAGAGAGACATGAGGAGAGTGAGCATCCCCTCCTGCTGCACACAGCACCTGAACCCACAAGGATTTCTAACACCACAAGTGAACTTCCCCGGAGATGTTCAAATCTGGTGTCTGGTTTCACCTTCTGTGTGCAGGAAGGTGGCAAATACAAATGGTCTGGTACCTCCATTGCCAAGAATGAGAACAACCAATGCAGTTCACATAAGACAGTAATGTAATCTCTTAACTAAGACTGAAGATAAACATATAAATCCCAGATGGAAAAACAAGCACTTGTGGCTTGAAGCCATACAAGTCCTTTGTACAGTTCTAGCTCATTAAAAAATGTAAAATAAAAGGAAGAAATTTCTCCCTCCAAGCACTCACTTGAGTTTTAGACAAGCCTTCCACATGCAAGTAGTGAGGAATATCTGAGCAGTAAAGTGGGAATAAATGGACAGGGGAAATAAAGAACAAAGAACTATAACATGCAGAGGGATCTCCTTTTCCTTTAAACAACTCCTTTGTTTTGACAATGAGGTGTATGTAGAACTCAAGGTGATTCACTGCCATATCACCTTTTTAATTAAATCAGTTAAATCTTAATCCACTGTCAGAATACCTCAGGTCTAATTCCCAGTCTATGTGACTCTGGCATTTATACTGGATTTCTACTCTCAGGTGCACTTGCAGCTCTGTAGCTCAGGTTACTGGCCCATGCTGGCTCAGGCCTTGGCACAAGGAGGGCTCAAACCCACTGGATGAAAATCCAGGTCATCCATGAGGGCTGAAGAGCAGAAGACAAGAGAGCTGCTCTCTCAGCTTGTTGGTTTATTGATGTCTCTCAGGTAGAAGCAATAAGATGGGGCAAGTGACTGCAGCCCTGAGAGCTACACTGGTCCGAACTGGCCAGCAAGAGGCACTGCAAACAATCCAAGTGGTCTGGGAATGGTTCCTGGAAGCAGAGACATGAAAAGCCCAATTTGACAGACCTGTAGCGAGGCATGGGCCAGGAGAGACTCGAAAGGGAACCTGTCGTAGGACACAAAGCCTCGCCTCAGGCTGGGTGTCTGTGTGCCTGCCAGATCTGCTGGAGAAGATCTGGGTGCTGCTGGGGCCCTAATAGGTTTGAGTCACCAACTTCAAAAGGCAGCTTTCAGAAATGTCAGATTCTTTGCATTATGCATATTTTGACCATAAACTCCTGCCCATATCACTTAATGGTTAGATTACCCCACACAGAATAGTTTCTTGTTTTTTCTCAATATATACTGACTACATAAGAAATGTTTGCAGTCATGCCCTGGAAGTTTTCCTTGTTCCCTCAACACACTTCCCACCTGGCTCTGGATCCACTCCGTTTATCAAAATACCTTTTTGTAGTGGTGTAAGCAAAACTGAACAGAGTATTTCAGTTTAGGATGTACCAGTGATTTATAATAGTGCTCTCACATGGTCAGCACTATTGATTTTTGCACTTTACACAGCCTATCATGTTGTTTGCTTTCCTAAGGGCCTTTCCATTCCTATGAATATAAACTTTCACCTTGTCGTGCATGCAACAGTATTAATTTCTTCAAGATTAGAAGCTCAGACTGCAGCCTGGATATTGCACAATCTATTGCACAATCTATTGCTGATCCAGGAAATTTCAAACAAACAAAGCAAACTAAAATGTATCAGTGGCTCAAGTTTTGATACAATTGACTGAAATGCCTGCGTTTGTTCCCATGTTTGATGTTTTACAGAAAATGCCCAAGAGTCAGAAGTGTCAAAAGACACCTAAGTGATCCATGACCAGTTCTCAAGTAATCCCAGAAAGCGAGGATTAGACTTCTAATTAATAAGATTCCTTTAAGACTCCTTTAAATTCATTAGATACTTTCAGTGGTCTACCATTTAATTAGTAGCAAGGTTTGTCTCAGCATCAGTTTTTTAACTGTTGTTATCAGGAGTGGTTTTGGTTTAAAATAACAAATTCTGATGTTCCTGAACATAAAATCAAAAGATATTCTGAAGTAACCAAAGGGTGACGCAATCTGTCCTTAAATCAGCAATAAATTTAAAAATGTTCAGATGCATGACAGCTTTTTCTTTCTTTTTTTTTTTCCCCCAGAATTTAATGCTTGTTGGTTAAGATTTAAAAAGGAAAAGAAACAAGTCTTTCAAGGACAGTTATTGAACTTTCTGATCATATAATTTGTGAACTTTTGAGGGACTGGCTCCATTCCTTTCTTGTTCCACCTTAAACAGACATACTGAAAGGACCTTCCCACAGCATTTTTCCCTGTGTCCAGACTGATGATGCAGAAACCTTTCAAAATGGAGAACAGGAAACCTTTAGGAAGTTTTCTTTTCCTTTTCAGATATTGGGATTGTAGATCAATTTAGGTCTCATTTGAACAGGTTGAACAGATTTATCTGAAGGATTAAGGCCCTGCATAGCAGTAAATGGACATCTGGGTAAAATTAAATACCAATCTTGATAGTGCAACCAGGTTCCGTCTACACTGAGAGGAGTTTCCCTCACTTTGAATGTAATTAGCCTGGCATTTTTGGAAATCCTATCCTTTGGCTTACTGTCTAGAGAGGGAATTGTAAGAGCTGAAAATGGGTCATGGGCATTTCAGCCAGCTAAAAGGACAACAACTCCTGTCTGCTGGCAGCCCCCAGTTGCCCACTGTAAAGGGATCACTCTTCCGTTGCAGCAGCAGGGCTGGATGCCAGTGCAAACACCATTGCACTTGAAGTTCCCCAGGCAACTGAGAGCTCCAGGAGATCCCTCTCTGCCTCCTTGCTAAAACATAGGACAGAATGAGACATGCCTCGTGCTAGCTGGCAGAGGAATAAGTACTAGGAGTTTGGGAGGATGAGGATTAAAATATATTAGGACTCCAGATTTAGGTTAAAGATTCTGAAAATAGAGTAACTCTTCAATGCCTCCAGTTTTGAGTACATTTGAGGAGATAGGTGAATGGCTGGGTATGTAATACAAGACCTAGACTGGAGCAAAATATGCACAGAAAATTTTAAAGTTAAAATGTATAAGAAAAACAATTTGAACTTTGGGCATTCTGTCTTGCCTAGCATAACAGCCTTGGTTAATACATGGGGGGTCACTTTAGGAGGGCCATGTGCTGCACCACCCCCCAAAGCAAAGGGCCTCCATGTATGAAATAACTTTACTAAACTTGTTAAATTTATAAACTTGCTTCAATGAACCCTACTGAAATTATCTGGCCCTCTGGTTATACAGAGAAAACTAAATATGATCTGAAGTAAGAACAAAATCTAGGGTACAACCAGAGGCTGTATAATTATTAAAGTAATTACAAAATTCTTCTATCTGTCCTAAGCATGAATTCCCATGACCTTTTATTCAGCTTTTATTTGGGCATAAATTTAAAAGCGACACTTCATATACATGAATATGTGTATGTGTATTTATCCTACTGCCAATCACACTTTTCTAATTTTTTTTCTTTTCTGCCCTCTGCTCCTGTCTGGAACATATTTAGTTCCTTCCCTTACCACTCAAGCTCCTTTTTCAGTGGAAAGAACAGTTTTCTTTCTTCTCTATCCATATTTCTAGTCCACTTTCACACTCAATTTCTAAATGGTAAAAGTTTGTATCATATGGATCAAATCCACTGTAGAAAACTTATCTCCCAAATTATAGTTCACTGTATTTTTAACAAACCACAACTGCCTGGCTTTGCAAAAACATCCACCCAGTCATTAAAAGTCTAAGGACTTGGAGCAGATCATACTCTGAGGAGGAATCTGGAGCCAGCTCATGATGTGAGTAACAAAAAAAGTAAGCATTGCTCTGAGTAGATTTGCAGTTGTATCTGAGGTTTCATTTTAGTCAATATGTCAAGGTTTCAACTCAGTATTTATCATGAAGCAGAGTAAAAAAGGAAGGAAACATAGGACTTGAAAGCTAAAGAATTTTTTGCTTTCTCAGCAGTAGTTTTATCAAAGTGACAGCCAGGCAGTACTGTAAATAAACTGCTCAGCTTCCATTGTGCTCTTACCTGCAGGAATTCTCCCATCTGTAAGGAAAAGGTCACTGAATCCTTCCCCAAGAAGTCTGTCAATTGGAGACTCTCTCCCCAAATCATAATCACTGTCTCCAGCTTCACTATCACCCCGGCCACTGTCTTTCAAGCTGAATTTATCCATGTCTTGCAGGGCATATCTGTAAAGAGAATTGTGAAGAACTATATTATCTCAAGTATGTTATAGTCTACTTTTTGTTTAAAAATACATGTTTGTATTTTCTGATCTGTGTACGTTCATATGTAGCAGAACAGTATGGATTCTTACCTGTAGCTTCTGGAATACTTGTTTCCTCGAAAACTTGGCCTTGGTTGATACTGGCCTTGGTGAAGCATTGAGAGAAGTTGAGAAACCTGCTAAAGAAAAGGTGAAAGACTGATTCCTTGAAATTAAGCTCCTAGATGTAAAACCACTAATTTGCTTCTCAGGTTTGTTTGTGGTTCACTTTTTTCTCCTTTAAGATTTAATTAAATCAAATTCCTTCACATATATAATGCAGTACAACAGACTATTCGGTAGTATAGTGTCTGACACAGGAAACATCTGAAGACTGTACAATGAGGAAGTTCACTGCTGTTCATTAGCCTCTGAGCTCATAATAATTAATTCCTTAACAAGTAAAACAAGCAATTAAACAGAGGTGGAGTTTGGTTTTGGTTTAATGTATTAGAATCAAGCCTTTGCCATTCCAGGTTCCTAATTCAAAACAAAAGAGCCTTACTTTACATGCAAAGAGTTACTACGGCACAGCTCTCATTTATGTAAGCCATGACCCAGCATTTGCAGCAAAAACTGAGACAGGGAGTCACCAAGTTTGAGACACTGTGATCATGTATTACAACAGCTGTACTCAAACTGTGTCAGAACCTTTTAATTCTTCACCGCCATTAATAAAAGAGTTTCCTGGATTTTTTCTGAATGTAAATACTCAGGCACTCTTTCTCAGCTGTACAGAGGGAGCTGTACAGAAGGAGCTGTACAGAGGGAGAGGGAAGGAAAGGAAGAGTGAAGTTAACCATTGCAGAGCACTGTGTTCCACTCCTTTTTTTTGACCTAACTCGAAAGAACCAAGGAATAATACAATTAACAATAGATTTAACCCTGTTCCCCGAGGTAATGGAATCTGTTGATATTGAAGTAAAACTGAAAAGCTATGGCATTGAAGAGAAATCCATGACACATTCCCATGTGGCATAGACCTGACTGCCTCTTGCTCTCAGAGATTGCGTGCAGGGGTATGTGTATGCTCCCAAATGAGTGCCTGCATAAATGGATGTGAAAAACAAGGACCTTACCTCAACAGCTGGTGTAGCATGGGTGAGTTCCAGGGAGAAATTTTCGGGCACGTGGTTTGAGGAGATGGTCACCAGGCTGTTCAATGATTGGTGGCTGTGGTGGCTCTGCCGGCTGCTCATTTGACCCCTCTCCAGCACTGGGGATGATGATGGCGAAGGTCTGTGGTGAGATCTGATGGGTAGAGTGCCATTAACTGTTGGCACCAGTGTTATGTCTCCTTTGTGGATCTGTCTGGAGGGACGTTTTGGATGATGCTGGTAGGTTGATTCAGCCACACGACAGTTGTAAGACCTGGTGTCCTTTTTCTCTCGATTGCACCTCGTAGCAAAGATAACCATAATAACCAACAATACAGCACATATTGATCCTAAGGATATAATTGTTATCATGGAGATGTCCAGGGAGGGTTGGCTTACCAAAGTTGCTTCGGTGCTTGAAAATGAATAAACATGCTCCAAAATGGTACATTTCAGGAGAGCTTTAGTACTTAGCTGAGGGCTGCCTTTATCCTGGACTATCACTAAAAACTCCCACTGTTTTGCTGGAACTGATTCAACACTTACATTGATAGAGATGTCACAAGTTTGGGGATCCATCACAAAGATGCTGTTTTCCTTGTCAGCTGCTATGGAGCAGCTGAGTTCAGAGTTCATACCAGAGTCTCTGTCTGTAGCCCTTATCCTGGTGACCAGAAAGCCAATTTCAGCATCTTTAGGGATTGAGATTTCTGCTGTGCTGTTGCGTAGTGCTGGCCCCACGATGACAGGAGCATTGTCATTTTCATCGATGATGGTGAGTACAACTGTGGTGTTGCTAACGAGCTGCTGGCTTCCTCCATCCCTAGCTTGGACCACAAAGGCAATTTGATTTACTTCTTCATGATCAAAGGTTCGCAGGGCATAGATTGCCCCATTGGAGGGATCAATGGTCACATAGGTGGTGACAGAACTTCCCATAACAGAGTTCTCCAAAATAGTGTATGTCACCTGCCCATTGTCACCTAGATCTGCGTCTGTGGCTGTGACTGATGTGATGTATGCTCCCGGAGAGTTATTTTCCAAGATAACAACTTCATATCTGTTTGTCTGGAAGCGGGGTGGGTTGTCATTTTCATCACTGATTTGGACAGTAAAGTGTTTCGCTGTGGAGAGACTTGGCGTTCCCTTGTCCTCTGCTATTACAGTCAAGCTGTATTCAGATCTCTTTTCCCTATCTAGAGTGGCATTAGTCAAGATTAAATAGTTATTTTCATAAGTCTTTTGAAGTTTAAAGTGGCCATGCCCATGGAGCTTACAAACAATCTCTCCATTCACACCAGAGTCCTTGTCTTGCACTCTGACCAGGGCAACAAAGGTGTCCAGGGGTGACCCTTCAGAAATGTAAGCTACCTCTTCTCTCTCTGTGGACATCAGATTTAAGTTAATTTCTGGCTTGTTGTCATTCACATCCACAATTTTAATTATAATTTTGCAGTGAGCTGGAATAGAATTTGGCCCCATATCCTGAGCCTGAGCATCAATTTCATAGGATTTGGTTACTTCATAGTCCACTTGCTTCAGCAGGGTCAGGTGACCTTTTTCTAGGTCTATCCTAAAAGTTTCTATAATTTTGGCAGACACATGACTGCTAAAGGAGTACATGACCTTCCCATTGGCGCCCTCATCTGGATCAGTAGCATTGAGGTCTATGAGCAAAGTCCCGACAGGAGAGTTTTCCAAAAGCTGGATAATATACGACTGCTGCTCAAACACAGGGCTGTTGTCATTGGAATCAGAAATGCTGATTTTAAGGAGGGATGACCCAGATCTCTGAGGCACCCCTTTGTCAGAGGCAGTGAGTTGGAGTTCATAACTCGACTTCAACTCACGGTCCAGCTCTCTAACCACGATCAGCTCTGCATACTTAGCACCATCAGTCCTGGTTCTCACATCAATGCTAAAAAAATCATTTGGAGAAAGGGAGTAAGTGTAAAGGGAGTTGTCTCCCACATCTGGATCAAAAGCACTGTCCAAAGGGATCCGAGTTCCTACAGCTGCACTCTCTGATATCTCGATAGGGATAAGAGCTCTGGAAAACTGCGGAGAGTTGTCATTAATATCCAGCACTTCAACTTCAACATGGAAAAGCTGCAGATGTTCAGTGGGCAGAGTGATCACATCAAACTCTATGGAGCAGTTTAAGTTTTTCTGGCACAGTTGTTCCCGATCAATTTTAGCTCCTATGCTGATTTCTCCATTATCCTCACGGACTACAAGCAAGGGAGAATTTCCCCTCTGCATGGCTCGAAACCGAACTGAGGAAGGGTTAGGCATTTTTAATAAAACATCAGCAACATCCTCCGATAGTCTTGCAATTACTGATCCAACCTTCTGCTCCTCATAAATCCTGTATTTCAAATTCTTGCCCAGCACACCATTATTGCAAGATATTATGATCAGTGCAAAAATGAATAGAAAGTGCATTTTACCGCCGATTTGATACATTTGTAAGTTTTTGCAATTAATTTCTCCCAGTAAATTAAAAAACAATTATTTTTCCTTCCTTCGGTACCTTAAACCCAGAGCACATCAGGTCCTTTCCAACTTGAAAACGCGTTTTCTAGCCAGCCAAGTATTATTAACTTTAGAGATCAGAAAACTTTTTGCTTTTTTTATACACACCGTGCCGGGACATCCAGATGCAATCTGTAAGCAATCCACGCTTTCTCATTTGACTCAGCGCTCCTCTTCCAGGCTGAGATGTTCCGGGCGGCGTACTCCTCTCCCGCCGTCAGCATCCAGGGGCCGCCGGGCGCTGGCGGGATGGAGCTGCAGCCCGTCCTCCCCTCCGTCTCCGCACTCGCCGCCGGACTAAAGGCCCTCCCTCGCCGGCTCCAGCCTAAAATCCTCCGCAATTTCACACCAAATCCCCAGACAAAGCTTTTGCCCGGCCTGTGCTGAGCCCAGTGCAGCCAATCAGCCGGGGAGGGGAGGGAAGGGGAGGGAATGGGAAGGGGCCCGCAGCCCGGCGCGGCGGGGGGGAAGCGGGAGCGCGGGCGGGACCGGGGACAAGCGGGGCGGCTTCTCGGGCAGCACCCGCTCGCCGCCAAGGGTGGGGGTTGGGGGCACAAATAACTAATGGGCAACTTTAAATCAACGTCTCTCCTCCCCAGCCGCCGAATTTTCATGGCAGTTTCAAGAGGGGTTTTGTGATTTTAATTTCTCCCCTTCCTGCCACGAGAAATGCGATCGCGCTCCTTATTTACATACTTCTAGGTTCCTCCTTGTTTAACTCGCTGGGAGCTTTTAAGTGGGTTTGCTTAGTAAAAGAGCTGGGGGTGACGTCTTGCTATCCGTGCCGCAAGAGCGTCTTCTTGCTGCTTGTTTACCTGTAACCTGCATGTTCCCAATATATGTGCTCCAGCCCGGAGCCCAGCGAGAGCTCATCCACTCCACGAAACCTGTCCTCCTTCTTTCAAAGTCAGAAACATTTTGCATTCTCCGGTACTTCCCGGGCTGCCTCTCACAGCATCTCTGCCCTCAGCACAGCTGACTCTGCCTGAGCCCCGTTCCTCTGTGTGTTCGTGTGTGCTATTGTCTCTGAGCTTTTTTATTTGCTGTTCCAGTGCTACTTCAGATGATCTTTTTCATCCTATTTGAAACAGCACTTCATGCTCCACCGTGACAGTCTGTGCTAAGCACACCTTCTACATGCCAAGTGTTTTAAAGGAAAGGAAGCCACAAGGCAGATTGTTTAGAAAATGACTAATTCCTCCCCTCTCTGACATTGCAGAAAACTACACTCCCACACATTTGCACACAAATATATAATCTTATGTCTGAGTCGAGCATGTATTTTGTGCACACCAGAAATGTTACAGATTTGTGAGTGAGCTTCAGGCTGCATTCAGGACATGGAAACATTCTCCTCCTTTCAAATTATCTATTTATGTGACTTCTACTTCCTTTTTACATATGCTTTTATCATTTTATTCACAGGCGTTGCTGTGTTTCTCTTTGTTTTTCTGCTATCTGTCCATTTGTTTATTGGCATTGCCCATAAGGATACCATCACTCTTTCACTGCTCTTCTCCCTCTCTTATGTTCCCCCCAAGCATATCCAAAAATGTAAAGAGTAAATCTCTTATTTGCCCAATTTACTTCCTCTCAGCAGAGCTCAGCCAAAGTCACTAAGAAGGGTTTTGCTGAAAAAGAAAGCAGAGGAGGCTCAGTGTGAACTCTCCTTCTTTTTAAGCATTCAAAAGCATTTTATAAGCCATTGTCTTGTCTTTTTTTCTTCCACAAACTAGGACCGTGTGGCAAATTGTGCAGAATAGAAATGCCCGTAATGAATGTATTTAGTACTAGGTCACGCTGATGAACATTCTGCCCCCATGAATAATACTGTTTTACAAGTTTGCAGCCCTTTCAAATTGCTGATCCCCAAACTCTATAGGCAAACTAGAAAAGCTAACACAAGCAACTGGGACTTTAGAAACCCATAGCCATCTGGCCTAAATCTCTAACAATCCAAGCCAATAATTATATCAATTCAGGCTTTAGTGAACCCCTTTGCAAACACCAAAAGAGCAAAGAAAGGAGTTAGTGACCATTCTAAGTTCTGGTGGAGAGAATGCAAAGATAGCATAATTCCATTAGTTCATGGACAGCTTTTTTTGCGGCTCTGATAAATCTTCCTAAAACATTTTTCCAAAGCACAAGTGTAAACTCTTTTCTGATAATAATTGGGGAAAGAGGTTCAATTAAATGCTGTTCTTAGTGTCAATAAAAAGTATATTGTTGATAAAAGAAGTCACCAACCCTTTACACGATGAGTACAAGAGATGAATAATTCATAGTAAAAATAATTCCACTGCTTTAAAACTATTATGTATACTTTTAAATTATGACATGTTCTCCCAAAGAACTGTTTAGTACACTTATATATGCAGAACTTGCTTTATGCAATTTTTATCACTTTCCAAATAGTAATTCTACTTTGTCACATTCATTTTTCTCAGAGGCACACTCTATATTAATAGAGAGCAGGATGCCTACAGCTAGGAATTACAGCAGGTCTTTTCTTTTTTCCTTTTTGAATTTATTTTTGATTTTTACAACTTTACCAGTCATTATATGTCATATTATTACTTAAGTTCACACTGTTTTGCAACTCACCACTTGCACTTAAAATTATGATAAAATGTCATTGGCACAATAGTCCTTATCTGAATTCTGAACTAAAGTAAGGAAAAAAAATCTCAATTTTCTTTTTTTATTTTTTCATTTGACAAGCTGCAAGTGAGGAGGAACACATCCTGAGATTGTTTTCTTAGATGGAACAATATTTAAGCGTGTAGCACTTCTAGAAGTGATGCTTCTCTAGGGTGCTTAGGAGCAATCACAGCACTCCCAAGGTTGATATCTCCAATACCCAGTGAAAGAGTTTTGTCTGAAAGTCTCTTAAACTCCAGTCCACTTTTGACATGACAGACTTTCCTCACAAAGGAAAGGGAGAGTCCCACATGCAGGCAGCAGATGCTTAGTGAGTGTGGTGTTGTGAGTGCAGTTAGGCACATGAGCGGAGTGATGCTGGCCTCCTGGAGACTAGTCTCAGTTATTCTCAACTAAGACAGACCTATTCACCACAAAGCTCTTCCCAAAAGTTGCACTCCAGTTCTTCACTGATGTACCTAAGAAAAACAAACTCACTCTAAACTGCACTTTCATTTTCCTATAGTACTGCTTCAGAAACCACAGCTGCACAACAGATTAAGTATTTTTCACTTAGCTGAAAGGAGGTTTATTTCTGGGGTCGATACACTTTAAAGTCTGTCTTGTTACTCTGAGGAGTTTTACTGAGCTCTCAAGCCTATACTTTCTTCTAAAAGTTTGTGATCCCCTAGATGCACAATATATATGCAAAAATTAGGTAAAAAAGAATTTTACTTTGAAGAGCTATTTTGATAAATAGTCCCTCAGCAAGGACAGGAGAAAAAAAGAAAATTTCTTAGTGATAGAAGCACTGTAAAACTAGCACTGTGCTGTTTGGTTCATTCCCCTCCTCAAGATGCTTACACAAAAATGAGGTTTTATTCACTTCAGTATGATTTATTACCTTATGTTACATTATGTTACAAAATGTCACATGAGCTATGCTCCAGTGCACAAGACATCACAAGATAAAATTTGATTTGACACCTGTGCAATGAATGTGAAAGACAAGTCTTCCTAAGTCAGTAGTGTATTTTAAAAGAACATTTCCTTCACAATGAATGACAAAACTGAGGAGCTTCATCTCTCCCTCTTGCCTGTCTTCCTCTGCTTCTTTCTTTCTCTCTCCTTCTCTCTTCCTCCACCCCTCTTCAACAAGCTTGTTTCCCAAAGTAAAACTAGTAATTCCATCTGTTGAAGCATGAGTGCAGATTGAGTGATGAGTATCCTTGGAGACAAATGAGTGTTGCTATTTTATACTCACTCTTGGGCCCAAAAAGCTGATCGAAGGTCAATATGATACTATTCTTTGGAGTGGGTGGAAGGAAGCTGACATTTCAGTCCATTTTTTCACATAGACAACCATATTACAGAACTCAAAACAAATTAATGCTGTGTTTGTCCAATATGCTATCTTATCAGTCATGCTTATACCTGATGTTCTTTTCAGAACTGAGGGACATCAGAGGCTGACTTAAGAGATATTAAAGGCAGAAAAGACCACTGGACTATCAAATATAGGGCCTCTGCATCACAGTCTTCTTAGTTAAGACCAAATACAATAGTCAGAGTACATATTTTGACCTGTAGAATATTAAACAATGTATTTCAGACATCAGTTACCTACCTCACATTAAAAGGCAGTCAAAAATGGGGTCAGGGATCCTGGCAGAAAAATCAGAAAAGCAAAAAGCCCACATGATGTTATCAATCCCGACCTCCACAAAATCTGTGTCTTAACTATGTACTGTATACCTGAGCCTTACAGTACTTCTTGCTGAAGATACCCTGGCTTAACAGTATCTGTTCCCGTCAGAGTACTGCCCATTCTGACCAGTGTCCACCACGAGCTATCTCGAAGGCTACTCTGTCACCTCAGAGATGTCCAGAAGACTTTTGGCAAAGGTAATAGATGTACCAGGAAAAAGTATTTTCCTGCCCCAAAAAACAGCCAGTCAAAGCCCTGCAACAAAAGGCCAGGACTCAGAAGAAGGAATAAACAGAGAAATTTAGTTCAGAGCCCTGACCTATAGTTTTCACTTTTTCAACTTGCTTAAAAAAGATCTGATGGGTCAGTAAAATACAGCAAACCACCAAGTTCTATACATCTGCAAATGGGAGAGAAAGTTTTTTGAAAAGTGAGTTTAAAATTAGGTTTTACATTATCGTCAGTCATCGTAGGAAAGGGCAGGGGATCATGTTTTCTGCTACATGAGTAAATCTCCAAGGCAGTTTTGCAGTGCAGCACTGTGTATATAAATCATGAGTTACACCCATATATGTTCCATGCATGGTAAGTACATAGATATCAAGTCTCTTTCTACACCAACAAAACTTTTATCTCTCAAAGATTTACCAAGTGAAAAAGAGAAGTATGAATAAGTCTTACAGTTTACTAGATCTCTATTATAAACAAATGCCCGCAATATATCAGCAGACGCTTTTGAATTTTTTTGAGGAGTAGCTAATATGGCACAGTATACATTGGAAGTTCCATTTTTTGATCATTTTAATGCATTTGTCATTTTGTTTAGTTATTGCCTTGTAAAGTATGAAGTAACATCCCTCTAATTTATAGCTGTTTACCCAAAACTGCCCTTAAGAGCAATACATACACTTCAGCCAAAAGAGGGTTTGAGCATTACGTATATTTGGGAGAAGAGGCACCAGTCAGGACTGTAACACATTTCTTTCCCACTGCACCTAAGCCAAAAAATGTAATGTGGTGTGGCCCTGTTCAGCTTTCTCACAAGGACACCCAAACCAAGCTGTAGGCCCTGTTGTGTACAACAGGTACAACCACCCATTTCCTAAGGCATAATATTTTCTTTCTTATCATCCCTGCAACTGAAATACATATAATGCAGAGAGCCAAAGGCTTCAGAAAGCAGTGGTCATAACCTTTGGTTAATGCAAAGTGGAACTCAAGGAACAAAGGTACTCTTTCACTTCCTGTCCACCAGTGGTGCAGCCACCATGGGGCTGAGGTGGTCACTACTGCAGGCAAAAACCCCAGACCTCTTTTCTGCCCACAGGGAAAGCACCAGCAACATCTGTGCTCTCAGCCCAAGATACAGTAATCAGTCCTACAAGGTGGTGTGCTAGCATTAGATTTCCAACATCTGGTTTTATTTCAGATGTTAGCAAACTCATATACCACATGCACTGGAATTTGAAATACTTTACATGTATAAATTTGAAAGGCTTTCTGTGTCTTAAACTGCTGCTACTCTGCTTTGACAAATGTGTTGCTCTTGTACCCTGCAACACACTATCTAGGATGTGATGATACTTTCGAGGCCACTCATTATAAAGAGCAGAAAGAAGCAGCTGCATTCAAGATACTTTTCTTTGCAGGAGTGGGGTTTCTGTAAAATAAAACATTTGAAGTTTGATGTAGATGTGAATTTAGTCAGGGCTGCAATACATAGTCTGTCAAATTACTGGCTCAACCCAAGCTTTTAATGGAACTGTAACATCTTCCATTACCCAAGGAAGTTTAAAAAAGGAGCATAATTGGCGTTTCAAGTGTCCTTTTACCAGAAAAAGCACATGTTTAATCTTCCACTGATAGCCTAAGCCAAATGATCCAGATCCACTCATGTACCTACTTCCAGCAGCTGCTAGTGACTAACATGCTCCAAGGATGTTGGGGTCTCTCAAGAAGGAAACAGGTCAATCATCTCCAGCACAAGTAGAGTTCAGCCATGTGCAGCCATGGTGGAGCCAAAGGCAACTCCAGAGTTTTTAAGATGCTTTTGCCTTCTTTGCAGATACGGTGCTGGTGGAACTTCCAGCTTTAGGTTGATGGTTGGACTTGATGGTCTTAGAGGCCCTTTCCAACCTTAATGATTTTATGATTTTGATGTCGAGGCTGACGGGGAACCAACCCAATGCCCAAAAAGGTTTTGAACAGCTTCAGAATTAGTTAAAAATGTCTCGAAGAGCATGAGCCCCACAGGACTGCAAAGCTGGACACAAAGTTTTGTGGCAAAAAAGGACATTTCATCAGATTTCTCCAGAAACGGCTGCTGTTGGGCAAATATTTCCTGGAAGGATCCAAACCTTGCTCTACTGCAGAATTTAGCAAGCTTGCATTAAAAAGTATTGTTTTTAAGGAACCCAAAGTGGCCTTTCTCTCTTCAAAACCTCAGGCACAATCCACCACCCAGACTGCTTTGTGAATAAGGAACAAATATGTTGTCTATTTTACTTTACAGTAAATATTTATACAGTACTCCGCCATGGGTATCTGCATTTTTTTCTTCTGGATTTTTCTGGGAAAAAAAGGGGAAAACATGCTCCCTGCTCCAGTGTAATGAGAAAACACATGAAAATTTAAACCTGCTGTAGGAAGCAGCAGTGGGAGCTGTAATGGGAAAAAGGCAGGCATGCCTTTTCAGCAGTATATGTAACATATACCGAACATCTGGCTTCCCAAGTAAGTGGTTAACAGTGCTCAATGAAAATGTTTCTCTATGAAGAATCAGATGTTCCTT
>VZTN01016890.1:23710-54176 GCA_013400515.1 Erpornis zantholeuca
GAAGGAAGAGCAAATTGAGATAATAGCTACAAACAGCCTAAAATCAACAGCCTTGCAGACAGCACTGGTGATAAACTTTCATTATTCACAGTAGTTTCTCTTTTCCCTTCTGTGTAAGTTACTTCATTCCTGAAAACCACATTCTATGTATCTGTGCTAATGTATGCTTTGTAAGTAGCTTATAACCTTTTTCTGTGATTGTGTGTAATAATGTCACTATTGCCCTTCTATATCCCAACCACTTGCTAAGTTCTGACAAACTTTTTTTTCTTCTTTTTTTTTTTTTTTTAAGATATGCAGAAAAAGTCCATTTCCCAGCTTTGAGTTAATTTGGAAACAAGACTAAAATGTACTATTTTCGCTCCTTATGGGAAGTAGGACTTTCTGTTTATTCACATCTTCCTCTGGCAGCCACAGTCTAAACAAAACCTTAACTCACATCTGCAGATAAAGGCTTCACATTCCTCTACACGTCCTCATCCCACATAAAACTGCAATTATTGTACATTTCCTTACAATAGAAGCTGCGTAATTCCTCTTTACAGGCCTTATGTCCTTTTATTGCTACAAGAAAACCTTAGCCCATAAATTGAAGACTAGAAAAGTCACACATTTTTCAAATAAATCACTTGGCTAAAAGCAGTGAGGAAGGAGGAAGAGGGAGAGAATCTAAACCAATCTATCACCTGGATATATGTCAAGGATTTCTGTCTATGAACAAAGAAAACAGAAGGGCTTCAAGGCCTGAATCTGCAAAAATCTTGCCATTTTCAAATGTTGCATAGCTAGTGATTTGTGACCTTGCTGGAGAATATTAGATTAAAGCAGAAATACTTTTACCACAACATGTCTTTCCTGAGACGCAGCTTTTACTAGTCTTTGTAACACAGGAGAATGGAAAACATCACAGAGAGCTGGAGAGGAGGCAGGGGCATAACATTTGCATTCAGATGTTTTTAAAACTCAAGGAAGTGTTATTGTTTCCATAAATCATTACTAGAAGTTTATTTTTGTACCCCCTTGCTGTCTTGTTAGAGAAAACATAAGATGGGCATTGGCTTTGCTCAGGGCTGAAAAGAAATAAATTGGAGAATTTTAATGAGTTTTCCAAAATTATGACTCTCCTGGTTTTAATCCCAAATTCCAGGCAGTACAGAAATTGCGCAACCCTGGAGCACTGAGGAGAAGAGGGACAAGGCCATCTCCTCCACTGATGATGTCCAGAGCCTATGCTTGTTTGCAGAACTGCCCCAATTCCCCAGGGTTTGTCATGGAAATGTGAACCTTGAAAGAAAAGTCTATTATGTCAAATTACAGATTATTTGATAGAGTTTTAAGTAATTGTTTGCTGACTGTTGTCATGCACATATGGTTTGTTGGAAGATGATGTAATTGTTGTGGCAAATTTCCACCAGCAAGAATCAGCCAGGGAGAACTCTGAAATCAGCTGCTGTGGGGGTTCACATCATGCAATTACTGGGTGAAAGAACAGCATGGAAACCCTTCACAGTTAATTTACACAGACCCATTTTAGAAGTAGAGCATTATGTCTCAACGGTATGAAATGTATTGTGGACACATTAGTATGCACAAAATTCAATAGAAGCCCATTAGTTCAAATGAAAGAGCTCTGTTCCTTTTGCACTATAAAGTTTGGCCAGCAAAAAGATATAAACTGAATAGAAAATATAGCAAAAGTATGGCCTGTGTTTTTCTGGAACCATTTGAATAAAGTTTTCCTCTATCAGAAAGATTTTTGTTTCAATCAGACATCAGTTAAAATAAATATGTAAGACTCTTCCAAAATAACCTTAACTTATTGGAATGCATTCTCTAAACAGGCTGAATAAATATGGGTACACTCACATTTTTTCCTCAATTCTATGGTCCAAAACATCTGTGTCAGATCTTGGAACAGTTGGGTATGATGTAATGAGGCAGCTGGCATTTCTTTTTCAAAAATTCACTACACCAATAAAGAGTAATACTGTGGTGACTGGAACTAAGTATAAACTGAAATATTTGCTTTCCAAATATAGCTGTTTGGACTTGAGCTTGAAATAAATTGTGTTGTGTATGCACACACACACACACACACACACACACACATATATATATCAGTATCTATGCATTTATGTATATATAAAATTTTAGAGAAATAAGTGCAGTAAAAAGAACTTGAAATGTATCTTAATAACCTGCTTTTACAGTTCTCAAGTATTTATAATTTTTGTTCATTAGGCCATCCACGTTTTTAAGATATTGGTCTCCTGTTTTGTACTTCTGAAGACTTCTATCACAAAATGAAGCTACAAAGGAAATGCAGAATAAATCTAGCATGCCTAGGATGACATATGGACAATTTCCATTAAAGAAGATCATTAAGTAGATAAAAATGGAAAATTGGTAAAAAAAAACTGTAGAGGCAAAGTGGATTTGCTCTATTACTATCAGGATTAAGTGTTACACAAGTTAAGCTCCACTACAAAGATTAGTATTATTGCTAGGACCTGATCTTCCAGTCCTACCGTATTGTTTAGACACTGACTTTTAAAATATATTTTTATATCTTCTATAACATAGTTCAAGTATTATTTTTTTAATTCCTTAGTAAAGAAATGGTTCAACAGTTAACAATAAAAATCCCTCACCATTTGTCACTTGAACTCTAAAAGCTATAAAACCAAGTGATAAATGTACGAGCATATCTTTGAAAACATCAGTGTTTTTGACAAGCTTGAAGGGGTTTGTTGTTACTTCGGTTTATGATCACTTTAGACAAAACACTTGCACTGATTTTAATATGCAACATGCTATACATACTATATAAGCCATCAGAATGTATTTCCCCAGGCCTGTTTGAAAAGTAATCCTGGGTGCTTTCTTTTTCAGCTCTGCAAACCTTTATCTTAAACAATTATTATTTTTCATTACAGATCACATTGGCTCATTTAGAGATGTCAAAGAACATTTTCCTAAGATGGCTTTAACACCAGCTTTCCTTTATGACTAATGAAGATAAACTCCAAAGTCTATGTTGATCTGAGCATGAAAAGGATTGAGTCTGTTTGCTCAGATATCTACAGGCACCGATGAATTATAATTTCAGCCAAAGTGCATATCACTGAATCCTGATGAACTTTAAAGGTAGCTCCTAGATCATATAGATGTCTCATACCTGCAGCCAATAACATTTTAAGAGTATTTTGGAAGTTATAGTTTATATATCCTCTTAGTTAAGTTCTGATGTGATATCCTCTCGGGTAAAGCAGCATTCAAGCAAAAAAACAGTTGATCTGGTAGTTATCCAGCAAGGTTCTGATCCCTAACTAGTACTTGAGAAGATATGATTCTCAGAGCTACTCCTTAAACTTCATTGTAGTTCATTAGTTCCTGAGGGCTTGGAATGATTTGAGTTCCTTGTGCCATTAAGTACCTCACTGGAAGTGAGTCCCATTCTTTGACTTTGGTCTGACTTTGGATGTAAAGGACCATCTCTTCAGTTACATGGAGTAAAATAAAAAACCTGGAGGCCACAGGAGCAGCTACTGTGTTTCTGGTTTCCCTGGATTGTATACACTAACAGAGTGTCTGAATACCTGAATGTCTCGTAAAGTCCACATCCCCAAATATCTGCTACTGAGCCAAATTCAGCTGTCACCAGGGAGCAGGCCAGGTCTCTCTCTCCTTTTGATAGGATTGAAAGAAAGAGATAAAATCTCTTTCACTGGATGACTTCTGATGTTGGCCACATTCAATTTCTCTTTTGCCATAAACAAGTTTAACTGATCTGCCTTTTTTATAAATTAATTAATTTCCTTGAAAGACAAAAGAAGTGTTGGCACTGTAGAAGCAATGACACACCTGAAAGAATATATCTTTTTATAGAAATAAAAAAGGAAAGAAACCCTGCACCTATCTAAGCCCTACCATGAAAAAGAGACCAAACAGTCTGACCTCTGTTCTCAACTGAGAGAGAGGCATAGTCTACTGATTCACACACTGGTGAACTGAGAAGGACACTTCAGAGACATTTCCCTTCAAAAATTACTGGCCCTGATCTCTGTTACTGGGTTTAATTTATGGTGCCCCAAAAACACAACAGTGAAAGGGTTAGTTTCTTTTTTAATAGATATTCCACAATGGAAGAATTGTGAAATGAGTTTCATGGAGATGAGAGCCCTGGAGGTTGTTATCGTATGTATGCACAAACAGTGAGAGAGAGAGTGGAGAGGGAAAGAGCTCTTCTCTGACATCTCATCATTAGAATTTTGTAGGGCAACTAGCCTACTGTAAAATCAATTTGCAAAATTGAATATTTTTATCATGAAAGCCTGGTGTACAGTATGGCCACACTGCATATTTAAAGCAAGAATTATGACTACCCCAAGAGGAAAAAAAGTAAAAATCAGTCTTGAACTAAAGACATTACATAAAAATAAATTTACATATGAGTCCAATAAAGGCAGCCTGACTTTTCTAACAGAGAAGTCCTATTATGTTATCTTTGTCCCATTCTTCCTAAAAAAAAATTCATCCAATCTGTTACTTTTTGTTGGAAACTGAAGAAACTACTGCTTTATAGGAGTTTTCAGTTCTCGGGCTCCCAGTTGGTACATCTACCTTACTACAAGGCTGACCCTGAGTTATTATGCAAAATTGCTCTCTTGGTATTCTTAATACTTATTACAATAGTAAGGGACTGATGAAAATATCAAAGCCTGCAAACATGCAGCCCTAAAGTTTTCCCTCAGTCCTAAGTCTGTTTCTAGATGGGGCCTTGCTTTTGAATGCTGTGTGCTATAAATGCAAGTGGATATGATCTGAGATGGCTCCTAATATTGATAGCTGAGTCAGTTCTTACAACGTTATCAACTTAATACTGAGGTGCCTGATGTACTTAGTTACCATCAAACAATCACAGAAAATTATCTTTAAAATACCTGTTTCTGTAACTAATCAAACTGAAAAAGAAATAGGATTAAATTCATTTTCTTTGTTTGCTGGTTAAAGAGGCCCTAAGAAGGAATATCTTTCACAATTAATTAGATTTTTCTTTCCATCCAGTGTGAATTTTCACATATCCATTTAAGTACAAAAAACTCAGACCATTCCCTTAACCAGTCTTTTTTGCTAAATTACTTCAATGAATGACAGCCTTACGTGACTTATGGGGTTGTTATGGTACACAAATGCTAAATATCAGCTCAATTTTTATACCTCAATTATAATAATTGATTACTTCTAAAATTTAAAAAGAGATTCTTGTCTTTCATTTATAAAGCTTTAGTTTTGTAAAAATCTATCATTTATACTCCAGGTCAATTCCAATAAACATTATCATTATTATGCAAAACTAGCTCCCACAACTGTTCGTGCTGCCCAGGTACTCACAGCCTTGCAGTGGCACTTCCATGGCCTTTTACAAAATCTACTGTTTTCCTATCTTTATTTTTGCAAAACCTAATAGAACATGACCC
Organism: Erpornis zantholeuca; assembly: GCA_013400515.1. Classification (NCBI taxonomy): domain Eukaryota; kingdom Metazoa; phylum Chordata; class Aves; order Passeriformes; family Timaliidae; genus Erpornis; species Erpornis zantholeuca. Next base: position 29,191 of record VZTN01016890.1, read on the forward strand.
AGTTTTTCTATGTACAGGCATGTATTTAACCTCAAGGAATAAGCTGCCTGAAATAAAAACACCCTGCACATCTCCTTGACAAATACAACTTCCTTTGCACAGCCCAGCCAAGAACCTGGATGGGCTCTGGTAGTGAAGAGGGATTCAAGCATCTCTCAATTTCATACATACATAAGGACTCATTTACACTCATTTACACATACATTTATTTTTACTATAATTTTGAAACTCACCTTTCCCATGACTATTTATCATTCCAAAAGAAAAGTGTCTGACCTGAAAATACACTTTGCTCCTATGTGGAGGAGATGAATGGCAGATTAAAAAGCACTCATTTCCTCAAAGAAATGTATACAGGCAGTGGAGAACTTCTGGATTGGAAAATTTTCTTTTACACTCTAGGGAAAAAAAAAAAGAAAAAACATAAGAAAATTTTTAAAAATTTAATAGATATGAACAAAACATAGGACTTAAAATACCTTGCTGGAACTGATTGCATTCAAAGTTGTTGCATTAAGTTGCAATTTCTCCAATAAATCAGTAGGTATGATCTGAACTCTGTGTTGTGTTCACAACTTCTCAGTGAAATTTCATCTTGAATTATATTTATTATTGTGGAAAACAAATCCAAATGCCAATAATAATAATAATAATAATAGAACATTAGTTGCTTAATTGTATAAGAACCATTATATCAAGGGGCCTGATCATTTTAATTTTACTAATGCAGACTCCTGATACAGGTGCTTATCTGAATCTATCTGTTATTTCTGAACATTTCACACTCTTCATCACCTAAACTGCACTAATTTTTTGCTTTTGCAATTTTAAAGACTGTCTAGAAAGAAAATAATCCTTCTTTACCCTTTTCATAGATATGTAAATATGTATACACTGTATATGTATACACATACACACACATATAATCAGCATTATACTTTAATTAATTTTGTTAATAGTTACATTTGCAAGTTACAATGAAGACAATGAAGTTACAATTGTTTTGAAAGCTATTTTTCATTTTTTATAAAGGAACTCAAATTTCATCGTTGGAAAACAGAAGCAGTTGACATCTTTGCTTTCAAACATTTATGCCCAAATTTTGCCCAGAAATCCCATCACTGTCTTCTATCAGTCCCCAGCAACAGCATAGGGTTACAAAACAATTATGGAAGGATGTGAACTCAATGGCAGATCAGATTCAAGGGCTATTTTCCTTGACATTTTTGTGCCTGTATTTCTAGGTGGACAGGTTGAGTTTATTCATCCAGTCAGTTGAATGTCTGTGACAAAATATATCCTGAATGTAAAAATTCTGTCTCTGTCAAAACTTCTGCATATGTATGTGTATGTCGCTCGAGAGCACGAACGAACACACACACACACAGGTTGAGTGTCGGAAGAAAAAAGGAAGGAAGTTTTATTTTTCACAGCTTTTATACAATTCCTTGAGACCTCGTGGATTGGACAGGGAGATCTTCTCCTGTCCATTTCCATTGGCCTGGACAGAAGTCTATCAAACCCTTGTTTATCAGGAATGGAATGAAAAACAAGAAGGACAGTTAGAAAAACACATCTTGTTTGTGCGAAAGTTCCGTGGGAACTTGAGAGTAACTTTGCAAAACAAACGAACAGTTCTGACTCCAAATTAGAAGGCTTATTTTCAGGGCGACATGTGTATATATATGTATGTACACCACTTCAAATGTGCTTTTTTGGCACACTGAGCTATATTCCATAAGGCCTTTCTGGAAGGAGCAGCCAGTTTAAATTCAGTTTTGATTCAACTTGTTACAGAGAGATGCATATTGGGACATCTTACAGGAAATTTTTCCTTGTTATTTATTTTCTTTTTAGCAAAAAATAAAAAAATTCAGGCTAGAAAGGTGTACAGTGCTCATGGAATTTGAAAGTTTATGAAAGGATGGAAGAAACTTCCTTTTGCATTTGGACACTGGAAGAGCTGGGAAAAATTGTTTCAGTGGTAGGAATGTGTTTAATATCCAAAGCCACAGTGGGTGTGCTTATTCTGTATAGCTGCATACATACTTTCTATATAGGTACAACTGTGTCTTTCCTACAACTGGGTAAGAAAGGGATATTGTCCTAGATTTGCAAATCAAATTGAATACACACAGTTTTGTGTGTTTAAGTAACATCTCTGAAATATCATTAAATAAAATAATTAAAAGTTATGTATAAAGTCTAGTTTTCAAAGGAGCATCTCTTAGTCTGGAAAACTAGTGTGAGATTTATAAATGTATGTGACCATTTTGTTAAGGAAACACTCTTTGAAGCAGCAGTTTACGACACCTAAGTATCAACAAAAAAATCACCCAATCTTTCTGAGAAATTTCAGAAGTAAAAGCAAGTTTGTGTCTAATTTCAAAGTCTTTACAGCAGTTTATAGCAGCTTTGGGGTCAAATTTGGATAAGGTCTTCAATTACTAAGATGCAAACCAGTGAAAGCTGTCCATGCCACCAAACTGATGGGCTCAGTTCTATTCAGGAGCTGAGATTTCAGCTCACCAGCTGCTGTGTCCTTGTTAACCATGAAGCAAGACCTTCACCCCTTCTCCTTCACCCTCTGATTGGCAGAGCAGTTCTCTATTCACAATCAGAGGAGCAAAAGGACAAGTGGGAAAGGGAAGGAAGAGGAGAGAGTGCACAGGAGAACCCTTCCAAGTACACACATCTCTCCTACAGCCTGTTTGACAGATCTCAGTGGAGAGTGCACTGTAAGAAGAAGAAAAACATGTCACTGCTCTGAAACTGTCTTTTCTAATTCAGTGCATCCATGTATTGTTATAAATCAGTTTCCCAGCCACTGAAAGATACAGAGACAAGAGAACAACTTTGACTGTTAGCTATCAACTCAGATAAGGAAAACTTTCTTTCAGCATTAAGCCGCCAGTGGATAAAAAAAAAGACTGAAAATATAAATTAATGCTGAATGTTTTGCTTAGGAAAGGGTTTCTTCTATTCATGTGCTTATGCTCATAGGAGTCAGACATTTACATTTATCCCTGTTCTGGGGTTTTAAAGGGACTTCTACAAGCATCTGGAATTCTTCATTACAAATTGCAGCCACTTAATGTTTCCAGATCCTTAAATCCTAATTACAGTATTGCTGACTGGCAAAGCTGTTGTACAGTCAAAGACCCAATCTTCATGCTTGAGCTTAATTTATTACTATTTTATTGGAGATTACTATAGAAGCATATTGATAACACTATATACCTTACATTTGGGAGTCATATTTCACCACCAAGTTCATTGAAACCTAAGTATATATACACATATTTCTGCAGGGACACTGGCAATTTTACTATAAACTTATGATCAATTGAACACTTGAATAAAAAATAGAAAGAAAATAATATTTGAATCCCATTAATGGAACAATGTACTTGTCCCAAGGTTAAACATAAAAGCCAAGGATATTTTGAATTAATAGAGTGGGGTTTATTGACTCTGAGAAATTCTTCTTTCTTGTATATACTTCATCACTGGGGGTGGGTAATGTGCCATTAACTCATGATTTTTCTGGATAAAAAGTCAGGAATACTGAGCCATTCTCCCTGCCTCTAGCCTCAATTTGCCACAGTAAGCAAAAAACCTATTATCCATGAGCTTCTCAGGAAAACAATAGACCCCATCTTCACATTAACATCTCTGCTTTGTTTGACAGCAAAGATGTATTTTGCCACCTAAGTCTCAGGGCAGACATCTGTCTTGGGGATGGTTTATTATCCCATCCTATTTTTGGAGTTTTGATCTGTTTTGTTTAGTTTTGTTACCAGGGGTGGCAGCTGTCCCCACCCCCCATTCTCCCTGGCTCTGGGACTATCACAATGTTTGGGAGCTAGACCAGGGTTTCTGGAGGGAGCTGGGGATGGGGCAAGTGGCAGACCCTCTCTTCTGGTGCAGGCTGTTCAACTGGACACATGTGGCCAGTATCTCTGACCAAGGATCCTGCTGTTTCTGTGGGTTTCTGCTTCTTTTTTGTTGGTTTTTTTTTTGCTTCAGCACTGTGACTGAGCTTGGCGGCTTGGCTTCTTTTGCTGCTCTGCTGTCAGGGAGCCCAGAGCCAGTGTATGTGTCCTGCCAGGACCCTGGAACACCCTGCTTCCCACTGGGGGCCGCCCCTCTCCAAACAGCCTGGACCCAGGTTCCAGCCAGCGACAGTGAAAAATCCCAGGGAGCCCTTCCCCTGCCATGTTCCAGAGCCACCCTGCTGCTGCCCAACCCCTGCCATACTTCTGCCATTTGCTCCAGGTTTGTGCTACACTGGAGCTTTTCACTCCCTGCCTGGAGGTCCTGCCGTTCTAGCTTGCTTCTCCTGAGGTTCCTGCTACAGCTCTTTTTGCTATCCAGAGGGGGCACCGGGATCGGCTGCCCCTGAGGATTCGCAAAGGAAACCCCTTCTCCATCCCTCTCTTCCGGCTGCGCCACCATTGTCCGTGCAACAGCCGTTAGCCCTGCGCCACAGCGCCCCCTGCAGGCGCGGGGGAATCACCGCACCCACCCTGCCCGGCCGGGAGCCACCAGCGCCCCCTGCCGGCTGTGAGCGTCACTGCAGCGAAGGGGAAAGGGCCTGCGGCCCAGAGAGGCTGCACTGGCCTCTGCTGCTCTCTGTGCCTGCTGACATTGCTGCTTGTTTGCATTCTTATATCTATAGATATTCTAGTAAAGAACTGCTCTTCCTTTTCCCATATCTTGGCCTGAAAGCCCCTTAATCTCAAAATTATAACAACTCGGAGGGAGGGGCGTCATATTCTCCATTCCAAGGAAGGCTACTGCCTTCCTTAGAAGATACCTTTCTTTCAAACCAAGACAACATCTTATTTATATAACTTTGGTTCATCAGTTTGCTTCATAAAGAATGAAGCTTTTTTCTAAAGGATCATTTTTTTGACCTCTAACAGCCTAGTGATTTACAGAACAGAGACAATACACTGCCTTTAAAAAGCTTTAAGACAGCATTTAAAGCTTTTGTAGTGAAACCTTGCTTCTAACAGTATACTTGCTGCTCTAAGTTCAGATACTTTTCTGAATGAAAAAATACCTTTTACAATTAAAAAGTTACTCACAAATATATTTTACTCTAGCCTGTGGAAAACAGCTCAAAAATATAGCTACGATTTCATGGTACCTGGTAGTAAAACAAAGAGCAGTGAGGGAGGGCAGAGCGGGAGGAGAAAGAGGATGCACAAGAAATCTGAGGATGTCTGATGAAAGGTAAAATGGCATTTTTGATGTAAAAGCACCCTAACAATGTAAACTAGAAGGGTGATGTACATAACCATTCTAGTGTAATGGACAGGATTTTCACTTGGACAGATAAGATGTTATTTAGATTCTGTCATGAAATATAAGTCTTCATTTTCCTTATACATTCAAGTAACTAGATTTTCCACTCAGCAAAGCAGCACAGTGAAGTCAAGGGATGGCATCAGATGCTCAAAGTTTAAATACCTTGTCTCTTGTGGGGCTGTGTTTTATTTACTCTACTTAGCTCAATGTAGTAAACTTATTTCTAGATGTCTCAAATGCACAACTCCCTTTTTCCACTATTGTTTCTGGATAAAAACTAGCTTGTGCTCCTGTTCATTTACCTTTTTTGTTGGAATGGAGAGGAGGAAGCAGGATCTTGTACAGACCAACCTCTTTGTGCCAGCAGCCAGTGCCAGCATAAAGTGATGTGTGCATGTGTGTGTGCGCATTTGTGTGTGTCTGTGTATCTGTGTGTGTGTGTAAGGAATGTTCCTTAAGATTGGAACAGCATAAAAGAGTGGGTAATTTTTTTCATGCAAATTTCAACCTATCCTTTCTATATGGTTAAGAGCTTAATTCAAAGATCTTTAAAGTCAGGGTCTTTTCTGGTTTGAGTGTTATTCAGATTAGCTTAACAGAGAGATTATCAAAGAGTTCATCATACATAATCACGACCTAGTAAGGATTTCTTTCACTTTTCTTTTTTTCTTTCCAAAGGAAAATCTTATTTAGGTTCTGTCAGGAAATGCAAGGTTTCACCTTTTTATATACTAAAGTAGCTAGATTTTCTACCCATTGCATCACTTTATGAATAACAATCCTGGACATTTCCAGGACACGTTTTCTCCTACAGCTGTCAAAATATTTAATGTTCACAATTAGGCATTGCAGTTGAAAGTGCTACATTTTGTTTCTGCAGCTTTGAGAAGAAAGGATGTCTTGGTCCCACTGGGTCATCTAATAGCAGGTTTCTGCAAACTTTCTGGATAAACTGTGCCTATATTCAGGGTACTCAAAGCTGTAAGTGCTGTGATTTTCAAAAACAGATAGAGGAGCACTGGTTATTAGTTTACCTTCCTTGGTTGGACGTGGATAGAATTACCACTTTCAAACTCCAGCTGTGTCTTGTGGGAATGGAATGTGAAAAGAGGAAGAGAGAGAAAAATTGCTTACCAGCTGGAAAGAAATGGTGGGTGCAGTCCTGGGGATTAGCAGTGACTGAGCTCAAAACAAGAGAAAACATGGAAAAGAATAGAACCTTTCCTGAGCTCTGGGTCATCTCCAAATAAGCTCTGTGAAAGAGTCCTAGGGTGAGGGAAGCAGGAGAAATATGCAGCATTACCTGGATCAGGGCTGTCTGGGATGCTTCAAGTGACAAGCAGAAAGGGCTCCCAGGATCCACACTGAAGGCTAAGGAACAGAGTGGAACAGAAGCTGGGAAAAATGCTTCAGGGACATCAATTAGTAGCCAGCAGTACAAGTAAGAGAGAAACTCCTGGAAGCAGCAGAACAGACAGGCACCTGGCAGAACTGGAGAAGAAAGGACCTGATGAGAAGCTGCAGCCTCTTCCTTTGCTTTCCTGATGATTTGAGCTCAAAGTAACTGCACATTTCTTGTGCAGATGCTTAAACAATATGAAAGCCTTCTGCAGTCAGCAAACTACAAACCAGCCTAACAACATGGCATAATTTTCTGTGCTCCTGCTGAAGTGGTCTGGGATGTTTTCAGTGAATCATAGTTTTAGCAAAATATGCTGCTTTACCTAAATTTAGATATTTACTAGGACCTGCTTCTCTCAACAAAACTTTAAATGGAAACTTGTCTAAAGTCTAAGATCATCCAGTAAATTTTGACCACAGAAGCAGTGTCTGATTCTCAAAACATTTGAAAGGTTTTGCTTTTATTTCACTTGCTTACCAAATGAAGTTAAATTGCAGCTCTCAAAAAGCTTTCCCAAATGGGAATTTATGAAGAAAACCAAACAAAATCCAGTTCCCAGGTCATAAAGAGTAGCTTTCAAAATCCTATTTCAGTCTGATCTCACCATTGCAATGCAAGAAAAGGAGCATCTATGTAAATCAGCACTGTATAGACTTCAGTCAGTGTGTGGGTAAACGCATCACAGAAAGGAGCAAGGAAAACATCTGAGAGACCTAAGAAACAGCAGTGCATAACCCTGAAGAAGACTTTAAAAGTAAGATGGATTGTATTTGTTACAAACTTCTGTAATTAAATTTCATACTGATGTATTAGCGTCCATAATATCCATAATATTCCTTTGGCTGAACCAAAGAGAATTAGTAGATGTTTCAGAAATGTCCTAGCATGTTGTTGTTGTATTAGGGATGGTTGAAAAGTGACATGCAGACTCCAAAAGAAGGTAAAAGGCTCTCAAGGCTTTTTTATTAGACACACGCCTTTTTATAGACAGCTTCGCACAGATGCTACATGATTGGTTAATTGACTGACACCCCCGAACACCATTGGCTATTTAAAAACGACACCCATTTCTAAACATCTTACAAACACAAACACCAGGTGCAAGATTGTTTAGCATTCTTTTCCTGCTCAATGCATAGGAAAATTTACTTTCTCAGAGGCACTGGCTACAGTCTGATGCTTGAAAATTCCTCTCTGACCAGGCAGTCAGTATCCATACTAGCAAATTCTTAAATTCCAGCTTGGAAAGGCAAGAGTTTGGAAAGATGTTTAATGTCCAATAATCTGAATAATCACTGCAGGAACCTTTGAAGGTACACTAAAATGGATGGTTAGTTGTGGACACTGACACATTTGGTCAGAGAGAAATTTTCCAGCTCTTGGCCCTGTTTGTGAGAAGAAGTTGCTTTCTCACAAGAGAGGCTGAGAACCAGGAGAACTTTATGTAAACCATCTTGTGTGTTTTTGTAAACTATATTTCACAGGTGGTGTTTCTTACATTTCACTATTCCAACCTGTTATTCTGTAACTAATCAATGACACTAAAGAGGTGTTCACCTAAGAACAAATGATTGTGCCCTGCTCTGCAACCTTGGACATATAAAGGGAAAGGTTTTCTTAATAAGGGCCTTTTCTCATCTGAAGTTTATGCCTCTATTTCTCACTGTCCCCAGACTCAACTGCGACAGTTAGTCACCTAGACACAACTGAAATACTAGCCCAGCCAAATATTTAGACACTTAATGCCTTAAAAAAAAAATCTAGGCCTGACAGCTCATCTGTCATTCAGTAACTGAAAAACCCTAAGATTCTTCAAGATTTGGTGCAAATTTTGCTGTGTATTACAGCAAAAACTACAAATGAATGAGTGCAGGCCATTGGAATAATCCATAAAATGTATATAAGATGAGGGGAGGCAAATCCAGCTGTAGATGGATGATATTATAGAGAATTCGAGAGAAGGAGATTTTAATTATTTGGATGACAGACACAATCCTGGAATTTACCTTTGTTACCAAAGTGAATTCAAAACGGAGAAGTTCAGGTCTCCTCATCATCTCCTTCTGAAAATAGCTTGTATTATTAATAAAAGACTAGATTACATTCCTCTTAAGAAGAAGAAAGACTACTGTATCCCAGGCAGATATGCTATTAGAGCTGACACTTTCCCACATTACAGCAAATTTGAGGCTTTTATTTTAGGTTAATGTAAAAGTAGGATTAAAAGATGATTCTGGAGAGAGGGAAAAGGGTTAAGTGGCATAAAGGAGAAGTTCTGAGGAGTTTATTTTTTACACAGCATATTTTCTTCAAGAATACTTCTGTATAGTTTTTTGGTATTGGTTGTTGTTTTTTTTTAATATATCTTTTTCATAATCACCTGGTCAGGTATTATCTTTTTGAAGAATTGATGTGTAAACAATGAACAAGGGATCAAGGAGAACTTGAAAAATATATACATTTAGGAATTTTTTAATACCAGGATATAATATATAAAGGAAGTTATAAACTGAATGTATGGAGATAAGCAAACTATCAAGAAGGATGTTAATAGAAGCATTACGGAACACAAGTAGGATGCTGGTGACAGGAAAACTTGATATTGTTAGAGAGGCAGAAGTAATTCTTGTCTTAGTACTTCCAGAGAAAGCTGGTCACATCCTGGAGAATGCAAAGGTAAAGTATTAAAAGTTTTATGATAATGCTGAAGCAGACAGACCATTAAAAGTAAATGACGTTTGCAAGGCTTTAGAAATTCAAGTTAATTGTGGAGAAAAGAACACAAGAATTTTTTCTACTTGCTTGAGAGTCTGCATGATTACTGCTCAAACAGGGTGAGCAATTTAGAGCTGATATTTACTCATAAAACCCTAAATGAGTACTGCAGATCTATGCACTCAGTAACATTAACATCTTTAAGTAATGAGATACTTACACATAATTTAGAGCTATTTGAAATTACTGAAGTCAACATGGCTTCAGGAAATAAATTTTTCCTTCACTAACACGCATTGTGGCCAGAGGGAAGAAGAACTAAGGTAGTATATAGGTAATAGTAAAAGAGAATCCTAGGGAGGCTTTGTATTATTAGAACTAAGGTAGTATATAGGTAATAGTAAAAGAGAATCCTAGGGAGGCTTTGAATTATTCTAATCTATCATACGACTTCTCCTCGAATTTGAAGGTCACAAATCATTGTGTTCTAGGCCAGGTTTGGGGTAATCTCTTGCTAAATGAATGAAATATTCAGTGGGTATTTTAAAGTCAGCCACAGTATCACACCAGCAATGTAGCTAGCACTTCATGCTCACCAAAGACTTTTATTTTACATACATTACAGAGTCACTAAAGTTATCTGAATTTTTACAAGCAAACATAAAGTTAGGTGAGTTTAACCAGTGATGAGCTCTTAATTTACTTGTGTGTCACTGTGATATACTGTCAAGCTTTGAAGTAAACTCTGGATTTCTGCAATGAATTCGAGTACTTGAAGAACTTCTTGCTGTGGTCTAGCAGAGCTTCTACTACATCTGGTGCCGTTCTCATTGTTTCAGGACACTGTATGACTCATAGTCCAAATAACCTGGAAGAAACAAACATACACTCACACACATACGGAAAAGAAGTATTATAGTAGAAGCATTTGATCTTCAAAAGTACCATTGCTGAGGAAGAAATGAAGGTAGGTTAGCTCAGGGTATTCAGAAACTGTGTTTGGAACAACAGATCAGGCAGACGTTTGTGTTATCAAAGATCATTTTTAATTGTTTTGTTTCTCAAGAACAGTGAGGAATTCCGTGGGGAGTAAGATAGACAAAGGCACATAAAATATATTGTTGCGTTGAACTAGGATAGTTGCACACAGAAAGAACTGCAGAAGCCTCAGCTCAAACCATCAGACAGCAGGATAAGTTTCATAACTTTTGCTATTCAGCATTGTATTCTAATGTTCTATTTTTCCATCTTTACTCATCTAACACCTGTATTACCAGGCCCATGCTGGAGGTCCATTTCTCCACCATGACCCCTCCTCCTCAACTTGCAGATAAATGTAACATTTGTCCGGAAAATTAATCCACAAACACTAGAGGTTTATGTCCAAAAAGGAGTCAGAGGAGCCCTGTTACTTTACTCAAATAGAGAGAGAGGCCGTGGGGCATTCCCCTGGGGTGTCTCAAATTCTTAGAGAATGCAGTCTCCTTTTTATCCTAATTTCTGGGCTGCACTTTCCTCTCTCTTTCCCCATTGGCTGAGGTACTGTTGAGGTTTTTAGGAGTTACCTTTTCCCCTTTTGCTTTTCTTTTTCTCCTTAAGAATTTTCCCCATACTTTTGTTGCGACAGAACAAATTGCTGGGTACTTAAGAGAGATAGAAGACTGGGCCACAGAGGAAGGAGTCCAGCTAGCTGCCCTGTTTGCCACGAGAATTGAGCTGGCAAAAAGGAGCCGGGTACAGCACCTGAAACGAACAGGGCTAAAGCCTGTATTAATATTCAGCTCTTTATAAAATAAATCAGCTGGGTAGGGGGGGCCCAATGGGATGCTCTCCCGCTGCTGTAGCTCCCACAGGCGACCTTGAGGAGGTGTGTAGATCTGTTGCTAGGATGCAGTGCTGCGGATGTCAGGACCCTGTCCTCATGGAAGCACCACAAGACTCGCTTTCTCGGTTTGAAGTCCAGGGTACACATTAGCCCAGTTCCTTGGAGGTCAGGGTGACAGGGCAAAAAAAGCCCAAATCAGGATTAGGAGATGCATCTACTCTTTCCTCAACCTGGGGTGTCTTTTAGGTCCTCCGATTGTGTGATGGCTCATTGTCCGAGGGGCTTTTATTCCACAAAATAATACCATGATGCCCAAGGTCTCTCTTATATGCTTGCATCCTCTCCGACTCGGGCACCATTTCAGGGAGCAGTGAAGATGAGATCTGAGGAAAAAGGGAGTATAATTGGCAGCAGTTAGGGCGATAAGTATAGGACAATCGGTCGGTGATTGACTCTTTTAACATTCTAATTCATCAATGCAGGAGCTTACTGGGAACTCATTTCTTACAGTGCCTGCTCTTGTCCTCCTGGCATCTCGATGAGAGAGAGTCTGCCCTCGTGGTGGAGGGAATCCATCTCCTTCCTTCTGCTGTCTCCTTCTCCTGTAAGTGGAACCTGCTCTTTGCTACACTATAGCCCCGGCACCTCCTGCCTGCGGGGACATCCAGGGGTCCTGCTGTAGCTCCGGAGCTTCATACATCTCATCTACAACCTGGGATTTGGGTCCCTCACTGCTGTTCCAGTCTGCTGTTTCCTGAGGGTCCTGCCGGGGCACCAGCAGCTGCCCCTGGGGGTTTGTGAAGCAGCTTCTCATCCGCCATCACCACGTGGTCCCCAAGCTGCAGGCGCGGGGGAACCATCGCACCCATCCCACTCAGCGGGAGCCACCAGCGCCCCTGCTGGCCGTGAGCGGAACTGACCACAGGGGAAAGGGCCTGACAGCTGAGGGAAGGCTCTCATTGGGGTCTGCTCTGTTTGTTACCACTGCCGTAGTTATTGTTGTGTGTTTGCCTTGTTTTATATATATTAGTAAATAACTGTTATTCCTCTTCCTCATATCTTTGCCTGAAAGCCCCTTAATTTCAAAATTATAATAATTCAGAGGAAAGGGGTTTGCATCTTTCATTCCAAGGGAGGCTCCTGCCTTCCTTAGCAGACACATGTCTTTGAAACCAAGACAGGTACTTAAGAGGTACAGACTCCCTAAATCAGCTAATACAGACTCTCTTCTAATGTATACCTTTTTTCTTTTCCTATGGAATTTATGGTTCTTCCCATTGCTTCTTTCATCTCTTAGTATGTATCTTTATTTACCTATCAGTAGGCCCACAGTTTGTTTGTAAAGACAAATCCCGCTCACTCCTTTCATCAACCAGTGGAATTTCTCCCATTGTTTCTTTCACCTGTCGGTATGTAGCTTTTCCCTATCAGCAGACCCACACTTCATTTGTAAAGACAAATCTACCTAATTCCTTTCACATGGCATAGAACAGTTGTTAGAATAGCAGAGCTAACATGCTAAAATTAGAGGGTGGGAGAAATGAAGCCCACTCCTCTATTTGGGGTTTTATAAGTTTAATACAATAAATAGGGGACAAAGATCACTTAAAGAAAACAGACAGCACTGGGTCCTTAGCTGATAGCCAGAGGCACAAACACTTAAGCCAGACTTCCTGGTTATATGCTTTAACTTCATGTATATTAATAAACTACAATGTATATGCATACTTTTTTCTGAGAACTAATTTACTTTTTTTTTTATAAGGGATTAACATAGTTCCTCCCCCAACCCACCTTTTAGAGGTGGGTATCATTATGATCATGACGGTCTTCAGGGGTCTTCTCCAATGAAGGCTCAAGTCTTCTTCATATCTTGAACTTTTCAACTTTGTCTTTAGAGCATGCACAGTTATGGTATTCCTAGGTCTTTCTGGGTCCAACCGGTTTAAATTCTTTACTTCGTGATTTATTGGCTTCACATCCTACTGCTTCCTTTATCTAGCTATACTTGTCTATTTTTGAAATTATCCACCAGGAGACTTTCAGTTTATTTAAGAATTAAGCAATTAGTCAACCATATACTAGCTATTACATTTCATAGAAGGATATGATTCAGATTATATAGGTATAAAAAGTTATTATTCAAATTATATAGGTATCTTATAACTCAAGCTATATTAGCATCTTGTAACTTTGACCCCAGTTATAATGTTAACTAGTTGATATCTGCATAACAAAGTTATTCTTAACATGTTTACACATAATATTTCCTAACAAATTCTAACACATAATATTTCTTACATTTCACTACCCATGAAAGCCAATGCTATGATAGCTGTTTATCATAAAGGGATTGCAAAATTGTAATGAGACAACTAATTTTTCTAGGTGATAACACTTGTAATCACAGTGTGTATTTCCAGACAGTTTGATTATACTATGGACAAAATAAGTGAAAACAGCATGACAGGAGTTATGAATGGGGCTCAGAGAGGTTGGCTTTTGCATTCGAATAAGGACATTCATTAGTTCAATTGTTACTGTTATTGTTATATGTTGTTAAAAATCAGTTCACAGGATTCCTGGTTGCATGGTTAATGTGTTCATTCAATAATAAGTTCATAAGTTGTATCCCAACTGTTAATCAATCCATGGTCAATAAAGTTATTGTTATATGTAATGGGGAAAAGGTGGAACCTTTTAGACTCCATGATGTAACCTGATTCTAACAGAGGCGAGGGTGTTTGGACCTCTTTAACATAAAGGGAGGCACCAAGCAGCCTCATTGGACATTCGACAAGCCAATTAGAAGACCCCAGACATCAACATGCCAGACTACAAGCCAATCAGAGGACCCTAGACATCAACAAACCAATCACTGTGACTCTTGGACCTGCTGTAGCAAGACCTGGGGGTATAAAACCTATCGACCTTAGCAGCAGTGTGTGCCTCTGACCGCATCTGTTCCAGATCAAGCACCCAGTGCTGCTCCCTTTGCTTTGTGCATGGCAGACTGCCGGTAGAGGTCTCCTATTGCCAAGTGTAATTTGTTCCTTTTTCCTTAAAATAAAACCTTTCAACTTTTTACTGATGAGATTGTTTCTTACACCAGGAAAAGTCTGTCAACATTGTAAAACTGACAGAGAAGAGACAGTGAAATAAATTTATTAGATTCAGAAAAAAAAATTAAAGAACAGTTGGCAGAAGGAAAGCCCTTCCCATCGACCTCTGAGAAAGAATGAATTAGAATATTACCCTTCCCATCCAAACCTTAGAAGCAGCCATCTAAAGCAATTGTGACTGTTCTGGCTTACTTTTGGCAGGCCATGAGATCAGAGAAGATCAAGGAGTTGAGTCACTGGTGCAGAGCCTGAGTCTGGACAGATTTACTGTTTGCCATAGATGCTGTTATTACAAAGATGTAGACTTGGCATATGTTGGGGTTTAAGATTTTTCATTTTTGTTTTCTTTCTCTTAGGGAATTTTCTCCCATTTTGTTGCTAAGAAATAATAATGACCAGTACTTAAGAGAGACAAAAGAATTAACCACAGAGAAGGGGGAGGACTGCAGTTGGCTTTACTAGCCTAGCTGAGGGCCATTCTCTTGGGGAGGGCAGAGGTACAGCAAACCGCAAGATGCGGGCTGGGGGAAGGGGCTCAGCACAACTCCTAACTCTCTCACTGTCGGCTTCAGAGAAGGACGGTTGGGCTGCTGGTTGCTGCCACCAGAGCCCAGGCCTGTCCTGTTTCTCCTGCTGTGGAGGACTCTTTGCTCATGAGACCAACCATTGAACTGGGATTTTACTAATAGCCTACCTCACTGAAAAAAAAAAAGACCTTTGCCATCTGCTTGGGTACCTCAAGGGAAACCCCCAGGAGCCCAAGCCACTTCCCACTCTGAGGGAGCCTCTCCCTGCCATGTTCTGGAGCTTGGCTGCCACTGCTCTGAGGTTTTTTGCTACACTGTTGCCACGCATCCTCTGCCTGCTGGGACTAGCTCCTGCTACAGCTACAGAGTTTCTGATACATCTCCTTTACCACTCTGGGATTTTGCTTGTACCTGCTGTTCCATCTTGCTGCTTCTGATGTTCCTGCTACAGCTCCGTTTGCTATCCAGAGGGGCACTGAGACCGGCTGCTCCCCAGGAGTTGTGGAAAGGGAGCATCCGCCTCTCTTCCTCTGTCACCTGAGCCGCCATTGTCAGTGTGGGGGCGGCTGAGCTGGCGCCACAGCGCCCCCTGCAGGCGCGGGGGAATCACCGCACCCACCCTGCCCGGCCGGGAGCCACCAGCGCCCCCTGCCGGCTGTGAGCGTCACTGCAGCGAAGGGGAAAGGGCCTGCGGCCCAGAGAGGCTGCACTGGCCTCTGCTGCTCTCTGTGCCGGCTGACATTGCTGCTTGTTTGCATTCTTATATCTATAGATATTCTAGTAAAGAACTGTTCTTCCTTTTCCCATATCTTGGCCTGAAAGCCCCATAATTTCAAACTTATAACAATTCAGAGGGAAGCGGGGGTGCCTGCCTTCTTTGGCTGACACCTGTCTTTCAAACCAAGACAGCATACCACAGCCAAAGTTCCAACAGGACTTAAAAAATGTTATGCATGGAGAGGTTGCTGGATTCCCAACCTGGATATTACCCTAGGATAGATAACACTGAGCATGTTAACAGATCTGAAAATAACACCTGGATGATGTATTTAAGAGAGTAACTGTACTTGTGTCTTAGCTAGTAATCATGTTTATCAGGCTGTCATTATTTCTCCTGGTTTGAGCTCTGTTATCTGGAAGAAGCGTGTGATCTTTGTTGCATAAGGCTCACTGACATCAGCCAACAGCCTTCCCTGCTCAAATAAAAATAGTAGTTCCCTTTTCCCATATAGAGCTAGGGTTTCTTTTAACAATACGTTCTATGTTTCAGCCATAGAGCAGTTAGCCTGGCATGAAAAGACAAGGTGTAACTGGTGTACTGGTAGTATTTTTCCAGCTCAGCAGTGTCCCAGTAATCTCCCCATACTCCTGTCACAACTTCAGCACACCAGGAGAAACCAAGATCTGCACTATTGCCTCTTCTCAGAGTGCTGTGAGTGAAACTAACTGTCCACTACTAATTCTTCCTGTCACGTTACTAGCCTGATAGTTTATGCTTTATTTAGTCACCTGGATTTTCTTATTCAGATTTTTTTAAGATATACTAAAAACAAATTCAACCCCTTGCTGGTTTGAGTTGGCTTTGTTTTCCCCTTCAAATTTTAATGCACTAGGTCTAGCTTAACAGCTGAATTGTTTGTTTTCTCAGAACATCTTGTCTCTTGAGAGCCGGAGATCTTGCTCGTTAAAAGCTTTTCCATGTCTTAAGTAGGTGATGGACTTTAAAGGAACTGGAATTCATGAAACACTCTCCTGACAGAGAATTTGTAGATATCCCTGAAACAGTGTCATTTAGGAGATGCATTGTATTTCCATAGATATTAGATTGGTTCTGCTTCTCCTAGAGATAGGTGTCATGTTTTTGTCTGTAGAATATGGAAATTCCTTTCAGATCTGGAGCTGAAAATAATACCTGGGTGATGTATTCAAGAGAGTGACTGTACTTGTGTCTCAGCTAGTAATCATGTTAATCAGGCTGTCATTATTGCTCCTGGTTTGAGCTCTGTTAATATAAATGTATTCTTCAAAAGAGGAGTACAACACAACATTTTCAAGTCTTGAAAAGTGAACTACCATCTGATGCCTCAGTGTTAAGAGATGGAAAGCAAGCATGGCAAAGACATGGAGCTGTTTCTCATTAACAATTGTATGTAAGATGCCAGCAAGATTAAGGTGTCAGAAAGATGAAGAAGAAAAGAATTATTTAGCAAATAGGCATAAATGAATATAAAATGTGAATAGAGGGTTCTAGCTCCTTTTAAAGGTAAAAATAGGCCAGTAGACATTACATCGTGCTACAATCAAGTCATCCGCTCAATCCTGACCTTCAACTTTTTTAGGTGAGACTAGTGGGAGCAAAATATTACCACAGAGCCAATGCAGGGAACTTTCAGAGCCATTATTTCTGAAATGAAATGAATATTCAAAGACCCCTTTGGCATAATGAAGGTTAAATCCTATATAGAGTTTTGCAGGCCCATGTGAGTGCTGTCTGATGGGGTTCTAAAAGTGCCGGAGTTCAGCCTGTCTGTGTACTGCCTGGGAGCTCTGTGGCCATGGTTAATGCAGGGCTGATCCTATGTTCAAACTGGAGAGGAATAGGGCTTTACATGGCATCTTACAAATGCAGCTACACAAGATGGGCAGAAAAATAGCTCTTAAAGAAAGACAATATCCATGAGACATTTATGTATACAGGGAAGTTGTTAGCCTGCAAACTATTTCGTACCTGACTCTTCTAAACCAAATCAGGTATTGCCAGCTAATACCTACCTGCAAATGGCCAGCTCATATCACCTGTGTGCTGTGATCTTGCCCGGAAAGCACTTCAGCTCCGTGTTTGCAGGTGTATCTGCTAAGGAGAGAAAGAAAACATCATTTTGTCTAAAGGACAAGTAATTTCAGACAGAAACTGTAATTAAAATCCTGCTTTTTAGGAGGAAAGGAACAAAAAAAAAAAAAAAAGAAAAAATGGAAACAAAGAGTATGGAAGTAGCAGGGTACCACTTCCAAAGCAGTTCCAAAAAAATATATGATTATTCTTGTACAAATGAGACTTAGCCAATTACAGACAGATTTTTTGAGCAGTTTCACTACAGTTAATTCACAATGGTCATTTTTAAGTGTAGTGGCCTCCCATACCTAGGCACCTCTTCCATAGCCATGACTAAGCACTTAAGAAACTTTTGTATCTGGAACCTAGGACCACTTCTAACATCTTGCATTGATTTAAATTGTGAACCAATTTAGCTAATCTGACATAAACCCCTATATAATTACTTTGCATCAGATTTATACAGCTAGAGAAAGATACATCTGTTCCCTCAGCAACAGTTTCAGTCCAGAAATTGTAGGCAGAGCATATTAGCTCGTGACCAGCCTTCAGCATTGATGATTTGTATAGTTTTGAGACTGAAGCTTGTAGAATTCATGCATCTCAGAGGTGACTCTAAATCACACTTTTAATTCTGATGAGACCAATTTAGTTTCCATATAATGTTAGAAAAAGAGATATATCAGTACCTCAAACCCAGTGTATTTACCTCATACTTTCATTAAATTTATAAAAACACCTTATGTCTTGTTCTACCACTGTACTTGCAGTAAATGTGTAGATCAGTCAAATTTGCATTTAGTGAGGTACTGTTGGCATATGCTTCATAACAGTTCTGGTGCATCTTTTTTCATCTATCTTGCAAAAAGCTAGAACAAGAACGGTTTGTTGTAGTGGCTGAGTCCATAGCCCTTTGTTACCCACTTTTATAAAGGTGCTCTTTGTTATGCTTTTATCTTTTTATTTATTTGGGTTGGAAATGTCCCTATGTGTTCCACTGTATTATAAAAGCTTTGCTCTTGTTTCCCATCTGCTGTCTTCAAGAGACCAATTGTAGAGAATTCAGTTGAAACATGGCTTTTCTGCAACAGTTTCTCTAAAATCCATCTTGCCAGTCCCATGTAAACTGAAATGGGTCAGTTTTCATCAGCCTTGGCATTAAATGTCTGTTCTCTCCCATGAGGCCTGTCCAATAACTTAAGAGGGGTCAGAGTGGGAAAAAAATTACATGTCTCTTAATTCTACTTTTCTCATTCAGATGCCAGTACATCAAAACTGGATCTCCTGGGCCAGAGCACTTTGTTATGTTACCTGGAGAAATACTAGTTTGTGGATTATGCCTGGGCAGTTTATTGTCTCTGTTTGGTCACATTAATCTCTTTGAATCACTGAACACTACCATCTCATTTTTATCTTGCAGAAAGAAGCTGTCAGACTTTTTGCCTAGTGCATGGCACACTGATTGCTCTGCTGACCCCACAGCAATCAGAGGAACCCAGAGGTCTCACAAGCAGCATCAGGTCCAGCCACCAAAGGTATTCTGTCCTCAGGCTTCACTATCTCATCCATTACTTAACAACCATATACATAGCACATTAATCTCAGATGATGTAAGAGATCCCATTTCACATACTTTAGCAGATTAACAGCTCACTCTCTATCCCAAGCTCCACGAATACAGAAGAATATTGTGAATTAATAGACAAAAATTAATTTATAATTACTAGAGGATTCTGTATTTATATACACCATTTTTATCAGCCTTGAGGTGCTAATCTGTGTTATTGTATTTAGAAAATAGCCAGCTAAATATAATGCATTCAGGCTGTGTACATAATCCTGATAAGCCCATGATGCAGATATAATTTTGAAATTCCATTATTATGGATCTGTCTGCATGCATTTGCCTTAGATCTTCAAATGATCCATAAATTAGGAAATATGATTGATCATTTCAGTAAATACTTTAGAAAAATTCATACAGATATTTCAGAATTCGTTTGGAAGTGGAACCTGTCATCCTGCAAAAGAATTCTTTTCTACTGCTGTCATTAAAAACAGATATTTCAATATGCTCCTTTTTAAACTAATAAGAGTTAAGATATGGGGTTTTTTTCCAAAATTACAAGTTGTGTTAAAAATAGAGCCTTTTTCTGTTAAACATGTGTGATTAAGAGGACCAAAAAGCTTTTCTACCAATGGAAAATTGTAAAAGGTATGGATGGGAAATGAATGTATCTACTACTGCTACAGATGTCTATAATCACAAGCCCCTAGATACTGTTGTATGGTGTCAACTTTCAAGATATTTTAGAATAGAACAGTTCAGATGAAATTACCATCTCAGCCATCTAGAAACTAACCTACACACAATGCAAGAAATGTTAGGTTGCTTAGAGTATCTATTTATCTAGAGGCCTTTAAAATGACATTTTATCAAATTTAAAAATAAAGAAAAGTATCTTTTAATCTTTCTCTTGGACAAGAACTGAGGTAATTGTGTTTTATTTCTGCCATAAAGGAAGAAGGGAATGAAGTTCCCCATAAGTTTTTGGGTAAAATGAGGACTATCTGTAACTAAAAGCAGAAAAAAGCCTGGCACATTCCTTTTCCTCCAGTCATATTTTGTCAGTCCTTTCCATTATTTGTCTTTTACAGTTTCCTGTGATTTCTTAGCTTCCCTGAGTTAAAAAAGTGGGGATTTTTAAACTCAGAAAGTAAACAAATAGATAAACAAGATTCCCATGAGAAAGCAGCCCAAGTTCATTACTATATACCTATCACTATGTATTCCTTTTAGCTTTTGAAAATTGCATAAGCTTATAAACCTATGATTTTGAGAGAGAAACTATGAACTGAAAAGTGTAGTTAGGCAACAGTTTCCCAGAAACTTGTCACAGTTTTGAGAAATGTGTCAGGATTTGATTTTGCCTTATAAGGAAGTATTAAGTTGCTTTAAAAATAGAAATATATTTATAAGTTGTAGAAGGATGACATTCCAGGACACTGCATGATGAACTAGGTGTACTCATAGTGCTGTTAAGGGTGCTTCACAAGTAAAGCAGTGACATCTGAAGAAACTACCCATCTTTAGAAGAGGGACTAAAGGGGAGGAATAGTTGTCCAAAGCGCAGCAACTGCAAATAGAACAGTTTTTAAAAACTCCTCTGTGATCTAGATTCCGACCAAATCAAGGGGATTGTGAATAATGCCATATAAGACACTACTGGCTGTTTTTATATCTGTTACAGAGGCTGATATATAGCTCAAAATAGGGTAGAATAAATTGTGCAAGAACTAAACTGGGATTTCTAGTAAGCAGGTTTTAAAACACAGTATGATTTGTTCTTTTAGGGTCTTCTTCAGTTGACAGTGAAATAGAGAAGCAGGAGAATGGAATCGATAGGGAAATATGAGCCCTAGAATTTCCAAGGAAAATCTTATTTGCTTGAACATGGCAGAGAGCTGTTAAACATTATGAGCCAGCTAAAATGATCAGTAAAGTCTGGGTTTCCTCATATACTGGGCATGGATGTTCCATTGGGTATGCTAACAACTGTATCAAATTCAGTCTGTTTCTCCATGAAGATATGCCTGAAGCAGATATTAAAAGGAAACTGAATTATGGATTAGGATCTACTTTGGGGGAAAGAACTGAGAAGAGCTCAGATGTGAATAGAAACCAATATTTCATTGCCTAAAGATAAACTGTGTTAAAAAAGGTGAGAAATTTAGAGCAGGATATAACTTTGAAAGAATCACTCTCAGAAGAGTATGCACAACATCAGGACAGTAAGCCTCCAATTGCCCTAAAAGAGATTTTTCCAGGAGCTTGGTTACAGAAGTTTATTTCCTCAAGACAAGTTGTCAGTCAGCAAGTATTCTGTTCAAACACTTCTGAGTTTCTCGTCAACAGATACACCATAAGTTTAGAGACAGAAATGGCAAAGGTCAGTTCACAAGTGGAAGAATATTTCAGAATATCTCAAGATTTCCAGCTTTGCTTAGCCCAGATGAGGAAATAAATACCTTTCTACATAAAAGAAGGTCATAACAACCACTGTGCTAGTGCCCCACTATTTCGAAATCACAATGTTGACAGCATCCCCGTGCCAACAGAAATGTGAATGAAATAGTGAGGACTGACTGCATTTATGAAAGGACTCTATTTGTCACCATTTGGCTCTGTCACTGATATGCTAGTGGAGAAAATATTGCTGTTGGGATTTGCTGTCAGTGCCCAAAACATCTGTGGCTAGTGAGAGAATAAAAGTGGGAAAATTTTTGGAAACTAAATCTTTAGCTTGGGAAATTGCTTCAGAGATCAGGTTCAGTAGAAATAGTGTAGTGCTACTCTACCTAAAAACCTCTCTCTTGGAGGGAAGATTTGATCCCAGAGTTCTTGCAGCATGCAGTACACATTTCTGCTGTATTGCAAAACATTAATCTCTTTATACATATGCCTTATGTTCCAGACAGGGCAGGTGTCAATGTTCAAAGCAAACCTGACATGGAAAAATTTAGGATTTCTTGTTAACCCAGCATGCAGGTTTGTAAATTACACATATATGAAGACATAAGTCACGCTGCAGGTGCCTGCACTCCTAACCTCCAGCATGGGTTCTGCCTGTGCCAAGTAGATTCTCCAGACTTGTCACTGAAGTGCAAAAGTTAAATGGCTTTCTGGATAGAAGGCTTTGACAATCAGAAGTTACACTGCCATGAACATGGCTTACATTAAAGAGAAAAATAGAGAAGAATAAAGTATCATGCTGAGGCTTCATGTGCAGGACCGCATGTAATTCTCCAGGGTCCAAAACAGCAGCAATTCTCTATCTGTACCCCACAGTAACCTCTAGAAGAATGCTTCAGCTCCAGGACATATTGACAGGGAAGTGAAAGTGATATTTAATGTCCAATTTAACAATTTAACAGCAGAGAACAAATCATTCACAAAATTGAAGCAGGTGGTCACCATATCTTTAATTTGGGTAGGTTAATATGGGCTGGAGTGGCCGGGAAATAGATTCCTCAAGAAGTGGAATGAATAAGTCAATTACCAGCTTTATTGCTGGTCCTCAAATGTTCTACCTAAAATTCGTCCATGTTAGAGATCTATCCAAGTCATGTTTCCTTTCTCTGTTTTCCCAGAAGACTCCTGGGATTCCTGTTGAATCAGGACAAAGAGCTTGAAATTATATTAGCACCGAATTCATACCTCACAAAGGAATACATGTGGGCAGGCCAAACATGTATAAAATCTGATTTTGTTTTCAAAGAAATTTTGTATATTATTGAAAGTTTATAAAGCACTATCTTTTTTTTCTTCTAGTAAAATCATAGTTCATTGATTATATTCATTGATAACTCTCTGTAAGAAAGAAATTAATGGTTCAAGGAGGCACATAAGTACATTTTAAGGATTGCTAGGAAGGTAGAGTAGAAATATGTGTGAGCAAGGTACTATGACAGTTCTTCTGGAGAAATGAAGCATATAATGAACATGGTCTAGACCTGATAAATGACAGTCATCTGCACCCTCCATCCTTGAACCTAAGAGGTGCAGGCTTCCTGGTGATTTTTTTCTGTTTATTACACTCTTACTACACTTTCAAAGCAGAAGCACAACTTGCATTGTAACACTGAGTACTGTAAAACACCTGTTAAAGGAGAATTTTCTAAATTAATAATGTTTCAAGCCTAACAGTATTGACAGGATTAGATTATTTTAGTGGGATCTCAGAAAATGGTACTCTGATTTGTTCAGAACATCCTTCTGGTAAAGGATTCAAAAGGCAGAATAAATGGAATAAATATTAAAATCATAACTTTCAAGCAAACTTGTCTTTCTGTTGTCTTTGAGCGAGATAGAGATTTTCAAAGTCTGTAATGAATGGCACCTGCATTTGACTTACAGCACATGCAAAGGGTTTATATCCGGAATCATTACCCCCTAAACCGGGGTCATCTGATATTTCAAAAGTAAAAACCCTTCTCATGGCAAGGATTATGGCAATATAAGATGGGAGTCTAAGCTTACAGTCACCCACTCGGGCTAGACTGGTTTGCCCACTCCTGCTAGGCAGCATGACTGTGACACTCAGGGTATGGCTGAGCTCTCTTAGTGCCATTGAGCTTCACCTGGGACAAGACTGCTTAAGAAGCTTGTGTTAATAGCACCGCACTGCAATTTGTGCTGAAACACATAGTGAAAATAGTATATTGTAAAGATAATGACTTCCTGACTGAAGCACTAAGCCAAACATGCCAGAAGTAATAAATTTAGGCTAGGGAATGGCCAATAATACTAATCATTACAGCAAAGATAGATCTGAAAGTGTTGAAGATGAATGTGGTTACTGTTGGTTCTGGAGATAATTATTTTGAGAACTGCCTATTTCCTCTGTTAATCTCACTAGCTGATTAATATTGGCTCATCCCAAACAATATAAATCAAGTCAATTTACAACACCAATCTACCTTTTTAACGTCCCCAGAGCAACTGCTAACTTTGGTACGACAACTGTGGTATCTGCTTTGTTTAGCAGATGCTGTGGCAGAGAGTCCTAGAAGATTTCAAGCATATTTGATATAAAATGCATGAAAGAAGCGCACAGAGTTACTGCTTTGTTTCTACTCTCAAAACTGCAACTGGGCCAATAACACTTAATACAAGTTAATTTAGTCAAGATACTTGAGAGCTACTTGGCTCTGTTTCTAAATTCCTCCCTTTGTCCTTTGCAAAGCTTTGAAGTGCTACTTGCGAGGTGGATGTTGTAATGAGCCTGCTTCTAAGCGGATCAAAGTAGCAGAGCTGCCCAAAGCAGCATCAAAGATACACGACAGAGAGCCCTTTAATGAGCAAGAGGGTCATAACTGTTTTCCCCAAAAATAAAAACCTAAACCAGGATTTAGATTAAATATTTAAAATTGAAAATTATTTTATTTTGGCTGGAGCTTGCTAGCAGAAAGTAAAAATCTCAAGGAGAAGAGGAAATTTCTCCAGCTGACTCAGCTAAAATTTAATGACTGTCATTTGCTGGATGGCTTAACTATCACTTAATGGAGTCCAAATACCTGTGGCCTATGCTAGAGGTGCCAGTGACGGCCGGCATGGGTACAGGCAGGATAGCAGCCTTGTGCTAGAGCAGATTCCTTTCCCATGGATATGAAAATAGAAAGAAACATATGGCAGGAAGTTGCAGCAAGGACTGCAGAATGAGAAGACAGCTTGGACAGGGAACAG
>VZTN01016893.1:7532-73088 GCA_013400515.1 Erpornis zantholeuca
GGAGCGGGAGGCCATGGCCCCGCACGGCGCCGGCCGGGAGCGGCGGAGGAGGCGGCGGAGATGCGCCCGCGTCAGCGCCGAACTACAGCTCCCACACGGCCCTGGGAAGGGCGGGCGGGGCCGGGAGGGGACGAGGCCGTGAGGGGATGCTCCGCCTGCCTCCGGGACCCCGCGGTGTGGGTACAAACACGCGGCTCCGGGATGATGGAGCTTGGCTCCTGCCCTCCCAGACTCGGACCTGGACACACGGCACCGCTCCCGGGACCGGCACTGGGACACGGCGCTGGTATGCCAGGGATCGGACCTGGACACACAGCTCCAGCTCCCTACAGCTCGGCTCTGGACACCGCTCCATCCTCCCGGGAGCCGGCCCCGGCTCCTGCATCCCACGGAGGTCGGACCTGGACGCGGGGTACACAACTGCGGTCCCCCGGGCTCGGACAGACAGACGGCTCTGTCCCTCGGGATTTGGACCTGGCTCAGAGCAGGACACAACTGCGCTCCCCCGGGCTCGGACAGACAGACGGCTCTGTCCCTCGGGATTTGGACCTGGTCCCAACCAGGCTCAGACTAGTACACAGCTCTGCTCACCCCGGACACACGGCTCCGGCCGCTGGGTGGGTGAGTTAAAGGGGGAGAACAGGACAGGTTTCACCTCTAGTGCAGGAAAGGTTGGGAAGAGACTGCGAGTGTGTGATTTACCTGTGGTGAATAAACATTAACCAAATCCCAAAGCCTTGGCCAAGGCTGCCGACAACTGGGAGCCAGCGTGAAAAGATGAGGGGGAACACCTTTAAACTGCCACAGGGATATTGGGAATCGTCCCTGGGAGGATGCTGAGGCCCTGGGTGCCCAGAGAAGCTGTGGCTGTCCCATCCCTAGAAGTGTCCAAGGCCAGGGCGGATGGAGCTTGGAGCACCCTAGGATCGAGGAAGGTGGCCCTGCCCCTTGGAATGAGATGAGCTTTAAGGTCCCTTCCAACCCAAACCGGTATGGAATTCCCTCAAGTGCTTTCAGGGGGCTGCTTGTCCCAGCCACAGGGGTGCCAAGCCCACCCCAGCCCCACCCTGACCCCTTTCCCTGGGAGCATTCCTGCCCTGCTCCCTCAGCCAGAGGACCCGGTGGGCCAGTGCCAGTGTTTTTATTAAAAGCTGCTTACCTAGGTACTAACACGGGGCTGTGGAAGAGCGAGCTCCAGAGGTTAATTGTGGCAGTCCATAGCACGAGTGGGTGATGGTGACTCCTTTGTTCCCAGCACAAAAGCTGGGACCTTTCCTTTCCATTCCTGTCCCTCGTTTCTGCCTGTGCTGAATGACCTCACTCTATTTCTCTTTTCTGCTCCAACAGCACTTCTGGTTTGGTTTTTTTTTTTTAATTTTTAAACTTTCCTCACTCCATTTTCATCACATGCCTTACCAACCTGTGTCTGAGTGCAGCAGCCAGAGTGTGAATGTGCTGTTGGCCAGGAGAACAGCCCTGTCCCCTTCCCTGCTCCCCCCAAAACCAGCACGGGACCAGGGCAGAGAGCTGGGCTGCCTCCACCCCCAGCCCTCTGCAGCACTTCTAAGCTGTTTAGCAAGGGTGGAAGGTGTCCACTAGTAATTTGCTTCCCAATGGTCACCACACTTGAGCTTCCTTCATTCCCAAGGGAAGGCAGCATGCCCTCACCCTTACTGCCTGGAGGACAAGAAGGAAATACTGGACAAAGGCACTTGGTTGAGGCACAGCAAGCTGGAGCCATGAGGAACCCTGAGACGAGACCCTGCGGAACTGGGAGCAGCGAGCAGGGCGAACAATCGGCATCTCCGAGGTGGCTGGTCCTGAGCAGCTCCTGAATCCCAACACCCAGGGGGCCAAAAACCCCCAACGAGTCCGTGGTTGCTTTGGCAAATGTTAGCCTGGACACACGATGATCCCAAAAACTGGAGCATCTGCTGGGAGGCTCTCCCCTCCTTCCTCCTGCACCCAGAGTCTGTGTTGGACCCCTGGCTCCAGGGCAGGCTCCCTCCAGGGCTGGGTTTCCCAGTAGTTTGTGCCCCTGATCCACAAGGAACTCCCTTTCCCCACCCGCCTCCCCAGTCCCCTCCCGCCCCCTTCCCCTGGTTTGCAGTGGTGCTGGGAGAAGGGCTCTTCCCTCCAGCACCCTCCCAGTGTCTTGGGGAAAGGGGGCCGGTAGCTTCTCCGTGATCCCCAGTGTGTGTTGGAGGCTTGGCAGGCTGGCTTAAGTCTGCTTCTTTTCCCATTCCTGCAGAGAAAGGGGAAAAAAAAAAAAAAAGGGATGAGGAGACAGTGCTGGAATAGCAACACTGAGCCCTTCAGGGTATCCCTCCCTGCTGGGGGCTTTGGATCACCTCAGCATTTTCCAAGCATTGGGATGCTTTCCCCCTTCCCACCCTGCCTTCCACTTCCCAGATTTCCCCCCAGCCTGGGTTCACTCCAGGAGCAAGAGCTGCTGTGCTGGCTCAGAGTGGCTTTGGGGTAGGGAGCATTCTCAGGCCCCAAATTTCAGCCAAGAGGACAGGACAAAGGCTGAGATTTCCCATGGGGCCAGGGAGGAGAGGGAGAGTGAAGCAGGACCTTGGCTTTCTGCAGCACGCTTCCCGTGTTGGCAGGGATGATGGAGGGGCTTCTCTTCCTCAGCTCTGCTGCACAGTTCACAGGGACCAAGTGCTCTGAAGGGCTCCCGTTTGGCTTGTTTGTAGTTTCCTGTGGAAAATGGGGAGCAAGAAGAGTTTAGGAGACCCAGAAAGCATTGACAACCAGATTAAAAAATATATATAAAAATTAAAAAAAAAGGCATGAACTGTAACGAGGTAAAAGTTGAGGTGACCACACTTAATTCACACACCTCTGTCCACAATGGGGGCAAAGGCACAGGGACATCCCCAGCACCCCAATCACTGTCACCGATTAAAACTGGAGCCGTGAAAGTGAGAAAAAAATGATGCCTACCCCATTCTCAGCCTTGCCCGTCACGGCCAGCCCCAGGGCGGGCCCTCCTGCCAGCGACTGCTTCAGCTGCTCCTTCACTTCGGTCAGCCTGAGCTCCAGGTCCACCCGAGACTCCTCCTTCTGCCGGCAGCGCTCCTCCAGCCCCGCCACCCGCTGCTCCAGCTCCTGCAGCCTCGGCCCTGCTGGCACAACCACCCGGCTCAGGGCTGCGAGCATCCACCCCTCCTCCTGCACGGCGACACTAGATGGGGCTGCCAGCCCGGCAGAGCGCTGCGGCCAGCCCGGCTCACGGCCACGCTGTCCCTGTGGCCAGCCCGGTGTCCCCGCGCCAGCCCAGCCCTGTTAGCCCAGCGTCTCACAGCGCTCGCCCGGCCCCGACCTACCCGTGCTGCCCTTCATGGCCTCCCGCAGCTCCCGCTTCTCCTTCCGCAGCAACATCAGCTCGCTGCGGATCGATGCCTTCTCCTTCTCCAGCTTCTCCTTCTCCGTCAGGAATCGCCTGGCGTCCTCCTCGGCCCGGTTCTTGCCGTACCTGTACTGGTTGGCACCTGCGGGCACGGGGAGAGCCCACCAAGGGCCGCACTGATGGCACCCGCGGTCCGGCTGAGCCCACCCACCGCCCGTGGCTGCACATCCCTCCGGGGAACAGCCCCTCCCGCGCTGGCCAGGAGCCCTGGCGAGCTCCGTGGCCTGGGGGACTCACTGGACGCGTGTCTCTTCACTTTGACCTGCGGGTCCACCCGCCGCGATTTCTCGCTGCAGGACGAGGCGTGGCGCTTCACCTGGGCCCCACTCGGCCGCCCCGGCTCCTCCTCTGCCTGCTGGGGTGGGAGGGGGAGTGAGCCCAGACGCCTGCAGGGTCACCCCAGCCCGGCCAAGGCTCCCTGGGCCACTGTGGTGGGAGAGGATGAGCCGTGAAGTCATGCTCACCTGAACCTTCTCATAGGGGACATCATCGTACACCACCCGGGAGGAGTCTGCTCGGTGATCCTGGGAGGAGCTGGCCCACCTGAGGAAGGAGGGATGGGGTCTTTATTCCCAGACCAGCCTTGGCAGCCCCTCAGGGAGCCCTTCTGACTCTGCATTGCTCTCCCAGCGTCACTCATAACCTACCCTACCATATCATCAGCACTCATGAAACCCTTCCTGCTTCCCACTGTGCCCAAGGGAACAACCTCTGGGACACTCACTGTCCCCAAGATCACAGCCCCAGACCACAGCCCCTTCCAGGGAGTCCACAGGGCTAGGGATCAGCATTCCCAGCCCAGCACTCAGCCCCTGGCACAGCAGGAGCAGAGTCTTACAGGTAGGAGTGTCTCACGGCCGTCACGATGTTGGCAATGGTCTCCACATCCACGTAGTCGTAGTGCAGCGCCTCTGGGGCTGTCTGGGAGCCCGTTTCCACCAAGAGGAGACCCAGCCAGCGGCCCAGGTCTTCGGAGCAGCTTGCCTGGAGGACAGAGGAAGGGTCGGGGTGCATGCCCAGCTCCCAGCCCCTCGTCCTTGCTGCCTCTGACGCAAAGTCCCGCTGTGCACAAAGCTCCCTGTGCCCAACAAAACAGTGCCCGGAGCTTTCCAGGGGAGGGGAAAACAAGGCACTGCTGGCACAGGATGTCCATCACCTCAGGGATTGCTCCCCCAGCCTGTAAACCCTCTCCTCACAGCCCATCCCACCCCGCTCACCTCCAGCGCCGTCACCTCCTGCCCGTGGCGCAGGATGCGGAAGGCAAAGGGGTGCTTGGGGCCCAGCCCGGGCACCACCTCGCAGCCCCGCAGCACGATGGCGTTGACGTGGGTGCGCAGGTCCGTGCGGTCCTTGTGGAAGTAGAGGGTGTTGCCCTTGAGGCGACACCAGCGCTCCTTCCAGCACTGGTTCACCAGCACGCTGAGGTAGCCTGGGGGTGCCGGGGGAGGGAAGGGCATCAGCGCCTGCTCGGCTTTGATGAGGCACAGGTTAGAGCATGGCTTCCTGCCCATCCAGCTTTTCCGTGCCTCAGCCTCCCCCCACGCAGCCAGGTGGGCCCAGGGGAGCTGCCAGCTCTGTGCCACGCAGCCCCCCAAGCCTGTTTTTGGGGACGTGGGTGACCCCTCGCCCGCTCATCACTGGAATTTGCAGAGCCAAGCCTGGGCAGCGTTTGCCAGCCTGTGGCAGTGTCACAACCCCCCAGTGACACTACAGCCGTGCTTGGGGGGAGGATGTCACTCCCCACTGATGCCACTCCCACCCCCAGCCCCATCTCTGCCCCCAGCCCACACGAACCGCAGCAGGGGATGTCCTCCTCGGTGGAGGAGGTCTGCGTGTCCTCGGGGGAAGGCTTCTTCTTGGAGAAGCTGATGATCCTGGTGATCTTCTTCCCCGCTGCCCGGCTCATCGAGCCCTTCAGGTCAGCCAGGCCGCTCTTTTTGCCTTTCCCTGGAAGGACAGGGCAGCTGTGTGACCCTGCTGTGTGTCCTGGCATCCTGCCTGGCTGCAGAAGACGCTGCCCAGCTGTGGGCACACAGCTGGCCCTGGCTGCGTGGGCAGTGGGGACAGGGACAATACCGTGCTCGCCGTGCTCTCTGCGGGTGGCAGGGGACCCGGTGTCACCCACGGCCACACTGTCCGAGTCTGAGGTGTGCTTCTCCTGGGACAGCCGCTGTGGGAGAGCACAATCCCATCAGCACCATCCCCCTGCACAGGGCTGGCACATCCAGCTCCTGGCTCCCCTTCCCAGCCCTGCAGAGCTGCTCTGACAATGGGAAGGGCTCCTTGTGCAGCCCCAGGGAATTTAGGGTCCCCCAGCCCCATGTTCCCCAGGCCTGGCTGCGACAGTCTGTCTGTCACAGTCCCACAGAAACCATCACCTTATCCAGCTCCATCTTGCAGGGCATCGCTGGGGAGGTGGGGGCCTCCATCCCGCCTGCTGCTGGGCCGCTGGCTTCCTTTATCACCTGCAGGGACAGCCCCAGATGTCACTGCAGAATGACCTGAGGGCCAGGGCTGCCCTCCCTGGCTCAGCTCCCTCACAGCCAGTGCCAGGGACAATCATGGGGACACGTCCTGGTCTCCACGGCACGGGGCAGCAAACCCTGCTGAGGACTGCTCACACCTTGGCCCCTTCAAAACTTTAACTGGCTTTGTGCCTTTTGCCAGGGGTTTTAGAAATCTCAGAAGGGAGAAATTTGGGTGCCAAGCCAGCATCATCCTGCCAGCACAGGACACCTCGTGACCCCCCTGTTTTACAGACGTGGTGTGTCCTGGGTGGGGAAACCCACCCTGTTCTCCCCCGTTTGGGGTGACAGCTGAGCTGGTGCTGTGCTCAGAGGCTCCTTTCCCACCCGCCGCCCCTTCCCCGCAGCCCCCGCTTCCCGGCCCCAAACAAAGGCAGGAAAGGGCCCCGGGGAAGAGCAGGGGGAGAGCAAACATCCCCCCCAGCCAGGGCTATCAGCGCCGGAGACGCCCAGGCCCTGGGAAGCTGTTGATAAGAGACAGGAGCAAAACCCCTTCCCCTTCCAGCAGGGCAAAGCCACTCCCAGGGCAGCCCCCTGCCCAGCTCAGGCAGGGAGATGCCAAGGGGAGCCTGTGGATGCCCCTGGGAGGAGCAGTGTAGGTACCTTGAGCCACTCCTCAGCCTGCTCCTTGCTCTGCACCGCCAGCACCAGCGCCTCGGCCCCCGGCAGCGAGAACCGCAGCTCGTGCTTCTTGCGCCGCCCGTCCTTGGGGACGTAAATGACGTTGCAGGTGCTCAGGGGCACCTCCACGTGTGGCTGCCGGTCCTTGGAGCTTTTGTAGCACTGAGGGAAGCAGGGAGAACCGCTCAGGGCTCAGCCAAACCTGCCTGGTTGGCTGCCGAGCTGGGGGTCTCGCAGGTGGCACAGATGGAGGTCGCGTGTGCTGCAGGGCGGTGGCAGCTTTGGGGCAGGGGCTTTGTTTGGATGGTGCTTTTTTCCCTCTGCTCGGGCTCAGCCACGCTCCCAACCCCCCAAGGAGTTTCTGTCGCCCTTCCCCAGGCCAGGCTCACCAGCAGTTTGCTGTCCCGGATGATGGTGAGCTGCTTGGCCCACTGCCCGAAGCGCTTCTTGCGCAAGAGGAACGCGCAGATCCGGCAATCCTTCACCAGGTTCATGGAGGCCTCCTCCGAGGGCCACTGGTGGGTCAGCTGCTGGCCCTTGGCCTCCTCCTCCTCCTCGTCATAGGACTCGTAAGAGCTGCTCATGGCATCCGAGTCGTTGTCTGGAAGGAAGCAGGCGAGTCACCCTCAAAGGTGCCACGCACGCTGCCAGGGCTCCCCGTGCCCAGCAGGCTCCAGACAGAGCTGGGCTGGGTGCCGGGACAGGTGGATTCCGTGTCATCCTCTGGAAGCAGCAGCGTTTGGCCCCAGCCACCTCCATTTCCCTTGGAATCCCAGCAGGATGCTCGTGGGCCGAGCGCCAGCCCCAGGTGCATCTACCCAGAGCCCTGGGCTGCTTCATTTCTTTGCCAAGCTCCCACACTGAAATCCTGCCTCTCCAGCCTCAACCCCAGCAGCCCCCAACCCACTGCTCAAGCCCTCACTTCAGGCTGGACTCTGCCAGAGCTCTCCCCTCCCTGGGCATCGAGGACACCCAGATACCTACAGGAGTTTTTCTGCTCCCCGTTTATCCTGGTGACGGGGTAGTTGCTGTCTGCATCCTCGTAATAGCCGTCCTCGATGGAGTTGGGGGGGCTGGAGCTGTCTGCAGGGGAAGCAGAGCGAGCTGGGGCTGCTACACCTCGTTTTCCCTCGGGGATGCTCAGTGGGGCAGAGCCAAGCACACCCTCCCAGGGCATCCAGGTTCCCCTTTGGCTCTGACCTCTCCCCATCACCTCATTCCCAGCCCGGCTGGAGCAAACAACTCCTCGCAGTACAAGTGGGATGGAAGGGAGCAGGACACAATTCCTTCCCCAGGGTGAGCAGCCGAGCCCACCGAGGGCTGCCTGCTTCTCCAGGCACGTGTGGGGTGCAGCTGGCAGCTTGTGGGGCTCCCCCCACCCTCCTGCTGGCCTGGATGGAGCAGGACTCACTGCGGGAGGTGATGTACTCGGGGGCCTTGCCAGGCCCCAGGGGCAGCGCTTCCTCGTAGTAATCCTCAGGAGGGGGAGTGGTGGGCAGAGGAGGAGCAGGATCCACAGCAACCTACAGCAGGAACACCTCCAGCGTGAGGTGGGCAGCAGCAGGGGCAGGAGCAGGGCATGGGAAGGGTCCCACCCCGGGCACTGCCACCTCCCTGAGAGGTGCAGAGCAGACCTGGCACGGGGACAGCTGGGCACTTACAGGTTTGGCTGTCTGGTTCCCTGCCAGCTGCACGCCAGCGCCGTCACTGGTGTCCCCCTCCTCCTCCTGCATGTCCTGGAGGTCCCCCAGGTCGCAGTCTGCACGGGGTAAACGGAGGGTGAAGGGAGCAGGAAAGCAGGGCTGGGCATCCCAGCTGTGCCCTCCAGGGATCTCCATCGTCCTTCCCTGGGAAGGTGCTGGGAGGTGACATTATTGCTGTGTGGATTCCCTCGTGGCCAGCCCCCAAGCAGCTACAAGGGAGCAGGAACAAGCACCCAGAGTGATGATGCCCACTCCGGACACAAGGATTCAGCTGTCACCCTTCTTCCAGAAGTCTCCAGGACAGTGCACCCACCCAGCGACCCCCAGGGCATCCCTCCAGCTCAGCCACACATACCAAACTCCTCGAAGAGGGACTCCACGAAGCTGGTGCCATTGCCCAGGGATGCTGTGTTGACGTACATGTAGTCCACATCCTTCCCTGGAATTGAAGGGGATGCTCTGAGCCTGGGGCAGGCACCAGCACTGCTCATCCCCACAAACACCAGCCCAGGGACACGGCTCACCCCACTGTGGGGCTGACATTTAGTGATTCTTAGAGAAATCCAGCACCAAGCCTGAATTTCCCCAAGGAAAAACATTTTACCTTTAAAGAGAACAGTTCTGTAAGCATTTCATGTTCTCAAAAAAAGACTGATAGAAGTTTTGTGAACATTTCTTGCTCTCAAAATAACAAGTGCTGTTTTTCACTTTAGTTTGTTACTTTCTTAAGTGTATTTTCAAAATATACTCTCTCATCCAACAGCAGTAATAAAATGTTGTGTCATTTAACCAATCAAGTAACTGTTAGCGAAACACCCTAGAAAAGAATCAATCTCAAAATTAAAAAAAAAGCGCCTTCTGATTTTCTGAAACTCCGAATTTTTTCTCTCCATTCTATGCACAACACCACCACCACCCCACCAGAGAGGAACCCCCAGGGATGCTGCAGCTCCCCCAGGAGAGCAGGAAGGGGGAAGGCTGTGAAGCCCCAGGTGCACAGTGCTGGCCTTTCCCGCAGCGGAAACCTCTGCGCTCAGCACAAACCCAGGCCAGGAAAAGCTCTGGGAAGCAGAGCTTCCGCAGGGAGCAGCCCTCCCGTATCCATGGCAGGGCTGACGCCAGCCCTGCTCCCGGGGCAGGGAGGAGCTGGGAAGTGGAAGCACGGAGCAGAGTGCCCCGGGGGCGCCAAGCAGGTGCTGGGCTCATCCCTGCCCTGCAGCAGCTCTTCCCTGCCCCGCAGCAGCTCTTCCCTGCCCCGCTGCCCCTGGGAACAGCCACTGGACAGGAGAGGGACACAGACCTGCAGGAGGCTGCAGCTTCTGCAGGATGGTGGAGACAGCCAGCTTCTTCTCCTGCGTGGTGGCACTCAGGTACTCGTGGTCCAGCAGCTTGAGCAGGACGCTGAGCTCTGGCAGGAGCTGGTCCAGCACTGGAGAGAGCAGGAAAAATCCCATCAGCCGGGGGGATGAGGGGGTGCTGGGGTTAGGACAATGCCAAAGGGGCTGGAAGCCCTGGGTGTGGCAAACCCCACGAGGAAGGGTTTTCCCAGCTGGGTGGTGTTTGCTGAGTGCTCCTTCCAAGCTTGAGCTCTTCCCCCTGCACTTGTGCCAGGATGAAGCCTGGATTCGGCAACACTGGCTCCACAGGCTGCTGGACCTCCATCAAAGGGCTCAGAACATGTATTCTTCCACACAAATGAAACTTCACCTCTGTCTGCCTCAGTGTGCACCACTGCTGCTGGTGCCCCCTTGCTGTGCCAGGCGCTGGGAGGTGATGGAAGGAAAGAAGGAAAGGAAATCCAGGTGCCACCTCCAGAGGCACCTGGTGATGCCACCCAGCGATGTTCTCCCACCCCTCATCTGCTGGGGGGGACATTTATTCTCCCCTGCTGTGCTCACACCGCCAGTTTTCAGAAAGAAAAAGCACACAGCAGGTCTGGGGTAGACGTGTGGCAAAGCTCCTGAAAAAGAAGTGGATGTTTCCCTGTCAGAGCAGGGCGACAAAAAGAATTCCTGACTGAAGGCAGCATTTCCAGCGGTGGCAGCCTGGTTTCTATTAATAGTGCCAAAGCAGGCGGGGAGGGGGGCGAGGGGACCCTGCTGGGCACCAGACCGAGGGTGATAAGCCAGGGCTGCTGGCAGGGGCTGAGCTCAGCAGCAATGCCCTGAGCTGGGCAGCTCTGAAGGCGCCTTTGTTTCCCCCCAGCTGAGCTGTCCCCTCCATCTCCCTTGTTAAACATCCTCCAAAATACACGGGGGAGGGAGGGGGCACTCAAAGAGGCCTGTGATGCCAGGAGGGCACGCTGAGCAGAGCCCCAGGGAGGAGCAGGGAAGCATGGAATTAATTTCCTACGCTTGTCAGGCTTCCAGCCTGAAGGAGGTGAATGGGGAGGGCTGCAGGAAGCCAGGGGAGATTGCTCTGGGGGGCAGCAGGGGATGGTGTCACCCACCCGAGGTCACCTGGCAAGCAAGGACCAGCATGGGCACTTCTGCAAGAGCCGCTGGGAGTGAGGACAGACCCTACAGAGCTGGCCTGGGGACAGGGGACACAGCTCCTGTAATGAGGGGGCACTGGTGGCAGTGCCCTGGGGGGCTCTGAGCCCAGGGACAAGGGCAGAAGGACAGCAAAAGGCTCCTGGGGAGGAGGGGGTGGCGTGCCAGAGGGACCACAGGTGACAGAGCCGAAAAATGACCCCGTGCCCCCTGCCTGCCCAGCTCTGGGACACTACCTGCTGCTTTCTGCTGGGGCTTCTCCTGCATCCCAACTCCTGTGGGATCACCCCTGCTTCCACACACTGAGGCTTCGGACAGACAGCGGCACCAGAAACTCCCTCCTCTCCACGTTTACAGCCTGCCCCGCTGCTGTGACAGGATGGGAGATGTCCAGGAGATCTCTGAGCCTGGGAAGGCCAGGACCCGAGGCAGCAGATGGCTTTAGCATTAACCAACAGGGCTGGATGGGCTGGGGGAGACCCAGAGCAGCTCTGCTGGGACAGGGTGACCCAGGGGACAGCACCAGGACACTGCTGCCATGCAGGACACCTGGGCAGGGCTTCCCCTGCTGCCGAATCCTGCCCTGGCAGCAGCGCCGAGCACGGTGCTGGCACAGGAGCCGTGTCCCCTCCAGCCCCTCTGTCCACCCTACAGCAGCCCAGCTCTATTTTTAGACCCTACAAGTGCTCCCCTCCTCAGGGACCCTTTTCCCAGCGCAGAGATAAGGTCTGGACACAGCCTGCAGCTGCAGAGCCTCCCTGCTCCGCCACGGCAGCAAAAATCAGGTCCTGCTCCAGTAACCTGCAGAGAGGAGGAAGAGGAGGAGGAGGAAGAGTCTCTGGCCAAGCCAAAGCGGGAGTTTCCTGGCGCAGAGACCCAGCTTTTGCAAGGGCAGAGATAAGACAACCCCGTGGAGTTTTCAGGCCAAGAAAAGCCCAGCCTGAAGCTTGAGAGAGCCCCAGGGAGGGGAGATGCTGAATCACAGCTCTGAAATGCAGTGGGAGGTGCACAGGGACCCCCATCCTGTAGCTCTGCTGCCTCCGGCCACGCTTCCTCCTGCGCCAGGTGATGGCTGGGGCCGAGGGGGGCCGGGGGAAATCGGATGCTGGGAGTGAGGGCCATTGTTTGTAGCTAAAATAAAACCCAAGCACAAATAAACCCTTCCTGTTGGCACGGGCAGGGCCCTCGGACGCTCTGCCTGCCCTCGCAGGGCTCCTTCCAGCTGCCACCCGCAGCAAACCAACCTTAAGAGCTCCTGGGATGCCCTCGGGAGGTGGGGACAGCACCTGGTGACACCCCAGCCCCCGAGGGAGCTCTGCAGGGAGCTGCCCGTGGCACAAAGGGACCCAGAGGAGCTCTCTGCAGCACACAAACCGTGCTGAGCTCTCCAGGGGCTGATGTGGAGCTGCCTGCAAGAGCCACACGGTGCTGGGATGAGTCCCCGTGTCATGCTAGGTGCCCCAGCGTGGGTACCAGAGGGGTGAGATGCTGGCAGCCCCCTCCAGCCCCCGACACCGCTGCTCTTTGAGGAAGCCCACGGCCTCCTGAGCACTTTGCTGAGCTCCCAGGGCAGTTCCTGTTCCCATTCCCATTCCGAGGAGGTTTACTTCCCGCCGGGGAGGAGGAGGCAGGCGAGGAAGTGCCTCGGTGGGGGTGGCTGGGCGCTCCCAGAATTGTTCCTTTGTGCAGGGGACAGAGCTGCCTGTGCCCTGCCCGCGGCCACTGCCCTGCCAAGTGGGCAGGAGAGGGGCATCACTCAGCCCCGGAGGTGGCAAGGGCCAGCCAGGCTCTGCTCCCGGGCACTCAGCACCCGCTGGGTGCGGGACAAACAGGGATGGGCAGGAACAGCAGCCTGGAAAACACCTCCTCCTCCTCCTCCTTCTCCTCCCAGTCCTGCTCCGGGCCGGAGGGGTTTTAGGGAGAAGCCAACCATTAATGATCACACTTGAGCCCTGGCAACATCCCCTGAGAGTGGAAGATTTGCTGAGGGGCCGCTCGGCGCACATGAATCATCTCCTCCCTGCAAACAAGGGCCCCTTGAGTGGGGCGGATGGGGAAGCCTCTGACTCCGCATCCAACAATTCCAGCAGGAGCTGAGCACTCGGGGCTGGCTCCTGCCTGGCTGGGACCCTGCCACGCTCCCTGGGATAACTCATGGGATCCTGCTCCCACTTTGGCTGCTGCAGCATTGTCCCTGAGTGCTGAGGAGCACGAGGCGAGCTCCAATCTTTTGCCTCGTTCCCCAAAGGCTCAGCACATCCTCGCTGTCCCTCCAAGCAGGCAGAGCAGCCACGCACAGCTCCTGGGAACCTCATCATCGTGGCCCTGCAGTAATGAATATCCTTAGCTGATAGCCTTGGAGAATCAATCTCGGGAGCTGAAATGTGAAAGCTGCTTGCTTAGGGAGCACCAGGCCCCCCTGTTCTGCCTCCCAGAGCAGAGGCTTCTCCCCTTACACGAGGAGCCCGCAGGGTTTGGAGGGCTCCTCTATCCTGCCCTAGCCCTGGGAGAGGGGCAGATGGGCAACCAGAGAGGTCAGAAAGCACAAAGCATGCCCTGGCTGTGCCTCCTGAGCCTCCTCCATCAGTGCCCCCATCTGCTCCAGCCGCACCCCAGTGCTGCCAGCAGCTCCGGGGATCCCTTTCCCAGCACAGCTCCAGTGGCACCAGCTCAGCCCTTCCAGCAGTGCCCATGGAGGCTCCTGGGCCTGTCCCAGTGCCTCTGCCAGCAGAGCCTCATCCCCCAGGACACACAGCCCTGCACAAAGCCTTGTCTCAGGCCTCGCTCCAGCCACTCACCCACCCCAGCAGAGACCAGGCAAGCCCAGCCCAGAGCTGCTCCCTCAGCCAGGCTCCTCTCACTCCCCCCTGCCTCACCCTGGCCCCCTGCTCAGAGGGGTTCCTGAGTCCTCACCACCTCCCAAAAAGGGGAGAAGAGCCAAGGGAGCTGCGGGGCACACCTGGAGCCACAGCTCTGCCCTGCACGAGGGAATCGGACCCAAGTAAAACTCCGAACTCCAAACATCTCCCTCCGAGCGCGCTCCTTCCTGCAGCACACACAGCTCCTCACATCCTCCTCCTAGAGCGAGGAAACAGCACTCCTGTACAAGTGTAATTATGGGCTCACAGAGCGTGCAGAGGGCAGAGATTATCACCCGCGTTCGTGTCCCTGGCAGATCACACAGAGCAGGACCCCCCTCTCACTCGGGGGGGGCACCGAAGCCTCTTTGCTGGTTAATTGCATTAAATGAGTGATGGAGAACAAGGGGCAGGTCCCGCCCAGCCCGCAGGGAGCGGGGCTGACTGCAGCTCCCCCCCGAGCTGGGTGGGAAATGTCCCCCCCAGACCCTCACCCTGCACGCCCCCCTTGGCACCCCAACCCTTGGGCAGCGGCTCCCCAGCACAGCCACGGGGACATGGGAGGGACAGAGGCTCCCTGAGGTGACATCGCTGCCGGGAGAACCCCTGCGACAGCCCCTGTTGTGTCCCCCTTGAACGTCATCCCTCACGGCGGCCTCAGGTAATAATTAACAGGCTGATTAAATCACCGACAGGCACCTCCTGTGTGTGAGCCAGGCCAGAGACCCCCGCAGTGCCCCGTGCTGGGGCAGGACCCCTCCTCCAGGGGCTGATCCCTGCCTTTCTCTGCCTCCTGGAGGGGTTTGGGGCTGTTTGCTTTAGCTCACCCAAAGCAAACTTCATCCCCCTGACCCGCAGCTGCCCCCACCCCGCAGAACCAGGAGGTGGTTTCTGGGTCGCCCCCTCTTCCAGCTGAGCACAGTGAGATGTTGTGCAAATAAAATCACCCAGGTGAGAGATCTCGGAGTGACCCTGCCGTGTCCCCCGGCCGTGGGCAGCCTCCAAAATCGGCTACGAGGTGTTTCCAGCCCCAGCTCCACACAATCAGCTCTGGAAAATCCCATGGATCACAGGTTTAAGACTTCCAGACTGCATTTTAGAAGTCGGTGCCAGGCCCAGACTACATGTCAGGAGTCGGTGCCAGGCTCAGCGGGCTCATGGCAGGATGCTCCAGCCTGGGAGCAGGGCTGGAAAACACATTTAAATAATGAATGAAAAGGAGAGGTTTGAGATGCCCTTTAAAGGAATAGTCAGGCAGGGGCGAGACCTGCTGAGTAATGTATAAAAAACAAGCTTCAGGCAGGGGGAGAGATGTTAGGATTACTCAGAACCCAGAGTAAACTGTGCTTCCTCCAACCAAAATTTTGGTGTCGGCCTTTTCCAAACAAACTCCAGCAACAGGTTGGCTTGGGCTCCCCTCCAGCACTGGGAAAGGCTTTGGGATGGTGCCCTGAGCCTTTGCCCACCCCTGTGCCCACCCTCCGTGGTGGGCAGAGCACTGGGAAGCCTCCCTGGGTCACCCCTTCCTGCCTGTGGCTGTCTCTGTGGGGACTTGGAGCTGTCACCTCTCTGTAGCCCTTGGTCTCCTCCAAACCTCAGCCTCCAGGACAGCTGGAATTACAACCTTCAGCCTCCAGGAGAGTCGGAATTCCAGCTAATTGCAGGAATTCCCAACTAACTGCAAGCATTCCAGTGGGAAACACCGATTCCCACCAGGTCCATGCCACCACCCAGGGCTGGATCCAGCCCCCACACCCCCAAAATCCCCACTGGTGGGGGTCGAAAGCTCTTTGCACCCCAAGAGACTCTTCTGCATGTCCTGTACATCCCCACTATTCCCCAAAGACACCTTCCAGGATGCAATTCCTGACCCACAGGAATGAGATGTGGGGAGGCCAGCAGGGCTGGCACATCCTCCCGGGAGGAAAAGTCACACGGGGAGGTTGAGACAGGATCCTGAGGAGAGGAGGATCCAAAGCCTCCCCTAGCAGGCAGCGGGCAGGGATTTGCAGGAAGGAGCTTGGATCAGCTTTCCCCAAATCCCACTCTGCTTTCCCAACTCTGCTTTCCCTTCCTTCCAGAGCTGGTGGGAGGAGAACCCACAGATCCCAGTGGGGCAAACATCCCTGCGGACCTGGGGGCAGGGAGATGTGCCCAGCACCCACCCCCGACTTTGGCATCCCTGCCCTGACCCCGCGATGCCCAGGAGCTGCAGAGCTGTGCTGGACACGAGTCCCCCTGCCTGCTGAGGGCTTGGGAGCTGTCCCGATGTCCCCAGGCCGGGGCACGGCTGAGGGTCTCCGTGTGCGGGGGCTGGGGGTCCCTCGGCCAGCAGGGTGAGAGTTATTTTCTCAGCCCTTCCCTTTCCTTCCCTGGCCAAGCTCCGCCGGCAGCATCAGGTGCAGCAGCAAGGCCACCGTCCCCCAGCATTTCCTACCTGTTTAACCCCTGCAGGGCCGGGCTGGAGGGGCAGGAAAACCGGGATATCCCAGCGGGAAAGGTGACGAGGTGTGGCCGACTGCTGTGGTCCCTGCCGGTGGCTCCACCAGTGCTGGGACTGGTTCACCTGCTTTTAACTCCGGGACACCAAAAGCAGCTCTGAAACCTGCTGCTATTCAAGTATTCTGATCCTGCTTTTTGTCCTTCACAACCTCGGTTTCCCAAAAATTTTGGACAGCGTAAAATGAGCAGCCGTCCCCCCTCCATGGCGAACTTGGGTGGGTTTAATGCTGGAAAAATAAAAAACAACCCGGAGAAAGCCAAAGCCATTCTTCAAAGTGCTCCTTACACATCTCCTGCTAATTGCCAGCAATCGGAGCATACCAGCGTCTCCCTGAGCTCCCTCTTATCACTCCCAGGATCAAATGCACATGAAAACCACTTAAAAAAAAAAAAAATTTAAAAAAAAAAATTAAAAAAACAAAAGGTATTTTGAGCGTGGAAATCCCTTGCAGCAAAGCTGTTTTTGTTCCGAACTGTTACGAAATGTCAGTGTTTTCCCTCGCCTGCCAACGAGGCGGCTTTGATGCCACGGGAGGTTTTATCAGGAGCAGGAAAGGATGGGGCAGCAGCAGCCGTGCCGTGGGGGGAGCCTCAGAGAGGTCATTTTACCCTTCCCCAGGGCAGACTGTCAGCCCAGAATCCCCGCAGGGACCTGAGCTTTCGGCGCCTCGGGGCGATGACAGGCGGCTGCTGCCTGCCAGGGTGCCCTCCCTGCTCTGTCACCTCGCGGGTGCCCTGGCAGGGGTGCCAGCCCCTTGTTTGGGCACTGAAAGGTTTCCAGCACAACAGCCTGGGACGGTGACGCTAAATAGATATTTTACAGCATGGAGAGTGGTCATTGATTTTAGGGTTCCTTATACGCAGGAGGAGATGTGTTCCTCAGGAGGGAGTTTGAGCCGTGCCAGACTAGATAAAAGGGAAGGGTTGAGGGGTTAGGGCTCGACTCTGGGATGCCAGAAATCTCTCTGAGCCTTCACTCTGCTCAACTGTTATCTCCTGTCCCCAGCAAGTGATTTGGCCTCTGAACAGGCAGAGCTTGGTGCAGCCCCGTGCTCTCCTCTGAAAAGGCCTCCCGCTGCTCGGGATGAGAAGACTTCTTCAAAACCCCAAACAAAGTGTTCCTGGGCAGGGATAGGAACCTCCTGCAGGCACTGCTCCGCAGCAAAGGGCACGGCAGCCTCGCAGCTCTGCACGTTTGCACAGGAAAAGAGCATTTCCAGGTCAGCAGTGGGAAAGAGGCAGGTTTTCCAGACAGATAGGACAGTCCCAGGGCTCCTGGCCAGGGGACTCTATCCCACAGTATCTTTCCCCTCTCCAGCAGCTCCAGCAGCTCCTCTGCCCCTGCAGAGCTGCCAGGGGGCTTCACACAGATCCAGGATTTCCAGATCTGCACACAGCGGGATATTGGAAAATCCAGAGGGGCAAACAACTCGGGTGCTTCCCCAACTTGCATCAACTCAGCATCCCCAGGGCCGCCCTCCCACCCTGTTTTACCCACCCCTGAAGGGCTGGGGCAGCCCCAGGGGGCTCAGCCCCTCTCCCCACGCCCCCGGGCTATAAACAGGCTGAGTTTCCAGCGGAAGGAATGGCTGCAATGCGGAGGAGAGCTCGGCACTTGCCCGGCGCTAACAGCTGGCCCGGGCTGTGCTCCTCAGCACCCCAGAGCCCTTCCACCGGCAGGATTCCTGCTGCCAGCTCGCAGGCGGCAGGGCAGGAGTGATCCCGGCAGCCTCCCCATTCCTGTGGGCGAGCTGGAGCCAAGTTTATCCCCGGCACATCTCCGCCGGCTTTGCTGGATTTAGAGCCCAGATAAGTTTGGGGCAGGACCTAAATTCTGGTGGCTCAAAAGGTCAGGGAGGAGAGGTTAAGGAGGGAGGAGAAGCCATGTGTTTGAGCAGAGGGTCACCTCCCAAATCCCACACTGGGAGCTGGGTTCTCCATCAGTACAACCTGAAACAACTCTGCCAACAGCTCCCAGCACCAGTCCCCACAGTTAGCCACTGGTGTAGAGCTGGGCCACACACACTGGGTGGAGAAAAAACGGGCAGATGATAAAATCATACATCTTCCAGGTGAAGAAAGGGGCTGCCAGAGAGCAGGGAAAGGCTGGGAATGGGCACGGAGCTCCTGCTTAATGCCAGAGCTACCCTGACAGTGGGGAAGGGAACCTTCCCCCTGCGAGCCACAGCCCCCAAAGGGACCCAGCAGCTCTGGCTGATGAGCAGGAGGGGCTGGGGGAGGTTTCCATTAGCAAAGAGCCACCCAGGTGCCAACAGCAATTCATCACAAGCCCTTGGAACAAAGCAGGCAGGCGCTGCTGTCACTGCCATGGCAGGCACCAGTGAGGGGAATGAAAGAGCTCTTCCCTGGCAGGGTCAACCTGTGGAGAGGCCAAGCCATGCCCAGACACAGCTCCCACAGCTGGGCATCCCCTCCTTCTCTGCAATGAGGCCTTGGGTTTGATTTCTGGGGTGCAAACGGGGAATTTCCGAAGCCGAGACCCTCTGCTCCCCCTGTCCCCAGCAGCGACGGCCTCTGGGACCCTGAAGGACAGCTCTGGCACCAAGTGTCACTTGACAACACTCCCCCTCCTGCCACAGCTCTCTCCTTCAGAGCTGGCAAAGCCACCCTGGCTGCACACAGCCACAGGGGACGGCTGTCCCTGTCACCGTCCCTGTCCCCTCCCGGG
This sequence comes from Erpornis zantholeuca, assembly GCA_013400515.1. NCBI lineage: Eukaryota > Metazoa > Chordata > Aves > Passeriformes > Timaliidae > Erpornis > Erpornis zantholeuca. The sequence goes on from VZTN01016893.1 coordinate 26,341, forward strand.
CTGCAGGCCACTGGCACTGCTCCCCCAGCGCTGACACCGTGCCTGTGTTTCCAGCAGTCCCCAACTCCTCAGAGCTGTGTTTCCACTGCGGAAACGCCACCCCATCCTTTTACATCGGGAAGGGGAACTCTTGACCCCTGGGTCTCTGTGGTGCTGACCCAGAGCTGCAGACACAGCACTCCTGAGCCGCCCTGGGACTTCAGCCTGGTCCCAGCCCGTGGAGCCAGAGAGGCTCCTGGCCACTCTCTTATCGTTTTTGGCCAGTGTTTCTGTAGCACCTCCAAGGACAGGTCAAGGGCCGGGACCCCCGTGCTCCATCATGTCACCACCTGCTCCTCCTGGGCAGCCCCAGGCTGCAATCAGCAGCAGCAGCAGCAAGAAGCAATCCCCCCGCAAACCTCCCCCTGCTCCCTCCAGGGACCTGCCAGCCCCAGTAGAAAGCCAGGACCTTCTCTGCAGAGCTGGCCCTGAGCCCTGGCAGGTTTATACAGATCCCAGATGAAAGCCCGGGAGCTCGGTGAGCCCGGTGCCACGGGCTGCAGGCGGGAATCGCACACGTGTGGGAAGGCAGCTCTCTCTCCCCACCAGGGTGGGGATCAGGCCCTCCGCGGCTTTAGGAGACTCCCGGCGTCTTCCCCACACAGGGAAACCCCTCTGAGCCCGATCAGCTCCATCTGGAAACGCCACCTCCCTTTCCACCACCACAATTTCCCCTAACAAGCGCTTACACCCCACAGCCTCCCTTGCGGGCTGCTGGTGTTTCCCCCATCCCACCAGCAAAGACAAACTGGTTCCAGTTCGCGCCCCAACCCGCCCTGCTGGAGGACTGGTGGGGAGCAAAGCCACGCTCCCAGCACTGTTCCGCGTGGATCCTCCGGGGGGGAAGGGGGGGATGCACCCGCTCGGTTGGGATGGGATGCGCCACCGGGAATTCCCTGCCACGGGCACGGGCATCCCCTGTGCCCTCCGCGCTGTGCTGCGGGGAGGGGATGCGCGTCCCGTCCCGTCCCGTCCCGTTCCGTCCCGTTCCGTCCCGTCCCGTCCCGTCCCGTCCCGTCCCTCCCGTCCGTCCCGTCCCTGTCCCCTTACCGCTGAGCCTGTCCATGGTCCGGAGCCGCGGCCGCCCCGGGAGCTGCGGGCGGGCGAATGTCCCGGGCGGGCCAATGTCCCGGGCAGTGGCTGCCCGGCGGGGCCGGCTCTGCCTCGGGGCGGCCAATCCCTTCCTCCGCCCCTCCCTCCCTCTCTCCCTCCCCCGCTCGGTGCACGGCAGCGCCGAGCACCGGCCCGGCTCGGCACGGCACCGGGGACAGCCCGCGGGGACAGCCCGGAGTGCTCTGCCACCCCGCGTCCTCCCCAGGAAGGGTGGGGGTCTTGGGTGGGGGTCTTGGGTGAGCCACCTCCACCTGCCCGAGTTGGGCAACTTCGGTTTAGGGAGGGGAAAAAAACCGAATTGCCACAGCCGGTAGCAAGCACAGCTCCGTCTCGCCTCTCACTCCCCAAAATCCTCTCCATGCCTGCTCCCTCCTGGTGGCCTTGCTGTGCCCAGCGCCTCCCTGGCCACGCCGCTGTCACTGTCCCTCCCCAGCACAGACCTCCAGGGCGGCCTGGGCTTGGGAGACTCGTGGGACGTGTGACAGTGTCCCGGGAGTGGCAGGCAGCAGGGACAGAGGCTGCTGGCACTCCCGGGACAATCCGGGCTGCAGCCGAGCCCTGCGGGCACAGCAGGCTGTGACAGAAATGGGATGAGGTTTCACACGTACCCAACTGCGGCTTGGGAAAGCAATAATTGAAATATCAGATGGGAGTTAGCCACTGCTCTGGAGAAATTCTCCTTTTGGGGCACTCTCAGCCCAAGACCCTTGGCTCCTTTCACCCTCCCCATGCCCATCTGGGAACCAGCTCCTGCCTGGGTGATGTTTGATGCTCCTTCCACTCTGGATTGAGCTCCAGTTCTCTTCCATAGGTTGGCATCACCTTTGGGGCTGTGATTGGGGCAGGAATCTCAGTCCAGGGCTGCCAGCACTGCCAGGCTCTGGCTGTTTTGGGGCTGTGGGAGCTCTAGAGCAGCCAGGGACAGCTTCCAGGACAGGTGGTGACACCTAGGGTGTCTCTCCCTGGTGCTGCCACAGCAGCAGGGACCCTCACAGTGTCTGCTGCCCCAGAATGGCAGAGGATGGAGAGGCTCTGAGAGATAAAAAACAAACCCTGCCTCAGTCTCCCCACCTTTGCCATGCAGGCCCTTGTGGAGAAGAATCACTGACCATAAAATGCTTTGGAAAGGAAAAGATCCTGCTGTTACTATTGTTATTAATTGTTATTATTGCTATTAATAACACCCCCCAGGCTTCATCACTGGAACTGCTGCTGGAGAGGGGAGATTCCTACAAGCCACAAACAGTTGAGTTTGATTTAAAGAGGTTTATACGAGGAAAATAATTATAAATAAACCTGGCTCATTAACTGCTGCACTAAAGCAGAGCAGGAGCAATTCCCGGGGCAGTGCTGCCATCCCCAGCTCAGTCCCTGGGCTTTCCCTGCTGGCATAAACCTCCCAGAGCTGGAGTTGCTGCTGATGGGAGAACTTCCTGCAAGGGGAACCTGCTGATGGATTTTTGGGCAACAAACTGGGCAGCTTTGGATGTGGCAGGGAGGGCATTGAATCTGCTCCATGGGGGACACCAGGATGGGAAGGTTCCAGAGGGGACCAGAACGTGGCCCATGGCACAGGGGAGGTAAAACCCTCGCTGTCCCCTCACTGACCCAGCTCTTGCTGGTTCTCCCTGCAGTTCCCTGGCCTGTTTTGGGATTGCTCCATCCTGCTGTGCACCTGAAAATCCTGCTGGACGAGCAAATAGGAAAGCAGAGCACCACAGACACCAGGGAAGATGTGAGTGTGGAAGCAACCTTATTTGTTTTATGAAAAAACAAACAAAAAGAAGTTATCCCATAGAGCTTGGGATACAAATAGGTAGAGTTTGCAGGGGAGGGAATTTCCTTCATTCCCAGAGGGATTCATCAGGGACTCAGGCAGCTGTGCTGGGGAATTCAGGAAAAGGCAGGAGAGGTCCAGCAGGTCCTGCATCTCCCACTCCTCTCCAGCCTTCCCCCTGCTCCCAGCTGGAATATCCTGGAATACTCAGCCCCGGACAAACCTGAAGAGCAGCAAGAAACTGCACAAGGCAGGAGGTGGCTTTGGCTGTTCCATTTACGAAGGGCTGGGTTTGGGGATGGAAAGTGGCTGTTCCAGCACCCTGGGAGGATAAACTGGCTCTGGAGCAACCCAGGGTTTGCAGGGAAAGCCACCAGCCTGGAGGGGTTGGGGCTCAGGGTCTCACCTTGGCCCTGTGGGGTCCCCACCACTTCTGTCCCCTGCCCCAAGCTCTGCATTTCAGATCCTGAAGTGCCTCCAGTCCTGGCCACGTAAAGGCAGGGAGGGATTTAAGGAGCTTGCAGTGAGATCCTGCTTTCCTGCCGTTGCACCCAGAGCCTTTTCCACCCCTAACCCACAGCCCAGCTGAGCAGAAGGGCATGGGACACTCCTATCCCACCTTCCACCCCAAACCCTGCTCTCTCCCAGCCCCAGCAGGAAAATCCTCCCCCTGCCCTCGTGTCCCCGTGGGGCAGCAGTGACAGACACCAAAGTGTGGGGAGAACCCAGGGACCGACACAGAAACCAGGCTGCAAAAGGAAAGGAAAGGAAACACAGAGCACCAAACGATCTGCGAGACTCCAATTCACTCTCAGGGGTGCAGAGAGGGCCCCTGTGCCCCGTACAGCCCCGAGAATCATACAGAGCTGCCATATAGAGATCTCTCTATGTATATATTTATAGGTATGTATATATTTATAGTGCACTGTGTTTAAAAGAGCCGGGCCTGCTTCTTCAGCTCGTTCCTCTTCCACAGCGCCAGGCGGTCGAACTCGGCGATGGTCATCCCGAAGATCTGGTAGAATTCCTCCTGGGACAGGTGCCTCTGGGGAGAGATGGGAGGCTGGGCCAGAGCTGGGCACCTTCTAGGGCCGAGCAGGAGGTCTGGGGGCATCCCCTGCCCGCGGGGACAGCGGGGGTGACACAACCCCAGCACCGCTCCCTCGGGAACGGGGCAGGACCTGCCTCCCTCCTGCCCCTGCCAAAGGCACAGGGGACAGCTCTGCCCGGCCAGGGGAGCAGCAGGAGCACTGTGACACTGCCCTGACACTCCTGGGCAGACGTGGAGATGCTCCTCACGCAGCCACGAGCCCCACACGCTGCCTGCCAGGGCCACCCTGCGGTACCACATCCCTCTGTGCCCTGAGGAGATTGTCCCCGGTGGAAAAAAGGCTCTTCTCACCTCCAACCGAGTCCTGTCCACGTCTTTGGGCAGCTGGTTCCTCCCCCTCGTCTTCACCAGGAGCAGCTCGTAGGGGTAAATCTGCACGGGGACAGGGACAGGGACACTGTGGGGCAGACACGAGACACCCAGGGCACACTGGGGAACCAGGGCAAGGCCTCCTGCTGTATTGAACAGGGTTTGGGTGGCACAGCTGACTTGAGATGGGACAGGGAGAGGTGGGAATTGCTCTTGGGGTGACTCTGATCCACCCTGAATCTCCGTGGTGGGCTCTGGGATGACCACAGACCGTGGTGGCTCTGTGGCAACGGGAACGACCCAGGCACGAGCGTGAGCAGGAAAGCACCAGCACAACCCCCGTGCTCTGCTCCTCACCCCGGGGACAATCCTGCTCAGCCCCTGGGACCTGGCAGGAGGGGAGGGACTCTGGTCCGAGCCCCACAGTCCTGGGATGGGGCTGTCAGGGGATGGAAGGGGATGAAGAGCACTGCAGGCACAGGGCAAAGCTTCCCCCTGAGGAGCCTGGGGACACGAGGACACATCCCTGGGACGCCCACTTCTGGCTGGAGGCCGCTCCTTGCAGCAGAAGGCTCTTACCTTGTACTCTGGGGAGAGAGAGAAGCCAGACATGAGCCACACTGTCCCCTCTGCTGCCACCACCCTCCCCAGCGGCTGCGGGGACCCCATTCTCCCTCCAGCCCCCCTCTCCAGAGCTGCCTGCGGAGGGCCAGCAGCCCCCCAGCATCGCCCCCGGGGTGCCCGCAGGGTCCCCAGCTCCGCCCTTACCTCGCATCCCCCAGTTGACCGCATTGGTGCTGTCGTAGTGGAAGAGCTCCGCGCTGGGAGGCTGCGGGAGGGATGGAGACAGGGAGGGGTGAGGGGGAGGCTCCTCCGGGCGCTCAGAGTGACACCTCCCGCGACACCGAGGTGCCCACCCGCCAGCGGGGAAACTGAGGCACGAGGAGCTGAAGTGACAAGCCCAGGTCACACGGAGGCAGGAGCAGAACTCCTGATCCCAAGCAATCCCAAGCAATCCCCAGCCCAGGATATAAAGCAAAGCTCTTCTGCTGGAAAGCAGCACCAGCATCCCTCTGAAAATCGCCCTGTGGGAGTTTCAGGGCAGGCACTGCCTGGATAAGAAACTTTGGACCTCAGTCGGGGTCATTTTGGATTGGCACAACAGTGACAGCAGGGATGGAGGGAAGGGGGAGGACATTCTGGTTATGGAAACGGAGAAGTGGTGGCTTGGAAGAGCCTGGGAGAACAGGGAATGCCTGGGAGAATGAGGAATGCCTGGGAGAACAGGGAATGCCTGGGAAAACAGGGAATGCCTGGGAAAACAGGGAATGCCTGGGAGAACGGGGAATGCCTGGGAAAACAGGGAATGCCTGGGAGAACAGGGAATGCCTGGGAGAATGGGGAATGCCTGGCAGCAGCAGGAGGCACTCACCCTGTGCAGCCCGTTCCTCCTGTAGGCAGGGAGGGATGCCGACTTAGAAATGAGGGGATCTGCAGGGAAACCACCAAGGGGCATCAGAGAAATAGCAGGAACGAACCTCACACCCACCGGGCCACCCTCCACCTCTGTGCTCCCAGCTCCAGGCACCCAGCTCTGTCTCCTTGCGGCTCCGGCTCGCTCCCAGCCTGGCTTCCTCCCGTGCTGACATCCCTGTCCCCAAAATCCCTTTCCTGTGGCAGCCCTCCCACCCTTCAGGGCGTTCTCCTCTCTCGGTTTCCCCGGCTCATCCTCTCTGCCCTGGCTCAGCTCTACCCTATCCCAGGTTTTCAAGGGCTCCTTCTTCGCTTCCCTTCTCCCCTCCCTGGTCCCAGCACCTCCCCCAGCTCGGGCTCTGGACCCCCGGGCGAGCCTGGGGAGGGCTCGGGTCACGCACTCACCGCTGTCGGCCAGGTAGTGTGTTCGGGGAGCTGCAAGGAGAGCAGAGCCGGCTGTCAGCGGGGGCAAACACCCCGTGCCATGCACAAGTGCCCACTCCCAGCCCCACAGATCCTCCCTGGGGCACCCGGGAGCCCTCAGGGCTGCGGGGCTCCCCGAGCGTCCCCAAAGATGTGCCGTGAGGAAGGAGAGCACGGAATGGATGGTGCTGCCATCTGTGCTGCCAGGCTCTGAAGTGCCCCCCAGCCCCCCACCCAAGGACAGGGCTGGGTGCCCTGGGGGCTCTGTGACAAGAGCAGTGCGAGCGAGGCAGCCCTGGGGGGCCAGGGGGTCCCAAAACAGGTCACAGTGACCCCAGCATGGCTGTGCTGCCACATTCCCAAGGGATCCTTCAGCCATTCCAGGAGGCACTTCCAGGCTGCCCACCGGGCACTGCCCCATCCCAGCTGGGGCACAGGGAATGGATGGAGCCCTCCAGAGAGGAAAAGACCCTCCTGAGCACAGCTCCATGCCCAGCACCTCTCATCACCTCTTTCCTTCTGCCAATCTTCCCTCTCCACCCCAGAAAATTCCCGAGGGGCTGTGGCCGTGCCGGCTGGGACAGAGGGACGGGCAGGGACAGCCTTACAGCCGTTGAGGGAGCCCTCGTAGCCCGCGGTGTGCAGAGCCTCCCTGCTGCTGGCCGAGCTGCGAGGGGGGGTCCAGGGGTCTGCGTACGAGTTGGAGCGAGCCTTCATCTCCTCCCTCAGGATCAGCCTCCCGATGCCACTCTGGATCTGGCAGGAGGGGGGAAAACAACCTCGCACTCTTCCTTTCCCTGCCCAGCCCTCTCTGGCACATCATGGAAGGGCACAGCACCCCTTGGCATGGGGTGAGGGTGCCTTGGCAAGGGGATGCTCCCCCCTTCTCCAGAGCCCACACTGGGGATGGCTAGCAGGAGGCAGATGGCTGAGGGTGGCAGGGATGGTGGTGGTGATGCCTTAGGTTTTAACTTTTATATTTTTCCAATCCTGTACTGCTGGTGTGACTCTTAAGTTTTCTGTAGCTCATTCAGTGCTGTTCTCTGTGCTAAGGTAGACATAACAAAACCTCTGACTTGCTCTCCAAGGACACTCAGAACAAGAACTGCAAACCTTCATCTTGGGGAGAGGGGGGCAAGCTTGGGCAAATTCCATCCTTGCCTGGGCTCTGCTTGGGGAATTGATGCTGAGATCCAAGTGGGAAGAACTCGGGAGCTGTCCTTGTCCATGTTGGGATGCACTGAGGCAGGAGCCTCTGGAGCCCAGAGTGTACCTCTGAAGGCCTTTCCAACCAATCCCTCCTTGATTCCTTTATTCCTGTCTGCTCTCTGTTTCTAGGGAGCCATTTAAGGCATCAGTGGCACCTTCCTGGGTGGCAGAGCTGGGCTGAGCCTCCCCTCCAAGAGCCAGCTGGGGACAGTTTGGTGCTGGCTCTGTGCCCAGCAGGGCTGGCACTCACCTTGTGCATGCCCCGGTCGTACCCATCCTCCTCACCACCCGACGAGAACCTCCGGGCCCGGGGAGCTGCCAGGAGACACGAGAGGGGTCAGATGGGGACAGAAGTGGGGGCAGGCAGGGAGGAGACATCCCCCAAACTGCATGGGGACACTGAATCCCAGAGACTTGTGTTTTGGGGTCAGCCCAACCCCACTTTTGTGTCCGGACCCGACTCAGAGCAGGGTTCCCTCCCAGAAAATTTGGAGGCAGGGATGTGTTTCCCTTTCTCCCAGCCCCACGGGAATTTGTTACCTTTGGGGGAGCTTTGGAAGGACCAGTACTCCGACTCGGAGTGGTAGTAGGGGTCTGGGGAGTAGGCAGGGCTGTACTTGGAGGACTGAGCGATGTCCTCGCTGGTTTTGCTTTTCGTGGCTGCAGAGGAGTTGTCTGCAAAAGAAGCCAAGGTGAGGATCTGCAGGGATCCACCCCAAATGAAGGCAAATCCTCTTCCCTCCCCACTGCCTGCTAGGGATTCGTGTCCAGGACAGCACAGAGCAGAGCTGGGAATGATCAGCTTTCCAACTGCTCACACCTCCTCCAGACAAGGCTGCTGAGGCAGACGGTGGGGACAGCGACAAGCAGGGGCTGTGGCTGATGTGGCTGGGAAGGGACCCAAATGGCTGAGAGCCCACGGTGCCACAAGTGCTGGCTCCTGCCCCGTGCTCATCCCAGTCCCACCAGGGCCACCAAGCTCCCTGTGCTGCCCTGTCACCCAGAGGTCAGAGAGGGGATGGAGGAAGGGTCAGTTCCAGCAGGGACGGGGCTCTCTGGGTTCTGCCAGGGGAAGGTGGCAGCAGGGGGAGAGCAGAGGGGCTCCGGCAGGGTTTGGTCCTCATGGCAGCGACACACAGGGGGCAGGGCTGGGGACAGAGCCTCGGCAGCTCATGGAGGAGCCCAGGGGGGAGTTCTGCTGCACCAGGAGAGTCACAGGGGAAGGAGCAGCAGGGACAGGAGGTGGCAGAGCCACCCCACCGCCTCCGGCAGGCGCGGGGGACCCAGCAGGTACTTACAGCAGCAGGAGCAGGCGGCAGCGGGCGGTGGGAATGGGGCAGGAGGGAAGGGAGAGGCCGGGGAGAGAGAGGAAACACAGTTACTGCTCAGGGGGAGCCGCTGTCCCTCCGTGAGCAGCAGCAAGCGGGGACAGTGCAAGCCAGCCCCGCTGAGAGCCACCAAACACACACCGAGAGCCACCAAACACACACCGAGAGCCACCACACACCCTCCCCTCCTGCAACAGCCCCGTTTCACCCTGGAACAGCCACCCAGGCTGTGAATTTTCTCCAAGGCTGCACGCGAAACTGCGAATTGCCCTTTTCATCCCTTTCCTGAGGCTGCTCTGCCTCCCCTGTCCCCTCTGCCACCCCGCCATGGCCCCGCTCCCCCTCCCACAGCTCTCCCTGCTGTCACTGCCAGCCTTTGCTCCATCCCTCGCAACAGGGACGTGGTCCAAAGCCACATCTGTCCCCCACCGAACCCCCTCTGCTGCCCAGAGGGGAAGCAGGAGCACCGCACCAGAGCCCAGCACCCAAACCTTGACTCCTGGCCCATGTGGCACCCAGCCCCCGATCGCGGCGGTGCCCTCCCCGGGGTGACACGGGGACAGGGACACGGCAGCCAGCCCATACCGTGGCGCTTGTAGATGGGGGGCTTCCTGTAGATGTTACTCTCGCCAGCAGCTGGTGGGAGAAGAGGAAGGGAAGAAAGAAGGGGGAAGGGGAGGTCAGTGTGGGCGTGCTGGGAGCGCACAGGACACGGGTCCTGCGGCAAGCCACCGCCCCCACGGCCACGTTTCCGTCACACAACAGCCTCCGGGCCCGCCAGTGCCCCGGGAGGGCTCCGGGCCGGCGGCCCCGGGCTGCCCACGGTGACAGGACATGCAGTGAGCACCCAGCGACAGCATGCACCGGGGCACAGCCTGCCAGCCGGCAGCGAGGCACCCGCCGAGGGTTCTCGGGGTGCCAGCACCTGCAAGAACCGCCTGCGAGCTACCTGGGGCGAGCCAACATCAGCCAAAGCCTCTTTCCGCAGCAGAGAGAGAAAAGAGCGAGTCGGGAGGGAAAGCGAGCTGGAGCCTGGAGCAGGCGGAGCAGGGAGGGGGCCATCCATAAACCACCGAGCGGCAGGGCAGGGCAGGGCAGGGCAGGGCAGGGCAGGGCAGGGCAGGGCAGGGCAGGGCAGCGGGGCCGGACCCTGGCAGGGATGGGAAGGGAGCTGGGGGAGCCTCTGGGTGTCCTCACGGTGCTGTCCCAGGGCCTCAGAGATTCGTCGAGGAGGGTGCCCCGCTTTTGGGGCAGGGGGAGATGCCAACAGCTGAGTGCACGGTGCGGGGGGGGTTCTGACCCCGCTGAGGGACCATGGGCAGCTCTGCCTGCTTCCCAACCCACTCTCCCTTGCTGCCCGCTCCGTCCCCCTCCCCGTGGGCTCTGCGTGGCCGGGAGAGGGTGGTGGCCCTTACCTGGTGGCCCCCTGCAATCCCTGCAGAAGGGGAGCAGGCATCTGGCAAGCCCAGAAGACTCTGGGGGGAGGGAGCGGCGGGCCCTAGGGGGAGTATAAAATAGTCATCTGTAGCGGATGGGTGTGGAATCGCCTCTGGCACACACGCTCCGGCTGGTGATCCTGGGGGGAAGGCAGGGGAGAGGACAGGCTCTCACCAGGGGACTCATCTTCGTGTGGGGAGTGGAGGGAGGGCAGGGAGGAGGAAGAAGAGGGGATGTTGCAAGGATCGAGCAGACTCCGGGCGGCTCTGAGACCTCCGGGCAGTGACGGGGGGGGAGAAAGAGGAGGGTTCAAGCCGTAGGTCCTGTTTATGGATGGCCTCTACCGGGGGTAGATCCTGCTGCCAGCTGGCTCTAGGCAGGCGGCGGAGCTACGCATGCGACACAGCGGGGACGGCACATGCGGGCATGCCACGGACACGGCGCTCCCCCGGCAGCGGCGAGCTCCGGAGCCTACCTGGGATGTGGAAATGCTTGGGCGCTTGGTATGAGGTTGGAGTGGAGGACCTCACATCTAACTGGCTATAGTAGGGGGAGCTGCGCCCGCTCTCGGTGCCTACGCGGGGCCGAGCAGAAGCAGCCGTGAGTGACCGAGAGAGAGAACAAGAGGCAGAAGAAAATGGGTGTTAAATGCAGCGGTGTTAGAACAGCGGGGGCGGCCCGTGGCAGCGGGGGCGTGACGGGGACGTGCGCTCCGGGATGGGATGGGACATTTCCCGCATCTCCCGAGGCGGACGGGATGCAGAGGAAACCCCGGCCCGCCGGGAAAGCCGAGCGTGCTGCGGAGGCAGACGGTGATGAGCACTCGAGGTGCAGCGGGACTCGGCGGTGACCTCAGAGTGTCCCAGTCCTCCCTGCACGGCTCCAGAGGACAGGAGGCACGGCCCGGGCACACTCTGCTCCCCTGCCATGCTCCGGGCTGTGCGTGCATGCGCCTGTGCGTGTGCAAGGACCTGCCTGGGCACAAGCGCTGCCTGCACACCCTTCCCAGAGCCACCGAGCCAGCTGAGGGGTCTTCACCAGAGCTGGAGGTCACCTGCCTCCCACCCCGTCCTCCACGAGCCTCAGCTCATGCCTGAGCCGCAAATTCCCCTCGGCCTCTCCTTGCTGCTCGCGAGAGTTTGGAGAAGCAGAGGATGTGCAGAGCTGAGCACTGCTCCCACCAGGGGCCACCCCAGGCCTCCTGGCCAGAGGAGAAACCACAGAAATCCATGGGGACATTTTTGTGATCCTCACTCCGCTTGGTGCTGTGAGCTCAGCTCAGCCTGGGGGTGCAGCCGAAATCCTCACCTGAGCGGTAGAAATGGTGGGGGGACCTGGGGATGGTGGGGGACATGCCCTGGCGGCTGTAGGTGGGGGAGTCGATGTAGCCAGGGCTCGAGGCTCGCCTCTGCCGCGTGTCAAAGCTCTCGTAGATGTCCTGGGGGTGGGGAAGGTGTGGAGAGACCGGGGTTAGAGGCGGCAGGAGCTGTCCCGTGGATGGGGGTCCCATGTCTGGGGTAGCCTGGGAAGGTCTGTGCTCTGTGTGTGACCCTCTGTGTCCTCTGTGTGTGACCCTCTGTGTCCTCTGAGGCTGGAGGGGTCCCCAGCCTGCCCTGCCTCCCCCCCCTGCCAGGGTCCAGAGGGTTTGGGACCAGGTGACAGCATCCAGCCAGAGGTTTTTAGCCTGGAGATTGTCCCTTTCCCTGTGCTCATTCCCAATTACAGGCATCAGGGGCAAAAGCTGCACCCTGGAGCCATTCTAGGAGGGAGGACTTGCACCCTGCTCCCTCTGGGGCCTGAAGGATGGGATCCTCCTGGATATGTCCTCCCTGTCACCCCACACCCTGGGGCAGCCAGAGCTCAGCAGAGCCCCTGGGCAGAAGGACATCCTGTGGCAGCAGCAGGTGACAGACCCCCGGTGCCCACAGGGGCATTACCTGTGAGTATGGGGAGAGGGTCCCCAGGGACTGGAGGCAGCAGGAGGCAAAGTGAGGAGGAAAAAAGAGAGAGAGAGAGAGAGACAGCACATGGTTAAGAGGAGCAGTGACAGACTGGGGTCCCACAGCAGCTCCCGTGTCACTGGGTAGTGAGGGGGACTGGGGGTACAGCTGGAGCCAGACTGGGGCAGGAGCCCCTGGCCGGGAGAGGAATCTGCATCTGCCACCTCATGGGCCATGCCCATGCTGCCTGCACCACCCTGGGGGGGGCTGCAGGACACCAGGCTTGTGACAAAACCTTGGGGTGGGGATGTAAAAGACTCTACTGCCAAATGCTCTTCCAGCACCGCTTCAGGTTCCCCTGCTCTGAGAGCTGCTCAGCCCTTCTTCTTCTGAGCTCCCTGAACTCACACAGCAGCCCCAGCTGGGCAGGACAGTCCTGTGCCCTGTGTTCCCTGAGCATCCTCTCACCACACTCCCAGGAATGCACTGCCCAGGCCCTTCCAGGGCAGCCCTGCTCCAAAGGCGCTGGGTGAATTCCCTGCCCTTCACTCCTCTCACACAGCACTCTCTGTCCCTGCACATCTCCTAAGGTCACTGCTTTCCTTTCTGACTCCACAGCAGCAGCATCACCACTTCACCTCCATCCCAGACCCTCCCAAGCCTCTGGGAGAGGTCCTGCCCCGTTCCTGCCTCCCTGCACTATTCCCACTGGGATGAGCGAACCCCTGCACAGTTCTCCCCCAACCTGGGGCCCATTCCTGCAATTCCAGCACGGGGCTCCTGGACACTCAGTACCTCCCCATAGCTATATCTCTCCAGCGTCTCATCCGACGTGTATCTGTGATAGGGCTCGTAGGAAATGAGGTCAGGACGCTGCACTTCATAGATGGCTTTAATCTTGGGAAGAGCTGCCAGGTCTTTGTAATTAAGGATCTCATTATCCACTTTAGCCTGGGGAGAGGGAGAGACAGAGACAGAGAGACGGAAAGGAAGAGGAGGAGAGAAGGGAGGCTGGAGTGTGCAGTGTGGAGCCAGCACGGGGCAGACAGAGCCTGCTGTCACCCCAGCAGCAGAGACAGGCGAGAGGAGAGGCCTGAGAGGCAGCAGTGGGGAGGGCAGAGGAGCTGGGAGGGCAGGACTGTGCCCCTCGGAGCGCTCCTGACCTGTGCCACAGCGCTGGTGGCACAGCGTGCTGCTGGGACAAGGACACTTGTCCGTGCTGCCCCCAAATTCTGGGCTTGTCCCACGGCAGAGGAAGGAAGGGGAAGTTGCTGTTCCCACCCCTGGGGCCCTGGTCGAGGGGCAGGGCTGGACTTACGCAGATGACACGGTTTGGGGAGCCAATGCTGGAGCCAGGGGGGGAGATGGAGGTTTCTGATGTCCGTCTGTGCTGTGGGGGCAGAGAGGGGGAGGGCAGGTGAGAGCATGGCAAGGAGGGACCCCTGAGCAGGCAAAGTGCTGGTTTGGGGGCTGAATTTCACTTTCACAGCCTCAGCCATGGCCACCCATCATCATCTGGGCAGCCACTCCGGGTCTGGGCAGTTCACTCCCCTGACAATGCCACCTGGGATGTGCCACCCCTCGGGGTGCCCCTCACCCACTGCCTACCTTCAGCTTCTTCTCTGCTCTGGCTGCCTGCTTGCAGATGGGGTGCCACACTTCAGAGCCTGCAAGGCAGCAAAGGGACAGTGTTTCAGCCCCACATGGTCACCCCCCCTGCCAGGGGTCAGCCAGGTCCCCCTGCCATGTCCCTGCCACCTCCAGCAGTGCCAGGGGAACATGCAGGGCAGTAGGGACTGTGTGTCTGTGATAAGGAATGAAACAGCTCCCACTGTTCCCACTGAGGGCGGTGGCCAAACCTCAGCTGGGTGGATTTTGGGTGACCCAACCAGTTCCTGCTGGTTAAACTGGAGCTGGGGGCATCCCAGCACCTCCATCTTTTGGGCTTGAATGAGCAGAAATTGGGTAAAGCCCAAGTGTGCAGGGAGACAAAAAGTTCCTGGCTCAGTGGCAAGGAAGCTTTTCTGGAGATAAATGATTTCTGCAGGGCTCAGGAAGAGCACAGGGTCTGGGGAGCAGTGGAGAGGGGGATCCATAAAGACCCGAACCCCAAATTCCCCGCAGCAGGACCCCCGCCCCCCAGCCACGCTGGTCACTGCCCTACCTGTCAGGTACATCTCCTCTCCCTCTGTGAACATCTGGTGGCAGCGCACACATCTGGCACAGGTGGGGTGGTAGTGCTTCCCTCCTGCCTGCGGGGGCGAGCGGAGAGCAGCCCCTGAGCCCGGCAGGACTCTCTGTCCTGGCCCTGGGCTCTGGGGGGGCTGGCACTGCCCAGGGGAGGAGCAGCGGCGGGGATTTGATGTCAGAGCTTTGTCCTGCTCCGTGCGGGTTTGCTGATCCAGTGAGCTCCTGCTGGGCAGCCGCTGCAGTGCTGAGCTCGTGCTCCCAGCAGGAGCCTGGAGTCAGCAGAAACCAGGCACACACAGCCCCCAGGCCGGGGAGAGCTGCTGGGAGGCTCCTGGAAATTCGTTCCAGCTTCTGGAGAGGTTCCTTGGGCAGGCTGGTGCTCCCAGGAACAAGGAGGGGGATCACTCCTTGGCGGGCTGTGAGTGGAACAGGCTGGGGACATCCTGGGACAGCTCTCAGCAGGCTGGGGACTCGCACAGCCACTGCCACCCCAGCCCACAGCACCTGCAGAGCCGTGCCGCTCCGATTTTGGGGTGCAGCTTCAACCTGGGGCTGGCAGAGGTGTGGGCCCTTCCCTGAGCCCTTCCCTCCTGCTCAGCCGTGTGGAAGGGGAGGGACTGAGCGCAATTCCAGCATGGCTGCCTCTCTGTGCCATCTAAAAATCACACCAGCCTTCCTTCTCTGCGCCTCCTGAGCCTTTAAATTACCCTCAGACTGGATTTTCTGCCCTTTCTTTTTTCGTTCCCTGCCGGCACTGGGGTAGAACGAGAAACACGAGAGGACACATCTCTTCCGTGGAGATGGGAAGGACCAGCCCTGATGGACCTCTCCGTCCTTCCCCCTGCCCCAGCCCCACTGCTGCCCGACACATGTCCCACAGCCTCCTGCATCCCTGGGGAATCCCTGCATCCCTGGGGGCATCCCTGGGGGCATCCCTGGGGAATCCCTGCATCCCTCCAGGGCTCGGCCACAGCAGCTCCGGTTCGTGCCCTGCCAAGGGGTGTCTCACGGGCACCGCTGCCCACGGGGAGGGGGCTGCAGCCCCCCGGCCAGGCTCGGCAGCGGGCAGCAGTGCGGGGTGTGTTTCCAAGGCAAGAGGCGGCTGCCGGCACGGGGATGCGCTCGGAGGAGGGCTGGGGTGAGCGCGCTGGGGACACCAGAGCCGGGAAAGGTAGAAGCTGCTTAGGACTGATGTCCCCACCCCTCCAGGCATGTCCCAGCACCCCAGGCCACCGTGACTCCGGGCTCTGCTATCCAAGATCTGATGCTGCTTCCCCCTCTCCCACCCTCCGGAGAAGGTGGTCAGAGCTGCTGCAGGGCGCGGCCACAAGGGATGGAGGGTGGCACCTCCAGCAGGGCATGTCCCTGTCACAGAGCCCGCCACGGCGAGCCCGCAGCCCCGGCACTCACCTCCAGGACGCGGCCACTGATGTAGCGGTCGCAGGTCTCGCACTTGATGCCGAACTGGGCGTGGTAGTCGGACTCGCAGTAAGGGATGCCATCCCTGGGGAGAGGGAGAGGAGGGAGTGAGCGGCGGGCGAGCCCCTGGCCCACCCCCAGCCGCGGGGACAGCCCGGGAGTGTGGCGGGGCGGTGGCACTCACTTGCTGATGTACTCGCCGGTGAGGATGATGCCGCACGTTTGGCACTTGAAGCAGCTGACGTGCCACTGCTTCTCCAGGGCCAGCAGCGACTGGCCCTGCTTGATCTCCTCCTTGCAGCCGGCGCAGTCTGGGGGCACAGGAGGGAATGTGGGGCACCCACAGCTGCTGGGCCACCCCATGGCTCGGTCACCTGGCACTCCCCTCACACCCTGCAGGACTTTTCCAGGAGGGATGCTGTAACAAACACCCTGCTCCCGAGGCAGCCTCGTGGGGATCATTTCCTTCTGGAAATCTGTCACCTCTGCTTGTGCCCAGCACAGGAACCGGGAGGAAAGCTGGGACCTCTGAGTGGCACACAGCCACAGCACAGAGCGGGGTCTCCCTCGGGGTGACGAGTTTGAGCCAGGGCCAGTTGGACATCAGGAAAAAATTCTTCACTGAAAGAGTGACTGGGCACTGGAATCGTCTGCCCAGGGAGGTGGTGGAGTCCCTGTCCCTGGATGTGTTTAGAAAAAGACTGGATGTGGCACTAAACCATGAAACTAAACCAAACCGGTGCCATGGTTTAGTTGATGAGGAGGTTTTAGGTCATAGGTTGGACTTGATGACCTAAGTTCTTTTCCAGCCCGGTTCATTTTGTGATTCTGTGCTCCTGTGATGAGGGGCCACGCTGCCCTGGCAGGTCCCCAAGGGTGGGAATTGTCCGGCAGAGGAAGGGCTGTGCTGTCCGGAGCCACGTCCGGCCCTGCTGCGCCATTTACCAGCTTCCCTTCCTCCCCTGCTTCCCGTGGCTCCCGTCGGGGCTGAGAGCAGGAAGCACATGGACCTCAGACCCCTGACCTTGGCTTCTCCTTGTCCTCTCCTCCCCTGGGCAGTGGGTCTGCCTGGAGGGGGCTTTTCCTTAACCCCCTCCCTGCCACGGGGGAAGCAGGAGCAGACAGGCCCATCCCAGGCCCCAAATCCCTGCCTGCTGGACTAAGGGGGGGAAAAAAAAGCAGGATCTGTTCTCTCCCTCAGGTCCTGCTGCTTTGGGGTTGTTTGCAGGGCTGGGGCTGCAGGGAGAGGCTCAGCATCCTCCTTCCCTATGGGATGCACCCGCAGCCCGCATGGCTCCCCTGCCACCCTGCTGGTGGCACTGCCAGGGCCACCGGAGCAGCCAGGGACTGGTGCGGGAGGGGCAGGCTCTGCCTGCCTGCAGCTGCCATGAATAAGGCATGGTGTCCTCGGGTGACCTCGCTCCAGGACCGGGAGCAGCGCCGGGAAGGGCATGGGGAGGGAGAGGAAGGCGGGAGGGAGGCAGAGCCTGGCTCTGGGCAGCTCCGGGAGCCCATGGAGGAAGATGGAGGAATTCCTGCCCCGGGGCTCATTCCAACCCTGCCACGTCCCCTCCATCGAGGGCAAGGGGGAGGGAGGCAGCTTGGGGGGCTCGCGGGGGGGATATCAGCACCAACACTGCTGGCAGCAGTGCCACTGTGGCGACTGGGTGACAAGAACCACGGGTGACAAGGACCACGGGTGACACCCAGTCCTGGCTCTGCTCTTGGCACTGGCCTCCAGGGCTTGCCCAGCATGGCAGGAAGGGAAGGTCCTCCCAACCTGGGATCAAAAGCAAGGCCAAATCCACTCAAAAGAGCTTGTCCATTGCTCCAGCTGAGTTTTTAGGGGTTCCCCAGGGGTTCACAGGGCAAGGGGATGAGCATGAAAAGCCTTTCAGTGCTTGCAGACACAGCGAGGAATGCCAGCGCTGGGACAGTGCCAGGAGTATTCCCAGGGCTGGCACTTGTGACTCTGAGCAAACCCAGCTCCAGAACCTCCCCGTGGGCTCAGACAGCGCCTGCCAGGGTGGTGGCACCTGCCCAGCTCACAGACAGGCCGGGGAGGTTCCCAAACCAGCGGTGAGCTGCAATCCTGGGTGCAGCCGCAGCAGTGCCCCGTCCCTCCTGCCACACCTCTGTGACACCTGCAGGGCTGCACGGTGTCCCCAAAGCCTGCCCTGCCACCCTCTCCAGGGGCTCACCGTCCCTCTCTTTGCACCCACAGCAGCACAGCAGTCAACTTACGGCTGGGCCCGTGGATCTTGATGGGCTTGGCGCTGAGGAGGGCGTGGGAGCAGTTCTGGCAGACGCAGTCCTTCCCGCTGAACGTGACCTTGTCTCCGATGGGGAACGGCTTCCTGCGGCCAGGGAGAGGCGGGGAGGGGTCAGCTGCTCATCCCCCTCCTCGAGGCTTCCCCGGGAGCTCCTCCAGGAGCAGGGCAAAGGCTTCTCCAGGGGGTCACAAACCCTCGGTGACAACCTCCACTCACCTGCAGGTGCTGCAGACAAAGCACTTGGGGTGGTAGGTCCTGCCCAGGGCAGAGATGACCTCGCCGGTGATGAAGTCCCCGCAGCTGTCACAGCGGGTCCCGTAGAGCTGCTGGTAGTCGTGGGTGCAGATGTACTCCTGGTTCTTAAAGAAGAAACCCGACTGGGCCAGGTCGCAGCCGCACACTGGGGAAAAGGACGCGCACCAGTCACGCCAGGTCCCCAGGGTCCCCGAGCCACCTCTGCCGCCTCTCCAGCCTCCCGCAGCTATCTCCGAGGGTTTCCCTTCCCAGCGGAGCTCTGGGGCCTCCCGCGGCACCGCAAGATGTCAGTGTTGGGCTGTGGGATGGGGCCACTCCCGCAGGGAAGGATTCCCATTGCCGGGAGAGGAGGCGGCACCGCAGCGCTGCCGCACCGCCGGGCATCCCCTCCCGGAGCCGGGGCTCGGCCCCTCCGCTTGGCACTCTCACGGTGCCGGGAAGCTGAGAACAGGGCTGGCAAAGAGCTGGGAGTGCCCCAGGCACGGCTGGGCAGAGCTCTTGTCCCTGCCCCGGGGCTCTGATGAGCCATCCCCGCTCCCCGACACGGAGCCGTGTCCTGACGGGAACAGCTCCCGCGATTCTGGGCTTGGAGCTCTCTCTGCTTGTTTTTCCATGGGTGTCCAGCCCAGCCTCGCTTCCTGCCCTGCCGTGGGAAGTGTGGGTGGTGCACAGCCCATCACAGCAATCCAAGCAGACGTGACCAGCCCTGGCCTCAGCATCGTCCCCCTCCTACGGCTTCTCCAGCCTCAGAGAGACCTGGAGAGCAGCAGAGCCTGGCACTGGAGCGGCACAGGGTGCTCCCGGGGCCTGGGCACGGTTCCCATCCCGTCCTGCAAGGTGACAGGGTGGAGAGGGGAGCACAGAGCCACTGAGCACCCCCTGGCACAGCCCACCTGGGTCTCTGCTTTGTCCTTCAGCCCCCTCTGTCCTGTCCCTGCACACTTGGGCCAGCCCAGGGGCACAGGGGACAGCTGGACCCGCTGCCGCAGGGCCCACGGGGGCAGAGATGCAGCTCCTGCCCTGTGGAGCATCCCTTGGCCGAGCTGCTCCCGGCAGCTGGGGGTACCCAGCAGGGGGAATTTGGGTCTCCCAAACATCCTGCCAGCAACGAGGGACAGACCAGCAGCTCGGGGACAGCATCAGGGAGCAGAAGACAAAACGAGGCTGCTCTGTGCCCTGTTTGCTGTGGGAACAGCACATCCCAGGGCTTTGCTCCCGTGCCAGCTCCCGGGGACACGTGAGGGACAGGCAGTGGGGCTGGAGCCAGCCAGAGGTGGCAGGAGGTGAGAGCTGCGAGGGAAGGTGAGACAGGAGGATTTCCTCTCATTATTTATTCCCTTTCACTTGGAAATCGGGCAGTGAGCGCTGCCAGGCTCTCCCTGCTGGCTCCCGGGCCCTTTGAAGCTGGCGGCTGCCTGAGCTCTTTGTCTGGATGCTCAGCTCCTGCTGGATCCTCCACGGCCCGGCTGGGAAAGGGCAGGATGCTCAGCACGGGGCCCTGCAGCTGCGGGTCAGCCCTGAGGGCATCCCGGGACACTCCCCCTTGCCAAAAATCCGGGGCTGCAGCAGGGTGGGGACAGCCCAGGGAAGTGTCACCTCCAGCCAAACCTGCTGCTCCCTGGAGAGGAGCAAAGCATGGCCAAGGGGGTGGGGACCGTGCCCAGCACAGGGAGCTCGGGAGACCAGAGGCCTTTAAAAAGCCTTGCAATGGGAGATTTTACAGCCTGCAGAAGCTGCTCGAGAGCAGCTGCTGCAATAAAGGAGCTGAGGAGCCCTTCAGCAGCAGCAGCAGCATTCCTGCACCAGGAGCTTTACAGGAGCTCTCCTCTGGCGCTCCAGGAGGATCCAAACAACCTCTCTGCTCCACTCCTGCCAGCCCTGGGGGACACCAAGTCCCAGCTGCACCCCACGGGCAGGTGGCAGGGATGTGTCTCACCCACCCCAGTTCCATCAGGAGCCGCTCTGGGCATCTCCCCAGCTCAGCCAGGCTGGCAGTGCCTCCTCCCCCTTCTCCTCCTCCTCCTCCTCCTCCTGCTTTGGCCACCCCTTCCCTGGCTCTGGCACCCCTCAGGGGCACTGCCTGCCCAGTGCCACGCCACCTCTCCCCCTTTAGGTGTGTGACCACATCTCAGCGGGCCAGGTGGGTGTGTCCCCGGCCTTTTGCTTGGCACCCAGGGCTGTGGGACCAGCTGGCACCAGCTTTTTGGGGCATCCCTCTTCCTACCTTGGCAGGTGAAGCAGCGGATGTGGAAGTGGTTGCTCTGCACACGTACGACCTCGCCCTTGCAGGTGTCCCCGCAGCGGTAGCACTGGATGACAGAGGAGCTGCTGCCAGGGGTGTAGGGGTTCTGCTGATAGGGAACTGCTGGCACAAAGGAGGGAGGGCAGAAGGAGAGAGGGGAAGGGTCTGTTAGGATTTGGGGCATGGCTGGGTGTCGCTGCGCTGAGCTCGGGCTGGTGGCACAGCCAGGCCAGCACTAAGGGCTAAGGACAGCACCCAGCGACTCTGAGATGGGAGCCCAACCCGGTCTGCATTTGGGATTTCCCTGCCCCACAAAAGAGGCTCACTGTCCCAAATTCTGCACCCTGTCCCTGCATGGATAACGAGGTCACGGCATCATCCCAGAGCTCCCCAGATGCTCTCCTGTCCCTGTAGCAGGTGCAGGAGGACACTGCAGGGACTGGCCCCCACTGTTCTGCTCATCCCTGGTGGCTGCTGACCCTCTCTGAGACAGCCCAGTGAGCTCTGAGCTGGCAGCAGCATGGGAAGGAACTGCTGGTTCTTCAGAGCTTCCACTTGTTTGCTTAGGAACTGGAGGAAGAAGTCATTTGTCAAGGAGCTTTCAAACACCACAGCAGTCGAGTGCCTGGCCCTGGTGGGACTGTCACCTCCTCAGCCAGGAGCAGCAGCCCAGCCCCACGGCTCCTTCTGAAGCAGCCCTGTGGCACGGGGAGGGTCTGGAAGGAGCTGGGTGCTGCAGGGCAAGGCATTTCTCCTGCTGCAGACAGTGCTGGGATTCACCTCTCCTCCTCACCCCTCTGGGAACACCACACAGGCGATGGCCCAGCAGCATCACCAGGGTAAAATCCTCCCACTCCTGGGGACTGCAGGATCCTTCTGCTGTCTCCAGGCAATTCCCAAACCCATGGAGAAAACACGGAGCAGCTCCTGCTTTCCCTGCCCCACCTGGGAGTGCCTGGGCTGAGCAGGAGCTCCGGCCAGGCTGACACCACGCCAAGCACTGCAGGCAGGGGCCGAGCAGCACAGGATTTATTTGCTCTAAGATTTCTGAGAAGAAGTCACAATCTGGGCAACTCGAGCAACAAAAAGGAGGATTTCAATGGGCCAGAGCTTTTCTGACCCAGGGCTGAACTGCATTCCCAGGAACAAGAGAAGCAGCTGATTGAAAGCCAGCCTGTGAAGTCCCTCCAGAGCAGGGAAGAAGGGGCACAGGACAGAGGAGATCACTCAGCAGAGGCTCCTCGCTCACCCAGGGGCAGATCAAGTGACAGGGAACAGAAACAGCCCATTATTGGCTTCAAAAGCCGAGCAAGAGAAGTCACAAGGACATTGAGGCTGTGTCACAGCGAAATCCCATTCCCTGTGCCAAGTGCCCACGGACACAGCCCTGCTTCCCTCCGGGAAATGGGCTGACCCCCGTCCCTGGAGCTGCTGGGAATGGGCTGTGAGGGAAGCTCTGAGTGCCCTCCTGCAAAGCTCAGACTCTGGCCTTGACTTCCAAGAACTTCCAAGAGCTGCTGGGACTTCCCTTCCCTGCAAGCCAAGAGCTCTCGGAGGTACCTGCGACACCAAAGGACACCAAGTGCCAGCAGAGCAGTGACAAAATGGGAGGCAGGCCTGGAGCTCAGCCCAGCAGAGACTAATTAGTCTAGACATAAATCACTGTGAGGTCCCAAGCGCAACGAAGGGAGCAGGGAACCCCCACCCACGAGGCACCAGCCCTGGGAACAGCAGCCCAGCACCTCCTGTGATGGCTGCTGGTGGTAAGGGGTGCCCAGGAGCTCTGCAGCTGCCTGGGGGGACCAAGAGGATTTCCCGAGGCTGGAATAAAATCAGAGATCTTCTCTGCAGGGGTCTCCAGCAGAGCAAGAGTTACAGAGCTCAAAGTTCCTCCCACGCACCCACTGCTCACGCCCGGGCCCGGAATGAAGCCGGAGCCAAGCCCTGGGACACAGCCATGGAAATGCACAAAGCTGGGAGAGGAAAGCAGGACAGAGGCAAGGGGGGAAAGCCAGGAATTCATCCACCCTTCAGCATTCACCGTGAAGAAAGGGGGGAAGACAAAAAATAATAATCTGTGTCAGAACATGCAGGCATCGCTTAGTGCAGGCTGCTGGTCTCCAGGGAAAACTTCCTGGTGTCCATAGCAACACATCGCCAAGCCCTGGCTTGGTCTGACGGGAGGAAGGCAGAGGAGAAGGAGCTGAGGATGGAAAAGATGCTTTCAGATGGATCCGAGCCCGCGGGGATGGGTCAGGACCCAGCTCAGGGCATCCTCACCCTCCCTCTTCACTCAGCGCCACCCAAAGCTCCCTGATTCGCGCTTAACCTCCAGCCCGGGCTGGAATTTCGTCCGGGAACATTGCTGCATTGTGTGTTCCAGGCAGCAGCTGCCCGCCTCGTGGCCCCGTGCAGGAAGTATTACACATCCCACAGCCCCGAGCACAGGGCCAGCTGAGCGGGGCAAAGCTCATTACACCCAAATAATCCACTAATAATGTAAGTAGCATTAGTGGCCTCGCAGGCTGGGATGCGGCGGGCACGGAGAGGGGGTGGGAGCTGCCCAAGGAATGTCTCAATCTGCCCCCAGTTTGCTCCTGTTCTGCTCGGAGCTGCTCTGGGACAACAATTCCCACGTTGGTGCTGCGCTCTCAGCGCAAAACTCGCCCAGGGCCAGCTCCCGTGGGGCCGTGCCCGTGTCCCGGCTGGCTCCTGACGGGCAGTGGGCACAGCCAGGCAGGGAAGTGCCACGGGGCTGCGTGGGCACTCGACAGATTTCCCGCTGATCCGGATTAAGGTAGCACCTCCGGTCAGGGCTTGCTGCCCCGCGCAGCCCCGGGGTCAGGCAGCGGTGGCCGTGCACAGCCAGCGTGTGACCCGGGCGGGGGGACAGCCCCCGAACGACCCCCAGAGGAGCTCAGTGCCCCGGGAGGGCGCAGGGAGCCTGCCCAAGGGCTGCTCCAGGGAGCGACCTGCAATTCCCACCGAGCATCCCCGGGCAATCTCCCTCCTTGGCTTCGGGAGGGTCAGTGACCTTGTTTGTCTTCCTGCGCTCTTCCTGCACGGCGTCCAGCCCTGCACCAGGATGGGGAAATGCTGACCCTCTGCAGCACTTGGAGCCCTCCAGGACTAAAGGGATAAAGGGATAATTTCCCTTTGACCTCGGAGGGTTTGCTGCTCACCACCAACACAAATAACAGGGCACACAACAAGCTCCACCAGCAGCTTGGGTTCCCCCCCTGGCAGCTCCATATCTCACAGCCCCACCTACCCCAGCAGCAGCAGCAGCTTTCCAGGAGTGCCCAGAGGCATTTTTAAAGATCCCTCCATCCTTTCTTACTGGGACCAGAGCAGGTGCTGCTCTTTTCCCACCTCTTTCCCTCTCCCAGCCCATTGGCCTTCCAGAAAGCTCCGTTGGGGAGAAGCTGCTCCAGGTGGGGTTTGGAGCATTATCCCCTCCTACCCAGCTCTGTTGCCCGAGTGTTTGTGACCCAGGATCTCCACAGGAGGATGGGCATGCCTGGCTTAATTAACTGCTAGTAATTAATATTTGCACAACGCTGGGAGAGCCACAGGTGAAGGGGACCACGGAAAAGCAAAGTCTTCACCCTGAAATGAATAAGGACAGGCAGTGCCAGCCTGGTGGGTGCCAGGGGTGATGCAGGGACTGAGAGTTGGCACCTGCAGCAAGAGGGTGCCAGCATGGGATGGATCTGACCCCTGGAATGTGTAGGGAGATGTGGGTGTCACCATGGGATGGATGCAGCCCCTGGAATGCTGGATGTCAGCTGAATGCTGGGCGAGCAGGGCAGGTGATGCTGGCAGGAATCTCCACACCTCCGTGGGGCTGAACTCCTTCCAGCATCTTCCCAGTGCTTTCCACTGCTCCTGGTACTGCCCCACCCCATCCCCAGCACGGTCCCTGGGGCTGGAAATCCTCTTCTCAGAACCCCCTTTGCAGGTGGAGGCACCAGCGTGGCAGAGGCTGGGGGTGGGATGCAGCTCCTGCGGGGAGGGTGAGGAAAGCCGGGCATCCCCACTGGGCATTCCCGGTGGGCACGGCTGGCAGACCCCAGGAAGGGCCAATTCCACGGCTCTGGGGCGAGGAGAGGGTCGGGAGCGGGGCTGGGGAGGCTCAGGAAGAGGAAGCCCAGCCCTGCCAGCACAGCAGCCCCGGAGGCGTCAAGGCTGAGGGGCGGCAGTGACTGGCCAGGAAGGAATTTTGCTGGAAGCACTGGAGGCTGAGGGAGAGGCTGGGGTGAAGCACCGGGGATGGGGGCAGAGAGCGAGGTAAAGGAAAGCTCTGCTGGCATACGGGGACAAGGAGGTGGCGCTCCAGGAGCCCCCACCCCAAACCCTCCAGGGGGACCTGGCTGGCTCCGGAGGGGAGCTGAGGGCGAGGGGGAGGATTTCCCCTCCAGGCAGGAGCTGAGCTGTGTCCCAGGGGTGGCCGGGGAGGAAGGGTGGGAACTGCAGGGCCACGGGATATGGGTTTCTCATCAGCAGCGGGGCCAAAGGCTCCTGCCTGCTGTCCTGCAGCGGCCAGAGCTTGGCTGCAGCCCTAAAAACGCCTTGGGAAGGAAGGGAAGGATGGGCTGGGAGCCAGACGGTGCTGGTCCTTCAGCAGGCACGGGACAGCCTCAGCCTGTGTCCTGTGGGGCTGCCGTGACCCCGGCATGTGGGAATGTGCCTGCTGCAGACACAGAGTCAGAATTAACGAGGCTGGAGAGCACCTTGGAGAGCATCGAGCCCAGGCCAGGTCCCTGCCGAGGAGGTGACACTGGGGGTGGGTGAGGGGCCCAGGTGAGGGATCAGCCCAATCACCCCTGAAATAAAGGGCCCAGCAGTTGGGATGCTCAGCTCTGGTGAGCTCTGACCCCTGCACGGCCACCGCAGTGCTCAGACCATGGCTTCCCATGGAGCTGCCACAGATAAAATCCATTTCCAGCAAGGAGAAAATGCCAGGTTTACCTCTGGACAAAAGATTTTCTGTCTTTCCCTCGGTAAAATCCAGAAAGCACCACGTGGTTCCTTATGGAATATTTACATTTTTAGGCTGGGGCTGGCCCAGTGCTCCTGATGAGCTGAGGACAGGTACCAGGGATCTGCTGTGGGACAGGCTGAGCCTGGAGCAGCTCCGGCTGCCTCTCCCACTGTTTGCACTGAATCCACGAGGATTGGGCTGGGACAGTGGGCTGGGGGCAATGGGGACCCCCCAGCTCACCCAGAGCAGGCACTGAGCTGCTCCCAAAGCTGTCAGTCAGCCTGGAGCGCACTCCAGGCAGGATTATTCCCCTCCAGTCCATGCCAGCCTCTCCCGGCTCCCAGGCAAAGCCATCTGTGGCTTACAGCTAAAAGCCCTCCACTGCCACAGCTCCTAATCCAGCCCTAGGCTTCCCTAATTAGATCAGGACCAATTATTGCTCCCACCTGCCTCACGCTGGCCCCCTCGCCCCCCACTGCTGTCACTGCCATGGTAATGATGCCTTAAGTTTTAACTTTTATATTTTTCCAATCCTGTACTGTTAGTGTGACTCTGAAGTTTTCTGTAGCTCGTTCAGTGCTGTTCTCTGTGCTAAGATAGACATAATAAAACTCTGACTTGCTCTCCAAAGACACTCAGAACAAGAACTGCAAACCTTCATCTTGGGGAGAGGCGGGCAAGCTTGGGGGAAATCACATCCTTGACTAAGTTCTGGTTAGTAAATTTATGTTGATATAAAAATGTAAAGCACTCGTGAGCTGTCATTGTCCATCTTAAAATCCACTGAAGCAAAACCCTCTGGAACCCAAAGTGTGCACCTGAAGGCCTTTCAGATAAAATCCCCCCTTTTTTCCTTTATTCCTATTTAGTCTCTGTTTCTAAGCAGCTATTTAAGGCATCAGTGGGACAGAGGATGGCACCAGGGAGCCAAGGGGCACAGGGAGAGGGCACAGGGAGAGGGCACAGGGCTGGGGGTGCTGGGCCAGCCCTGGCATCACAGGAGCGAGGGAGGGAGGGAACACCCTTCAGCTGGCAGTGGGAGTGTGGCAGGTGCCCAAAGAGGTGCCAAAGCACCACGAGGGCACGGCAGGACAGCGTGCCAGCGTGGGAGCTGGGTCACACGGGGACACGCTGCCTAGAGAGGGAGGAGGGAGGTCAAAAACACCGGGGGGAGACAAAGGAGAAGGGCAAAGAGGGAAGGAGACGAGGAGAAAAATCAAGAGGCGAGAAGGAAAACAAACAAAAAGCTGGAGCAGCGACCAGCCAGGGCCCTGCCTGCACAGCAGAATTTGTTTCTGGCTGCGTCCGTGGAAATTATTCTCCAAATGAGTGTGGAGGAAGCCGTGATTGTCTTCCCATGCTGACCTGGCCGCAGGCAGCTGCCCGTGCCTGCCTGCAGGATGTTTACTTCCCACACAGGCAGGGCTGGAATGCGCCAGGGAACATCCCAAAAACCCCACTGGGGCTCGGCAGGTTCCACCTCCTGCCCTGCAGGAACCCCCAGCCCCATTCCAACAGCACCCGGGGGTGTCCTGAGCCAGGGATCTGGGATCAGCCTGGCTCGCTGGATGCTCTGGCTGCTGCTGCTGGGGTTGTCCCGGATTCCCAACAAAAAGAGGGGAAAAGTTGCTCTTCTGTTTCTCGGGGAGATTTTGATGACCTGAGTGCAGACAACAGGAAGGCACAACAGAGCTCCTGAGCTTCCCCGGGCTGACAGCTCCGCCCTGGGCTGTGCAGAGCCAGGGAACATGCTGTATCCCGAGAATTTCGCTGTATCCCGAGAATTTCGCTGTATCCCAAGAATTTCGCTGTATCCCAAGAATTTCACTGTATCCCAAGAACTTTGCTGTATGCTAAGAATTTCACTGTATCCCAAGAACTTTGCTGTATCCCAAGAATTTCACTGTATGCTAAGAATTTCACTGTATCCCAAGAATTTCGCTGTATCCCAAGAATTCCCGCCCCAGCAGCAGCCAGGGCACCACCTGTGCCTGGCATCCTCACACTCAGGGCTTCAGTGCCACTCCCCAGGCAGAGGAGGAGGGTGGGTGTTCCCTTCAGCATTCCCACCACCACCCTGGGCACTTCCAGTGCCTGAGCACCCTTTCCATGCAGAAATTCCTGCTGCTGTCCAACCTGGCACAGCCTGAGGCTGTTCCCTCCTGTCCTGTCACTATTTGGGAGAGCTGACACCTTCCCTTTCCTGACAGGACCGTGCCAGGATGGCTGCTGGGGGCTGGAGGAGGGTGAGGGGACAGGAGTGGGGCTCTGCACCCCCAGGTGTGGGAATTTGGGGGGGCACAGAGCTCAGGAAGGAGCAGGAGCACCCGGAGGTGTAACCCTGGAAAATCAGAAGCTCAACAAGCTCAACCCGTGCTTGCAGGCACACCAGTGCCATTCCCGAGGGATCCATGTGCCCTCCACGCTGGCAGCTTTCCTCCCAGCCCCGACTGGATCTCGTTTTTTTCCCGGATAACACTCGTAGAGCTTGTCATGGCAACAGGATCTCCTGGAGCTGCAGCTGCAGCCAGGGCTCCTGGTGCCAACATGTTTGTGTCTCTGCCGGCACCAGCACAGCCCTGGGCTCTGCAGGCCCCCAGACTGGGAGGGACTGGGACCCCCAACCTGGGAGAGACTGTGTCTCAAACTGGGACCCCCAAACAAGAGGGGCTAGGACATTTTTTATGTCCCTTCCCACCCAAAGTGCTCTGGGATTCTGTGACATCCCTCACTGCATCCCTCCCAGCGTGGGGCTGAACCTGAGCTGGCACTGCCAGCAGGAGCTTTGGGCCACCCCAGCCTCTCTCCTGCTCCCCTGGCAGGGTGGTCTCGAGGGACACAGCCCCCCTGGCAGCCGGGCAGTGGCCAAAGCTCATCTCCTGCCCTGGGTTTGATTCCTGAGGTGTGACAAGTGGGGGAGCCCCAGCCAGAGAGAGCAAGAGGGGCGACCTTGACTGAGGCTTGGACCCAGCCCCAGCCAGCCCACAGGATGCTATTTTCAGCTCCAGCTGGGCTGGACAGGTTTTGGGGGGTCCACGCAAGGGGCTGCACTTGGGTCTTAAAGCTGAGGGATGTGCGGAGCAGAAGAATCTAAACTCGAGGTCCTGGCCAAAAGCTGAAAATCCTGAGCTCATCATTTTGCTGAGGCCAGATTTCCTGCTGAAAGCAGGCTGTGTTTAGTGCTGGGACACAGCCCTGGCTGTGTGGGAGTGCAGGGAGCCCAGGGGGACCATCCCCTGGCTGCCAAACCCACCCACCACCACCACCCCCAGCCGGGGCCGCAGCACTCCGGGCGAGCTGGAGCACGAGGGACCCATCCCAGCTGGAAAAATCCCCCTAAAAACCCCCAAAGAGAGAGCAGCAAAGGGGCATTCTGAGGAAGGGAAAAGGCAAAGGAGCTGTCAGACAATGGCATCTCCTGCAGGGTGGACAGTGATGGTTTTAACTTTTATATTTTCCCAGCCCTGCCCTGCCCAGTGTCACTCTGCAGTTCCCTGGAGCTCGTTCAGTGCTGTTCTCTGATGCTCACACACACACAACAAAGCCTCTCCAGCTCTCCAAGGACACCCAGACCCTCCTAGGCCCAACAACTGCAAACCACAATCTTGGGGACAGGGGGGCAAGCTTGGGCAAATTCCATCCTTGCCTGGCTTCTGCTTGGGGAATTGATGCTGAGATCCAAGTGGGAAGAACTCGGGAGCTGTCCTTGTCCATGTTGGGATGCACTGAGGCAGGAGCCTCTGGAGCCCAGAGTGTACCTCTGAAGGCCTTTCCAACCAATCCCTCCTTGATTCCTTTATTCCTGTCTAGGTTTTTTTTCTAAGTAGCCATTTAAGGCCTCACTGGGACGGGAGGTGACACAATGGGAACGTTCAGGCTCTCCCTTCATGCCCGGAGACAATCGGGACAGAAAGGAGCTTACTGCTGGCTGCCTCAGGAGGGATTTGCTGTTTGCTCTGTGTTTTGTGTTTGCAGCTTCCCGTATGGAAATGCTTTTCCCCTTTTAACCCCCCCCACCCACGAGCCTCGTGGATCTCGGCGCCGCTTCCCAAACATATGGCGCATCCATCAGAAAACATAAAGGGTGCTATATTTAAAATATTACAAAAGGAAAGCCAGGAGCTGACATTTTTAAACTAGGGCAGCGTCTGAGAGGGAGAAACGTGGGGATTTAGGATTTTCTCTGCCAGATCAGAGGAGCGGCCCCGTGGGATGAGGCAGAGCCAGGCTGGCACCTCGCCACCTTGCAGCAGACTGTTGCTTCCAGAGTCTGGGAGCACTTTTGGGAGAGGATCTGCCTGCTCTGTCCCTGCCTGCACCCTGCAGCTTCCAGGGAGCCTCGGTGCTGCTGGATCCAGCCCCATCCCTGCCCTGCTGGCCGGGTTTGGTGTCCAGCTGAGCCTTGGAGAGGTGCTCTGTGCGTGGTGCTCCGGAGCAGAGCGCGCCGAGCTAATCCCTCCCTGGGCTCTCCTGTGGATCCCCTGATGGGCTGAGAACCTCCTGAATCCCCTCTCTGCTCCCTCTGTGTGTGTGCAGCCTCATTTATCTGGCCACGAGCACTGCCAGGGAGACAAACTCCTGCCTGGTTTGTCAATCCAGAGGCTGCTCCATGTCTCTCCTCCAGGCTGGAGCTGCTTTCTCCCATTCTGCACTCCCTTGTTTTATTTTAAACCCTATTCCTGTCGGCATTGTAACTCCAACCTGGGAGACTGCGTCACAGCCAGGGAATGAGGGGTGTTGGATTTGCTATTTTTAACTCTTCCTGCTCCGGGGAGCCAGCTGAAATCAAATCCCCATCCAGAGGCACTGCATGGATATTAATGCAACCAAATGGGAATTTGGGCTGGGGGTGACAGCTGGCGAAGCGAGCCCTGGCGTCACAGAGGGGACAATGTCCCCAGAAATAGGCTACAGGGCAGGGATATTTGTTACAGGGCCCTCTCAATGCCACCAGCACGTGCTCAGGGGGACAGGAGGCTCGGGAGCAGCAGCCCCCCAGCCAGTCCCATTCCAGGGGATGAATTACAGCTCAGGGTCAGGGGCAAAACTCCAGCAGGAGCTTCCCTGGCTGGCTCCAAATTCCTCCAGCTGCCCTTGTATCCCAGGAAGGTGCTTCCTAAACCAACTGGGAGCTCTTTCAGATCCGCGGCTGCAGCAGGGAGGGCACTGCCACATCCCCTTGGAGCCCTCCTGAACCCTCCCTGCAAATTGTGGGGTTGGAAGAGATGAAACCCACTCCTAACACTCCTAAATCTCCTTCCAGCTCCAAGGAAAGCTGGTGGCACCTTGTCCTGCTGGTCACCTTCTCCCTGCAGGACGTCCCCACCCTCTGAGGCCTCCACCAGCACTGAGGCTGCAAAAGTCTCTACAGTGGCCTAAGGGTGATCAGGATACCACCAAGCCTGAGCCAATCTCAGTTTCCACCCCAGGCAAGCGCTGCTGAAAGCCCCCAGATGGGTTTTGGCAACTCCATCTCCCCTCCTGCTGCTGCCCTCACTGCCAACCCCAGCACCAAGGCAAGGCTGGAGGAGCCAGGCACAGCAAGGTGGGAGCAGCAGGGAGCTGGGATGTGCTGGATCCTCCGTGCAGGACCACAGCAGAGCAACAGTGCTGTTCCCAGGGCTGCTCTGCCTTGGCAATCCCATTCTGGTTCCAGGCTGCCTGAAAAACAGACTTGAGCTTGTACATCCCCAGACATCTGCCCCAGGCGAGCAGCAGGAGGCACATGCACAAGCAAATTTGGCAACTTGATGCGAGTTAAATGTGCATTTAATTGAGATTTATAGGGGAACTCGCAATAGCAATTGATTATCAAAATCAGATTATTTATGGGGGTTTAGCAGCTATACAGGAAATTAATGCTGGGTGCAGAATAAATCCTCAGTAAATGTATGTCTCCCCAGTAATCAGCTAATAACACGTCATCCTAATTATCTGCTGGAAGGGGCCCGGCCATCCTGACACCCACTGCAAGGAGATATTGTCACCTGCAAATCGCCACCAGAAGGCCACAAGCAGCTCTGCCTCCGCACCCCTGGGGACTCCCTGTGCTGCAGCAGCTCCCCTGTTTTCCTCCAGGAGCGTTGGCTCGTGCAGAAATATTTATGGGAGCTTTTATTGGAACGTTCCTGGCAGCAATAAAGCTGGTGCCATGCAGCCAGCCCTGCGCCCCAGCCCCATCCTGAGCTGCTGAGGGCCACCCCACGCTGTCCCCTCCTCTCTCCAGGCGCCAGGATGGGTCACAGGGATGCCCCCAGCGAATTCCATCCCTGGGAGGAGGTGGCAGATGCCCCTCAGGATGGGCAGGAGGGTGCCCTGGTGCTCGCCACGGCCAGGGCAGTGCGGGACCACTCCTGCGGGATGCAGAGATGCTCTGGCAGTCACCATGGCAACCCCGGTACACAGCCAGGAGAACAAAGCTGCCAGGAGAGAAACGGGGAAAGGGAAGAGAAAAGGAAGGTGGGGTGGGAGGAAAAATAAAAAAGCAGGAAAGGCAAAGAGCCATGGAGCAAAGGCTGGGGCAGGGGGGAGCCCTGGGGAGGGACAACAACTGTGGTGGGAGATGGAGCTGCCTCGAGGCTGCTCCCCTTGGGATGACCTTCAGCAGAAGCACCCTCTGAGTGCCCCACTGAGACATTTCCTGTCTCTCCTCCCACTGTTCCAGCACAGGATCCCTCCAGGACGTGGCCTGTCCCCCTGCCAGTGTGAGTATCCCCCTGTGCTGAGGGAGGGGACATCTGCCAGAGTCCCAGGAGGAGACCTTCCACCTCCTGAGGCAGCTCTGAGACCCCAGAGACCCTCGGGGGAGGGATGAAGGGATGGAGATAGGGATGGATGGATGGATGGATGGATGGATGGATGGATGGATGGATGGATGGATGGATGGATGGATGGATGGATGGACAGAGGGATGTCAGGGTGAGGTTATTCTTCTCCTTTCCCAGCACAGATGGGTTGGCTCAGCTTTCAGGTCACACATATCACACCAGCTCAGGGCTCTCCCACTCTGCCCCAGTTTTGGGGTCCAGGCACAGTTCTCAGCCCAGCTGTGCCAGCTCTTTGTCCTGCTGCTTCCCAAGGGGAGGCAGGGCTGCCTGAGGCCCCTGAAAGGTATTTTGGGGGTCAGAATAGCAAGACCCTCAAGTGGTGCATGGAGCAATAGCCAGTCCCTAGCCCACAGCCGTCTCCACTGTGAAAGGAGCCTGGAAGCAGAGGAAAACAAAGTACAGGACACTTCACTGCATGGCTTGGGGCTCACCTGAACCCCAAACCAGGGTGAGAGGAGGAGGCAGAGCTGCAACCACCAAACCCCTGCCATCAGCCCTTGTCCTGCAAGAACACGAGCAGCATCCACATGCTCCACTATCGCTTCTCCTCCCCACTTCAAAGGCAGAGAATCCAAAACCAGACATGAGGGTTTGGGGCAGAAAGCAGCAGCTCCAACCTCTCTCAGCTGGATGGAAAATGTCATTCCACGTGGCTGTTTATTCTAATGAAATAACAAATCTCAGAGGGAAGATCCCCCTCTGCTGTGGCTGAGCAGCCAACACAGACACAGCCTCTTGCTGGTGCCTCACCCACCAGCTGTGAGGACAAGAGGAGGTGCCCAGGGGGCAGGGGGAGGTCACAGGCGCATGGAAACCTGGCAGGAATGGAAGAAAAGCTGAGAAAACACCCAGGAAATGGGATGGTGAAGTAGCTCAGCCGTTTGAGCAAAGAGGAGATCAAAGGAAGCAGGGAGGAGAGAGGCAGGGGTGCCAAGGGAGCTGCTGGAGCAGGGGATGGGCACTCAGGGAGCTGCTGCTGGGGGAGAGGAGCCTCCACGAGGAAAAACACACCACTGCACCAGTGTGACACTCCCAAGGGGGCTTCACGCCCCCCCAGCCATATCCTGAGCCTCAGCAAGAGGAGCCAAGCAGGGCAGGGCCAAGTCAGGCTGGGGACAGAATCACAGAATCACGAAGTTGGAAGAGACCTTCAAGATCATGGAGTCCAACCCACGCCCTAACACCTCAATTAACACCGAGTGCCACACGGAGTCGTTGTTTGAACGCCTCCAGGGATGGTGACTCCACCACCTCCCCGGGCAGACCATTCCAGTGCCTTATCACTCTTGCTGTGAAAAACCTCTTCCTAATATCCAACTTGTATTTCCCTTGACGCAGCCTGAGACTGTGCCCTCTCCTTCTGTCAGCTGTTGCCTGGAGAAAGAGACCGACTCCCACCTGACTACAAACACCTCTCAGGGAGCTGTAGAGAGCAGTAAGGGACGTGGCAGGACAGGGCACACCTCGGGCAATGACCGAGTCCCGTCCCCTCCTCCTTGCCACACTCGTGCCCTCCTTGGCTCCCGTGGATTCCCGGGGTCCCGACTCCCACAGGAGCGGAGCTGTGGGCAGGCAGGCACGGCCGGCTCCTGCTAAAGGCCTTTGGTGCCTTTCCTGGGGGCTGGGGGACAAAACAGCCTCCGATGGCGAGCTGGAAGCGAGGAGCCAAACCCTGGCACCGCGTCCCGCTGCCCGCAGGGGTTGAGCCTTCCTTGCTGGCCGGGGTGGGTTTAGCCCTCGCCACCATCCCACCTCTCCACGAGCAAATAAATCCATCAGCGTACGGGAAAGCACCAGGGAGCCTCTGAACCCCGGCCGGGCCGGGGAGCAGCAATCGGAGCATCCCTCGTTAAGGAGCTCATTCATGCAGCTCAGCTCACCCACGCCGAGGTCACGGCTCCCTTCCCCGCTGAGATGTCCCTCCCGAGCCGAAGCGACAGCCTGTCCCCAAGAGCCTCTGGATGCCGCTTCGCCCAGCTCCTCATTAGCGACAATTAACAAGCAATCAATGCGCCCGGCAGAGCTGGCACTTTCCGGGGAACAAGTCCCCTTTCAGCCGGGGGGAAAGATGAGCACGGCCTTTGTTGTGCTGTGGGTTAAGTGAGCCAAAACCTGCCTGCCAGAGGACGGAATTGTGTCCCAAACTGGACCCTGGCTGCCACCTGAGCAGGCACAGAGGGCTGGGGCTGCTGCAGTGTCCTGTCCTCCCCCTGGACACCCATGGGATGCTCCCAGCCAAGGTGGGAACAGAGGGAGCATCATGGAATGGCTGGAATTGGAAGGGACCTTAAAACTCATCTCATCCCACCCCTGCCATGGCAGGGACACCTCCCACTGTCCCAGGTTGCTCCAAGCTCCATCCAGCCTGGCCTTGGGCACTGCCAGGGATCCAGGGGCAGCCACAGCTGTGCCAGGGCCTGCCCACCCTCCCAGGGAAGGAATTCCATCCCAATATCCCATCTAAACCTGCTGTGTCGGTGTGAAGCCATTGCCCCTTGTCCTGTCACTCCATCTCCTGTAAATCATCTCTCTCCACGTTTCTTGCAGGCTCCCTTCAGGCACCACAGTTGGGTGACCCCAAAGCTTCTCTTGTCCAGACTGAACAATCCCAACGCTCCCAGCCTTTCCTGTGCTGGGATCCCAGAGCAGGATGGGACACTCCATGTGGGGAGGGGGATGGACACTCTCCAGCCAGGATGGTGCTGCTGGCTCGGAACCACCCACAAGGATCAGGCAGGATCATCTGAAGCCTCACTCTTCCCCGGAGCTGGGCAGTGCTAACTCTCCACAGCCTCTGCTTCCTTGGGTTCCTGTCTAGCTGAGGGAGGAAAAAAAAAGATAAAAAAGACAAGAAAGCAAGAGGGAGATGGCCTGGATGTGACAGGCTGGTGGCTGTGACAGGGCAGCCTTGTTAGCAGTGTTTTTTCCCTGTAGTTCGAGCAGGGGCAAAGCCAAGGAACATTTCCCAGCTGCCTGCACCACACAAAGCCACCTGCACTGGGCTTTTCCTGCCAGGGGCAGAGCTGGGCTGGGCAGTGGCACCCCAGAGGTTTGGGAGGACAGACAGAGCACTGCTGATGGCCACAGCATGAGCTCCATCCTCATTCCCAGGACGGGAAACTCCTTATCCCTCCAGCCACCCTTCCTGCAGCACAAGGGCAGCACTGACTCCGTGCTGGGCCTGACTGGGGCTGAGTTTTGGAGGAGTTTCACATCCCAGAGATGAGAGTGCCTCGTGCCACTGGATATTGGCACCACGGGTCTGGGCCAGCTTGGGGACAGGATGGGACACAGGGGTGTGGGGACCAGCAGTGGTCACAGCCTCTGGCAGATCTCTCAGCTGACTAAGGGCCCTTTGTGCCCAGTGGCTGTGCTCCACCAAGAGAAGCCAAAGCAATTAGCATTTCTCGGAGACACTCTGGAAAATGTTCCCTGAGCGATGGGGAGAGCTGCCACAGGCACAGCAAAGGGCCTGGAGCCTCTCCCCTGGTCCCAGAGACGCCGTGCTGGCAGTGCCACAGGACAGAGCAGGGCTGTGTCCCTGCAGGGCTCTGGGAATGCTGCTCCAGCCAGGCCCTGGGCAGCTGTGCCCTCACTGAGCCCCAACCCAGTGCCACCATGCCCAGATATCTCCCCTGGGCATCACAAGCTGCCAGGCAGCACAAAGCCAGGGCAGAGGCAGCTCCCGGCACCTTTCCCAGAGCACAGCCCAGGTGGGAAGGGCTGCCCAGGAGAGACCTTGATGGCTTAAATGGGTACCTGGAAACAGAGACTAGGCAGGAATAAAGGAATAAAGGAGGCATTTACTTGAAAGGTTTTCAGGTGCAAACTTTGGGCTCCAGAGGCTCCTGCCTCAGTGCATCCCAACATGGACAAGGACAGCTCCCGAGTTCTTCCCACTTGGATCTCAGCATCAATTCCCCAAGCAGAAGCCAGGCAAGGATGGAATTTGCCCAAGCTTGCCCCCCTCTTGCCAAGATTGTGGTTTGCAGTTGTTGGGCCTAGGAGGGTCTGGGTGTCCTTGGAGAGCTGGAGAGGCTTTGTTGTGTGTGTGTGAGCATGAGAGAACAGCACTGAACGAGCTCCAGGGAACTGCAGAGTGACACTGGGCAGGGCAGGGCTGGGAACATAGAAAAGTTCAAACCCAAGGCATCAACCTCATCCCTCAGCTCCAGCCTGAGCCTGGAGGCAGGGAAGGAGCAGGGATGAGCTGTTTGGGAACCACGCAGGAGCAGCAGCTGCAGCAGGAATTATTTTTAACGGGGACTTGTAGAATGCAGCCAGCGCCTGCAGGAGACACAGCCCGAGCTGCTGCTCGCCCCAGCCCTCTCCCCAGCACGTGCAAGGCACAGATCTCCCAGGCAGGCTTTTTATAGGGTTTCCCACAGCCGCTGGGCACGCAGCTCAGCAGCTCGGTATGGCCACACCACCCCCTCCCTCAGCCATCACTCACATGCCGTTCACCAAAGTCTTTCCATTCCCTCTCGAGCTGTTTCCTCTTCTCTCCTTATTAGGGATCCACCTACCTATCCATCTTCTCATTCTCTCCCCCTCCGTGGCTATTTTTAAGATGCCATAAAAGCTTTCAACGGGGAGCATCCTCAGGGAGGCGAGGGATTTTATATGGAGCCCATCAGAAGGAGTCATCACCGCATAACTCACCGTGCAGGCACTGACTTTCCCTTTGATTTTTTTTTTTTTTCAAAAGCAGGGGAGGGGAGAACATCCACACTCAATCCCTCAGCTCTCCCTGGCCAGCTCATCCAGGCACCTCCTTTTCCAGAGGGGAAGGATGAGATCCAGCCCACTCCTCTCTCAATGGGGCAGCTGGCCCATGCGGTGGGACCCCAGTGTGAGTTCTCTCCAATCACACCTGGGGGTGGGTGAAGGGATGGGTTTGCTCCCTGATCAAAGGCTCCAAGCTGGGATCATCCATCCTCATGCCTCAGCAGCTGCCAGCAGATGAAGGATGGCCTCCTTGCCGTGGCTCTCCCTGCCTGCCCACGCACCTGGAAGCTGCTCTGCTGCTTGGTTCATGGTCAGAAGATGAGGGAAATGCCAGCAAAACTGACCCCAAAGGCACAGCCTGGATGGACAGACAGGACCCACGTCTTCCTGATCCCCACAGGCACTGCATCAACCCCACAAGCTCCTCTTTTCCCTCCTAAATCTGCTTATTCCCTGTGGGATAGCTGCCATCCCCTTCTGTCCCAAAGCTTGGCCACAAACCTGGCACACACCCCAAGGACACCCCACCCGTGCCACCTGCGCCCTGGCACGGCCTGGCAGGAGCCAAAAGCGGGCTGGCACATCTGTGCTGAGGGGGAAGGATGCTCCCCTGCCACTGCCAGCCAGGTGTGGGCACACTGACCCCGGGGCCAGCTGCCACTACCAGCGAGGTGTGGGCACACTGACCTTGGGGCCAGCTGCCACTGCCAGCGAGGTGTGGGCACACTGACCCCTGCACCAGCTGCCACTGCCAGTGAGGTGTGGGCACACTGACCCCCGCACCAGCTGCCACTGCCAGTGAGGTGTGGGCACACTGACCCCCGCACCAGCTGCCACTGCCAGCGAGGTGTGGGCACACTGACCCCCGCACCAGCTGCCACTGCCAGTGAGGTGTGGGCACACTGACCCCCGGGCCAGCTGCCACTGCCAGCGAGGTGTGGGCACACTGACCCCGGGGCCAGCTGCCACTGCCAGCGAGGTGTGGGCACACTGACTGCAGGTCCAGCTGCCACTGCAGGTAGGTGTGGGCACACTGACCCCCGGGCCAGTTGCCACTGCCGGTAGGTGCGGGCACAGCAGGAGCCGGGCGGTGTCCCCGCTGCCCGCTGGTGCCATGGCACACTCGGGGTCACCGGCAGCGCTGCTCGCCCAGCCCGGCTGTGCCAGCAGCCGGTGGCCAGCAGCCCGGGCTCGCTCCCCTCCCCTCAGCCGCGTTATTTATAGGAGCTGAGAGCGAGCTCATCCTACCTTGCTCCACCTTCTCCATCCTCCGAGCAGCGGAGCTGGCGCGGGAGGTGCCGGCGGGGGATGGGGACACAGGGAAGGAGGGACAGCCCGGGTGGAAGGGACCAGCCCTGCTCCGGGGGAGCCTCTGCTCCCTCGCACCCCAGGGCTGCAGAGAGAGGGGAAATCGGGAGCGGAGCAGCACAACCCACAGCGGTGTGCCCTGCACGGGCTGCCTTTGGGCTGCTCCTGAGGGAAGCGGGGTCTGCACCTCCCTGGAGGGGCTCTGCACCCTCTGCCCTCCCCAGCTCCCATTCCTTCGGGTTTGGCTCCAAGGAGAACCTTCCCGTTGCTGGATTCAGCCCTTGACCACGCTCTGTTCCGCCGTGGGGACCTGCTGCATGTCCTTGCTGCCAGCCCAGGGACCTGCTTGGTGCTGTGGTGGTGCAGAGCTTGAGGCCACAGCAGCCTGAGAGAGGCATTTGCCACCCCAGGGACCTGCTTGGTGCTGTGGTGGTGCAGAGCTTGAGGCCACAGCAGCCTGAGAGAGCCACTCGCCACCCCAGCCCGCGCAGCCAGAGGGGATTTTATTCCTTCTTCTAGGAAAGAGCCCTCAGGGATTCGGTGCAGAGGAGCCAGGCAGGGCAGCAGCAGCTGCCAGAGCAGCCCTGAGCCAGAAGGAACTCCCTTCTTTTAGAGGGAGGCAGTTCCTGCCGTGCCTCGGGGATGGGTTTCTCCCAGGAACAGCTTTGTTCCCCTCCTCTTCACCCAAAGCTTTAAGGTCTTTGGCCAGGGGTGAAGCAAAGCCACCCTGGGCCATCCACCCTGCTGGGACCCTCTGGGAAGCCAGGCTGGGAGCAGCTGGGACTGGGAGATCCCTGCCGTGTGTCCCAGCAAGGGCCAGGCAGTGACCCACCCAGATCCCCAGAGGATTTAAAAATAGCTCCCATTCTCCAGCGAGAGCAATCCCTGGAAGTGTCCAAGGCCAGCTTGGGCAGGGCTTGGAGCACCCTGGTCTGTGCAAGGTGTCCCTGCCCATGGCAGGGGGTGGGACAAGAACTTTAAGGTCCCTTCCAACCCCAGCCATCTGAAAATTCCATGAAAATTCCATGATGCCCAGGGCTGGCAGCACAGCTGGGATGCTGGGAAGGACAGGCCCTGCAAGGTGCTTTCAGGAGCGAGGTGTTCCTGAGGGGGAGCTGCTCCACAGGGCCTGGCACGTGGATTTGGGAGCTCACACCGAGTCCTGCCCCACATTTGGCTTGTCTGATCCTTCAGCCTGGCTGCATGGCTGGGAAACAGCCATGTAACTCCCTGCTCTGAGGACAGGCCGAACCCTGGGACTCAAACTCAGCCTGAGGAATGGTTTTTGAGGCTGCCACTGCAGGAGCGAAGCTCTCCCTGCCCCACAGCTCTCCAGAATGTGCTGCTCGTTGCCAAGGATGGCTTCGAACCTCGAGCACCTGCTCCCCTCTCACACTGCTGTGCTCCTCAGAGAAACCTTCCCACGACGAATTTTCCCAGCTCTGAGGCTTTTCCAAGGCTCAGGAAGAAGCTGGTTCGAAATGGAAGGCGAGTAAAACGTCCATGAGCAGAAAAACAAACGATCCTTGGGGCTCTGCAGACCTTGCCAGGCCAGCAAGGAGAAGAAGAAAGGAAGGTCAGGCAGGCTGGGTAAGGAAACCACAGCAGCAGCTCCTTTTTCTTTCCGCTCTCCGCCCCAGGCAGTGGAGAAAGCTCATCAATTCCCAGGCCAGGGCTTATGGCTGATACTGATAAAGCATTCAGAAAACTCCACCTGAGCTGAGAAATGCACTGAGAAACTGGGCCCTATCAAATACCTGAGCCACCAGCAAAGAAATGGCACCTGCACAGCCGAGCTTGCTCCTGTGAGATCACCTTGGGCCTGTTAAACCTCAACCAGCCCTTTCCTGGAGAGCCAGGAGTGCCCCTGGGGGCTGTGGCAGCAGCTGAGACTGGGAGATCCCCACCACACATCCCCTAAGTGCCTCTGAGCCAGGCATTCCAGCTTTTCCATTCCCCAGGGATGCACCGAGCCCCCTGACCGGGCACAGGAGGACCTGGCACAACCTCCATCCCTGCTCCAAGCTCGCATTCCCCCTGCCAGCCTTGCCCACCACCAAACCCCCTGTGCCTGAGGCGCCTGGGCTGGCTCTCCACATTCCCTTCCATCCTGCAGAGCTCCCCACCACTCCTCACCCCAGTTCTTGCCATGACCACTCCACCCCCAGACGCTTTCTGGGGGTGCTGTGACGCTCACAGCTCAGGCACGGGCACATTTAACAACTAAAAATATTAAAAATCTCGAGTGAGGTGTTCCAAGCACTTGGTGATGGCCCCATCATCACAACTGATGATCTGCCAGGAGCTGGGTGGGTTTGTGTTCCCTCTTCCCAGCAAAGGCAGCACCACACGGACTCCTGTTGGTTCCAGAATGATTTTTTGCTTTTTCTTTCACACCCCTCTCACACACTCTTTTATAGTTTGATGTGTTCTCAGTGCTTTTAGCCCCACACTTGTACCTCCCCAAGGCTGAGAGCTCAGCTCAGCCCCATGGCACCGTTAAACCAGGAGAGCAAACATCCTGGGAGCCCCAGACACCAAGGGCCTCTCCAGAACACATTTTTATAAACTAAAATAAGCCCTTCAGAAAGAAAAAGTTCCTCAGAACAAGAACTTCACTCAATCTCTCACTGGGGAATCTTTGATAAATATGTTAATTTTGCAAGGTCTATAATTGTGTGTATTTGGGTGTGAGGTGTGCAGGCATTTTCAGGGCATTCCACCTGGACCAAGTGCTGCACCCAAAGATCCTGAAATAAATAAAAACCCCTTTTCCCCATAATCTGTGTTTTGGTTTGAATTTTAAGACCAGGGAAAGGCATCAGTGTCACCAGCCCAGCCTGCTGGCATCCCAAATGCCCTTATCCTGCTGAACCACTCGTCGCTGGATGATCAGAAAATGTACTTTTTATTTTAGAAGAGCACGGTAGGCCCTTGAAAGAATTCAATCACTTCAATCGACCTTACAGCACACACTCCGTGGGCCTGCAGGGCCACTTTCCGTGGCTCCTGCTCTTCCAAGGGCCAGCTGCCAGGAGAGGGGGTTGGAAAGAGAGCCTGGAGAGAGGACAGAGCCCATGCACCAGCCCAGGGACAGAGCTGCTGCCTG
The DNA here is from genome assembly GCA_013400515.1 of Erpornis zantholeuca. Classification (NCBI taxonomy): domain Eukaryota; kingdom Metazoa; phylum Chordata; class Aves; order Passeriformes; family Timaliidae; genus Erpornis; species Erpornis zantholeuca. Next base: position 67,835 of record VZTN01016893.1, read on the forward strand.
GGATCGGAATTTTCTGGCAGCAAAGCGACTGCAATGGGTGATTGTCCCTCTGCTAGGCTGCCCGGGAAAACAGGGAATGATTTGTGTCTGCTTGTTTGTCAGAGTCAGGGCATTGAGAGGACTGAAACGTGGGCAGGGACTCTGGGAGTTCCCCTGGGTGCCCAAATTCTGGAAAACACCTCGCTCGTGACACCAACAGGCTGATCCCTCTGGGTTCCCTGCACTTCTGAACGGGGGAAAGGAAAACCTCCCTGTGCTCCCTAAAGAAACCTCCCTGTGCTCCCTAAAGAAACCTCCCTGTGCTCCCTGAAAAAATCTCCCTGTGCTCCCCAAAAAACCCTCCCTGTGCTCCCTGAAAAAATATCCCTGTGCTCCCTGAAAAACCCTCCCTGTGCTCCCTGAAAAAACCTCCCTGTGCTCCCCAAAAACCCTCCCTGTGCTCCCTAAAGAAACCTCCATGTGCTCCCTGAAAAAATCCTCCCTGTGCTCCCCAAAAATTCCTCCCTGTGCTCTCCAAAAACCCTCCCTGTGCTCCCCAAAAACCCTCCCTGTGCTCCCTGAAAAAACCTCCCTGTGCTTCCTAAAGAAACCTCCCTGTGCTCCCTGAAAAAACCTCCCTGTGCTTCCTAAAGAAACCTCCCTGTGCTCCCTGAAAAACCCTCCCTGTGCTCCCCGAAAAAATCTCCCTGTGCTCCCTAAAGAAACCTCCCTGTGGTCCCTGAAAAAACCTCCCTGTGCTCCCTAAAGAAACCTCCCTGTGCTCCCTGAAAAAAAATCCCTGTGGTCCCTGAAAAAACCTCCCTGTGCTCCCTAAAGAAACCTCCCTGTGCTCCCTGAAAAAACCTCCCTGTGCTCCCCAAAAACCCTCCCTGTGCTCCCTGAAAAACCCTCCCAGTGCTCCCCAGCAGGTCCTGCCCCACAGGGTGGGGACACCTGGTGAATCACCTGCCTGAGGAGCCGAGGGGCTCCCAGGGATGTGCAGCACCACGGGATTCCTCTTTAATTACACAGGGCCTTAATGGAGTTTGCTGGTAAACACCTTGTAACCACATGTGCCCGGAGATTACAGGGTAATCACGCTTAGAGGATCACGACCTAAGAGGGAGCACGATTTAGGGGGGACAAAAATAACCAGGCAGACATGCTGCCTTCACCAGGATGTGTCAGGAAACCTCCCTTCCCCAAGGCTTCGCTGTCCAGCCTTTCCCCACAGCTCCTTCTCAGAGCAGGGGAGCCTCTCGGCAGGAATTTGAGAGGTGGAAGGGATTGGGATGAAACTTTCCACTTGGCATACCAAACCTTCTTCGGGAGCTCTCCGGGCTCCAGCAGGCTCCCAGCTGCTCCAAGGATGGGGATAAATGGCTCAGCCCACGCTGAGTTAAGTTGCCATCGGATTCTGGCCTCCTTTTTCCAGGTGACTCTTGGAGGCAGAAGGGAATCCGGAAGATCCCTGGTTTGTGAGCCAGCCCCGATCACCCAGTGCCACACTGATCCAGATCCTGCCAAACCCGGCTCAACCCCGGAGCTCGCTGGGATTTCACCTCCCCAGGAGCTGGGATGTCCTTTGTGAGACCCAGAACAACCAGGGGCACCTTGCTCCTGACAGAAGCAGTGCCCAGACTGGCAGCAGCCCCTCTCCCACCCCACGAGAGCTGGGCCAAAAGGGATGATGTGCAAATCCCACAGGGTGGCTCGCAGACAGCATTCCATGGACCTGCAGCACCCAAACCTGCTGGCTCCCTCCAGAGCGGCAGAAGGGATCCTTCCAGCTCCTTCCAGAGGCTGAAAATTCCTGGGGCAGTGACAGCTTGAACCCTTTCAGCACAAACTCCATGCCCAGGTTCTGAGGGAGATGCTGGCTGCAGGCAGAGGAGATTCCAGGGGGTGATTTTAAGGGATGTTCTCTAGGCCAAGGGCTTGTCCTACAAGCTCCAGCTCCCCTGGAGCACCACAGACCTGTTTGCTAAGGCAGGAATCCATTTCTATCCATTAAGTGATAGCCTAACAGATGTAAACACCAACACCCTGCCCTCCAAACCCTCCCTGCACACCTGGGATCCCAGGAGGAGAGGCTACCCTTCCACCCTCAGGGCCACCAGAGCTGCTCTGCAGCCTCAGGATAGCAGTTCAGGCCTGAGATAAGAGGTTTTTACCTCTTCACCTCACATACACAATTTCCATCTGGCTTTGCCTGCGCCATGGGAGAGATGGTGATGTGGGGTCTCCAAATCCAGGGTGAAAAGCAACCCCCTGTCCCCTCAGCAAGGACAGGTGTGCTGTGCATGCAGCATCTCCAGGGATAAACCCAGCAAATCCTGCCCAGAGCTCCTGGAGGCCTCGCAGATCTGCTCAGCAGCATGGCTTGGGGCCAGCCGTGGCCCATGGCCACAGGTTTCCTGCCTCACATCAGCTTGGGCAGGAGAGAAGCGTTAGCAAAATGCACCCAGCGAAAACGGGAGGCAGTGGTGGGAATTCACAGATCAGATGGTGGCATTTCATCCTCAGCTGCGCTCCTCCTCGGTTTGCCAGCCCCAGAATTTCAGCCCTGCAGGCACAGGTACACCTGGACACCATAAACTGGTGCACAATCTGGCTCCTTCAGCCATCCTCCTCTTCCCGGGCACCAGCAGAGAGAGCAGCCTGGGGAGGCTGGAGTGCCCCTGGGGGATCCCACCACATCCAAACCCTCTGACACTACAGGACTGGGGGGAAAAACAGCCAAAAAAATCCAATGGCAGAGCTGGCCAGGGCTGGAGAGCCTCTGGCAAGTGGCACAGAACTGCACTGAGCCACTGGCCACCAGCAGAGGGGTAAAAAAGCCATGGTAGGTCAGTACTGGGTGGCATCGGGGAGGTGAAACAGAGGTGGCACTGACACACCACAGCTCCCAGGATTTGGTTTTTGGTGCCTCATGGGCAGATGGATTTGAGGGCCACAGGCTGGGGAGGGATGGCCAGAGCTGGGCGAGGCAGCAGCGAGGGGCAGAGGCAGCTTTTGGCAGTGCTCACATCGGGCCCAGGATGGGCTGACAGCAGAGATGGCCCTGCTCCCCTCACAGAGCCGGCTGGGAGAGGGTGGGACATGGCTGGGAGCAGGAGTGGAGCAGCATTTGGGCATCCAAGCCTTGCTCGGGGCAGCTCAGCTGCTGGGAAAACAACTGGGAGCCCAACAGGGCAGAGGCAGCACCCTGCAGGATCTGCACACCCCTGGTGTGGCCCCAAAGGGACCTGGAGTGACAAATAAATCAGCAGCCACCAGCACAGCGAGCGACCAGGAGATGCCACACAGTTGCCAAGCCTCGACTAAAACACGTGGCCACTTAAAATGGGGCAATGGCAATTTAGGCAAAGGCTGTAAATCCCCTCAAAGGGCTTGGCAAGAGCGCTGGCACCGCTGAGTGATGTGCCCAGGGCCACAGAGCCAGGCGGTGGCAGGAGGAGGAGGAGCAGCTCCCGAGGGACTCCCGGCTCTGCCCAGCGGCCTCCCCCGTGAGTCAGGGCAGGGCAGCACGGTTTGGCTGCCTGGCACCTCGCTGAGTGTGGGAGGCCCCAGCTGGAGGAGTTTTGCAGCACGATCTGATAGTGAGAACACGCCAGTGCCATAAACAGCCCTTATCTCCGGCAGCAGCCAAGCCAGCCATTAAGAGCTGGGAAGGAATCCCAAATGGAACCAACAGGCACTTGGCAAAATTGGCTTAGAGGAAGCTTAGCAGCCCCACCTGACCACGCTGATCCCACTGCTCCTCTGCACCAGAGCCGAGCTGCTCCCCCAGAGGAGCAGAGCGAGGCCCCTTTGTTATCAGGCATCCTGCAGGCTCGGAAAGAATCAGTCCCTATTGTTTCCCACCTAGGCAGCGCCAGCCCCGCTCCCCCGGGAGAGGGGGCTTGCTCCTGTCCCAGGTGTGCCTTGGGCAGAGGGCACCTGGAAAGTTTCCTCACCTCTGACACAGCCCAACAGAGCTGGAATCACCTGTTCTGTTGCCTCGCCGCGTGCCAAGGCATTTTTCACGGTGTTTTGCTCGGGAACCACCCCAAGCCCTCGGATTGAGAAACCTCAGCACGGCAGTGCAATGGAGAAGTTGCTGCTCTGCTGTTTTGTGTCCGGGGGAGGGCTCCAGGAGCCACGGGAGGGGCAGGGGGGCTTCCCTGGAGAGGTTATCCCAGGAGGAAGCCCCTCAGGTGGCCATCGATGCCAACTCCTTTGCCCAGGGGCTCGCTGCTTTTAAAGGAAGGGATCAGAGCCGTGCCAGCAAGGTGGGCACAGCTGTCACCCAGCACGTCAGCCAGGAAAAAGAAATTGATTGTGACTGTCTCAACCCTGATCAATCTTCCCAGACTTTCCAACAAGGGCACAGAATCCAAAGTGAGCAGCCTGGTGCCAGTTCTCATCTTATGCAGCACATTTCCGAGCTCGGCTTCTTTAGAAATTCATCCACGGCGCATGAGTGCCTCTGTCCCCGTCTCACACGCACAATAGGAACACCCACATCCCCAGCTGCAGAAGGTCTGGGGTTTTTGTCTTTCTTTTTTTCAGGATTGCACCTGTGCATTGCTCAGGTTTCTGGGTCTCTCCTCGCCCTTCTCCTCCTCCTCCCCTCACATCCATTTCTTCCCAGGCAGAGGCAGCAGCAAGTGAGGCTGTGCCTGTCAGAGCGCTCCTGGCTGCCTCTCACCATGTTGCGTATCGACATTTCAGTCGATGCTCTGCCCTCCAAAACCCCAGAAATCCAAGCCAAGAAAAGTACTCCGTGGAGATAAGCACCACGGCTCAGCCCACATCAAACACGGCAGAGCCAGAGCCTGGCAGAAAGCAGGCAAGCAAAAGGCAGGCAGGAAAATAACCCAAAATTCCATCCCACTAGGCTTGTCAGCGCTGTTATGACATTTTCTTTCCGATTCCTCCCAGCCAGCTCGGTGCGGTATCAGCCCCATCCCCACAGCCAAGGCGAGAGGACGCCGTACTCACTGCTAGTGCTCATCCTGCCGCTCCTTCCCCGTCCTTCTCACCCAACAAAGGGCCAAAGATGCTCTTTAAATCCGCTTTTCCTGCCGCTCCCCGGCCGCGGGAGGAGGTTGCCGCTCTCCTTCTCCCAGGAGAAATATTCCCGTGCGATCCGCCGGCTAACGCATCCCGCGGCGGCTGTCCCCAGGGCTGTCCCCAGGGCTGGCGGATGCCAAGGTCACGGCTGGCGGCGGCGGCGGGGAGGGGACGCGGGGGGCGGCCGGGACCGGCCCGGGGGAGGGTCCCGGCGGAG